>SJXQ01008638.1:24779-172318 GCA_006408695.1 Aepyceros melampus
TGGATTACAATGTGGTAGAATGGGAGTTTATATATATATATATATATATATATATATATATATATATATTTGGCTACACTGCATGGCATGTGGAACTTTCTTAACTAAGAGTCGAACCTGTGCCCCTTGCAGTGGAAGCATGGAGTCTTGACCGCTGCACCACCAGGGAAGTCTGGGAGTTGATCTTTTTAGTAGGTTGCATAGGTTAGAGAATATCTCTCTGAGAGTGAGCAGACTTCTGAAGCAGCAATGGAGCCAAGCAGCAGCTATCAGGAGGAATGAGTTCTTCCAGGCAGAAGGAAAAGAAAGTGAGTGCCTCTGAGACGGCAGAATGTCTGGCATATTCATGGAAGAGCAAGAAAGCTGGAGCAATCAGTACATGCAGAGTGGTAGATAAGGACAGAAGGCAGGTACCTGGACAGATCCTATAGGGCCTTATGGTCTATTGTAAAGACTTTGCAAAACCTCTGAGTCAGATGGAAGCATCTCTTCTTTGCTCCTACAGTACTTCTCTCTCTTCTTCTCTCCTGTGTTATCTATTTTCCTCTTTCTCTTAGATGGATAGTTATCAATTTTTTTTTTTGTATCAGGATTCCTTTACAATCATAATTATTGAGAACCCCTTGCCTGTACCTGATCTTACAGGAGAAGCATCCTGACTTTCTCTATTGAGTATGTTAGCTGTAAGTTTCTCGAGATGTCCCTTACCAGGTGAGGAAGTTTCCTTCTTTTCCCTAGTTCACTGAGATATTTTAGCAGGAACAAGTACTAGATTTTGTCATGTGCTTCCTCTGTATCTGCTGAGATGATCATATGAGTTCTTTTTCTAACCTACTGATACTGTGAATTACATTTATTGATCTTTGTTAACCTTACATTCCTTTGATAGTCATGATGTATTATTCTTTTTATGTATTGTTGGATTTAATTTACTAAAATTTTGTTGAGAATTTTAACATCCATGTTTGTGAGCAATATTGATCTTCATTGTTTTGTTTTCCTTATAATGTCTTTGGTATTGTATCAGTGAAATGTCCAATTGGAAAGAATTGTCTCTTTTTCAGTTTTCTGAAAGAGTTTGTATAGGATTGGTTTTCATTTTTTAAAATGTTAGGCAGAATTCACCTGTGAAGGTGTCTGGACCTGAGTTTTTCTTTGAGAAGTTTTTTTTTTTTTTTAAGTTATTGTATTTTTTGGCCATGCCATATGGCTTGCAGGATCTTAGTTTCCCAACCAGGGATTGAACCTGCATCCCCTGCATTGGAAAGTGGATTCTTCACCACTGGACCACTAGGAAAGGCCCTCTCTATTTTTCTATTCTCTACTTTATTGAATTTTGCTCTAATCCATTATTGCCTTCCTCCTGCTTGGATTTAGTTATTTCTAGGTCATTGACTTGAATTCTTTCTTCTTTTTTTTATAGGTATTTAGAGCTATAAATTTCATCTAATCACTGGTTTAGCTGAATTTTTACCCAAGTTTTTGTATATCTTCATTCTTGTTCATCTCAAAATATTTTCTGATTTCTTTCGTGATCATTGTTGACCTATTGGTTATTTAGGAATGCGTTAATTTCTACATTTGTGAATTTTCCAGATTTTTTCTGTTATAAATTTCTAATTTTCTACTGTGTTCAAAGAACATACTTTATATCACTTCAATTCTTAAAATTTATTGTTTTTTTTTAATATCCTAGTATATAGTCTATCCTGGAGACTGTTCCATGTTTATTTGAGTAGAATGTGTATTTGAGAATACTGTTGTTGGGTACAGTATTCTATAGTTGTCTATTATATCTAGTTGGTTTATAGTATTACTTCAGTTTTCTTTTTTTTTAATATTTATTTATTTTTGGTGGTGCTAGGTCTTCATTGTACTGTGTGGGCTTCTCCTTGTGATGGCTTGTGTTGTAGAGTACAGGCTCTAGGGTTCTTGGACTTCAGTAGTTGTGGTACATGGACTTAGCTGCTCTGTGGCATGTGAAATCTTCCCCAAGATTTGCAGGTTTGTGAGATCAAGTCTGCATCCACAGTACTGGCAGGCAATTCTTAACCACTGGACAACCAGGGAAGTCCAGTATTGCTTCAGTTTTTTGAGCTTTCTAAAAATGAAAGTGAAGTTGCTCAGTTATGTCTGACTCTTTGTGACACCGTGGACTGTAGCCCACAAGGCTCCTCCATCCATGGGGTTCTCCAGATAAGAATACTGGAGTGGGTTGCCATTTCCTTCTCCAGGGGATCTTCCTGACCCAGGATCAAACCCAGGTCTCCTGCATTGCAGGCATACGCTTTAACCTCTGAGCCACCAGGGAAGCCGGAACCATCCTAAATTCTGCCATCACTGGTTTTGCCATTCTCACCAGAGCATTTGTTGTTCCTGCAGCCTAGAACACTTCCCCTGGGCAAACATGATTTTCTCCCTCATTTCGGTCTCAGATCTCCACATTTGTCAGAAAGCCTTTCCCAACAAGCTTCTAACTCCAGTATTTTTCCTATCTTTTATCTTTTATTTTTCACTTATGGCACTTATCAGTATATGAAAGTACAGATTATGTTTATTTGTCTCTTCCACCCTCTTATTCACTGCTATGTCACCTGGTATGTACTTGAAAATTGTCTAACAGGTATGTAAATATGGAAGTCTGGAAGTAAGAGCAGAGGTCTTGATATAGAAATTTGGGGATCATCATTATAGAGGGAAAATCTAAATTCATGAGTAGGAAAAAGTCACCTAGAAAATAGGCCAGGTCCTACCTCTGAATCCAACATCTGTCAGAGGTTTGGTAGGTGGGGAAACTTGACAAAGAAGACAGGAGTCGGAGAGGTAGAAGAATCACAGTTTTTTCAGTAAATGGTTGCCTATACAAGGACTAAATTCAGAAACTAGGTAGTACCACTGAAGCTAAAGAAGAAGGAAGTAGCCAAGTCAATGGAAGCCACTGTGTGATTCAGGATGATACAGGGCTAAAGAAGTGACTGTCTGATGTTACAAGAAGATTGTTGATAACCTTGATAAGAGCAGTAGAGTGATACAGACAGAAGCCAAGTCTATGTGTTAAAGAGCATAAAGCTGTGAGGAAATGGTGATGCCTCTTCAGTTTATGAAATAATTATCCAGTTTAAAAATCTGTAGATAGAATTGAGCTTTTTTCTTTCTGGTCTTTTCAGTGCTTAAAAATTCCCAGATTTGGAAAGTGTTCATTAATTCCTTAAACAAGGAAAGCAATTAGTTGGTAGATCTAAGCCAGCTGGTCCTGGGATCTGCCCTCACCAGCTTCTGGACACTGGGAAACTCCTGACTAGCTAGACAAAGCTGAAGTATCATTATCATTGTTCCTCTATGACTTAGTACTTATACTCTTTGCAGTCAGTTGCCATTTGTTTTTATGTAAATGTATTGGAAATAACCTATCAAAGCACTAGTGGCTGTTTCTGTTTGTTGAAATAGTTTTCTGTGAATGTTTATTTCTGGCTTCTTGTCCTTGGACTATATGAAACCCAAAGAGATGTTTATCACCCTCATTATCGCCATCATAGTAGCTACCAAAAACCTAAAGCTTCAGTGCAACAGAATAGAGATTTGAGAAATAGACCTATGCATGTATGGTCAATTGATAATAGATGAAGATACAAAAGCAATTAAATGCAGAAAGCATAGTCTTTTTAACAAATTGTGCTGGAGCAATGGAAAATCCATGTGAAAAACAAAATCTTCAATCTATACTTCATATCATATATATAACTTTACACAAAATGAATCATGGTCCTAAACATAAGAGTGTAGAACGGCTGAAGAAAAAAACAGGAGAAGAACGCTTGTGACCCTATGTTAGGCAAAGATTTCTTAGATGTAATGCTAATAAATGGATACATTTCACTTAGTAGATAGTTAATTCAAACTCTTTAAAATAAACTCTTTGCTTAATAATTACAGTGTGTTCTAGAGAAGCTCCTTTGGTTAAAGAAACAAAGATTGACTAAGGCCAGCAAATTTGAAATTCTGATCTAGCTTTCTCCTGCATTCTTCTCAGGGCAAAGCTGAAGTAATACAACGGGAAGTCACTCATGGAGGCTGGGTAGCCTGCTTCTAGTTCTTTACCACATCTCCTCTACCACTAAACCTTGGTTCACCCATCCATTCATCATTGGTGTCATGACCTTGACTGTATCTCTTGGCTCTTTCCTTTTAATAAAACTTTGGCTTCTGCTGCTGCTGCTAAGTCACTTCAGTTGTGTCTGACTCTGTGTGACCCCATAGACGGAAGCCCACCAGGCTCCCCCGTCCCTGGGATTCTACTGCTGCCTAATTATTTTGACATTTTGCAAGTTCGACTCCTAGAGAGGGAACCTGATTGACCCAGATTATGTTTACATATTTTTGACCACTAAATAGGAGTGTTCAGTCAGCAATATGGTCCAGTCACCAGTGGCTTGCAGTAGGATTGTGGAGACTATAGGGCGTTGACTGGCAGGGGTCCAAGGGAAAAAGTAGGTATAGAATGTTGGTATATCAAATGTGATCTGTACCTTTAACTGGTACCATGAACAATCAAGTTTTCTTTAGACAGGACCATGGATGTGACAAATACTGTTGTGTAGATGTAGTTATTGTATTGTTGTACAGTAAATTACTGATGTTCTTACTTTCTTCTCCCAGAAACCATTGACTATCAATATGTTTTCCAATTTTGACTCTCTTATGGTCTAGCCTGCTTTTAAATCAATCCATGGCAGTTAGTGAGATAAGTATATAAAGAAGGAAAACAGAGGATAAGAATCTTGGATTAGTTTAGAGTTGTTATCAGAGATCTTTTAATATTATATCCCCCTGCATCTGGGTATATAACACCCATATCATATCTTTCAAAGAGACAATTAGTCTATACTTCTATACTTAGTCTATTCCTGGGTGAGCAGTTCCCATGGTATTTAATCCATTTATTTTCTTCCTGATAGGCTTCATAGTATTAATCCTATAATGGTCATCCTGATTTTTTTTTCAATTTATTTTAATTGGAGGCTAATTACTTTACAGTAATTAATTGGAGTATTTTAATTGGAGGCTAATTAATTGTAGTGGTTTTGCCATACATTGACATGAATCAGCCATGGTGTACATATGTTCCCCATCCTGAACCCTCCTCCGGCCTCCCTCCCCATCTCATCCCTCTGAGTCATCCCAGTGCACTAGCCCTGGGCACCCTGTCTCATGCATCGAACCTGGACTGGCGATCTGTTTCACATATGATAATATACATATTTCAATGCTATTCTCTCAAATCATTCCACCCTCGCCTTCTCCCACAGAGTCCAAAAGACTGTTCTATACATCTGTGTCTTTTGCTGTCTTGCATATAGGGTTATCATTACCATCTTTCTAAATTCCATATATATGCATTAGTATACTGTATTGGTGTTTTTCTTTCTGGCTTACTTCACTCTGTATAATAGGCTCCAGTTTCATCCACCTCATTAGAACTGATTCAAATGTATTCTTTTTAATGGCTGAGTAATACAACTCTGAGTGAACTCTGGGAGTTGGTGATGGACAGGGAGGCCTGGTGTGCTGTGATTCATGGGGTTGCAAAGAGTCGGACATGACTGAGTGACTGAACTGAACTGAATATTCCATTGTGTATATGTACCACAGCTTTCTTATCCATTCATCTGCTGATAGACATCTAGGTTGCTTCCATGTCCTGGCTATTATAAACAGTGCTGCAATGAACATTGGGGTACACATGTCTCTTTCTATTCTGGTTTCCTTGGTGTGTATGCCCAGCAGTGGGATTGCTGGGTCATATGGCAGTTCTAGTTCCAGTTTTTTAAGGAATCGCCACACTGTTCTCCATAGTGGCTGTACTAGTTGCATTCCCACCAACAGTGTAAGAGGGTTCCCTTTTCTCCACACTCTCTCTAGCATTTATCATTAGTAGACTTTCAGATAGCAGCCATTCTGACTGGCGTAAAATGGTACCTCATTGTGGTTTTGATTTGCATTTCTCTGATAATGAATGATGTTGAGTACCTTTTCATGTGTTTGTTAGCCATCTGAATGTCTTCTTTGGAGAAATGTCTGTTTAGCTCTTTGGCCCACTTTTTTTTTTTTTTTTACCAGTAAATATCATTTTACTTTATCTGAGAATAAGAGTTCTAAAACAGAGACACAATACTCACAAGGGCCATATAATTACCAAATAAAGTTCAGAGATTTTTAATAGTCCTTTTAACTTTTAGACTGTATTCCACAAATGATGGCAGTCTTTGGCCCACTTTTTGATTAGGTCTTTTATTTTTCTGGAATTGAGCTGCAGGAGTTGCTTGTATATTTTTGAGACTAATTCTTTGTCCGTTGCTTTGTTTGCTATTATTTTCTCCCATTCTGAAAGTTGTCTTTTCACCTTGCTTATAGTTTCCTTCATTGTGTAAAAGCTTTTAAGTTTAATTAGGTCCCATTTGTTTATTATTGCTTTTATTTCCATTACTCTGGGAGGTGGATCATAGAGGATCCTGCTGTGATTTATGTCAGAGAGTGTTTTGCCTATGTTTTCCTCTAGGAGTTTTATAGTTTCTGGTCTTACGTTTAGATCTTTAATCCATTCTGAGTTTATTTTTTTGTATGGTGTTAGAAAGTGTTCTAGTTTCATTCTTTTACAAGTGGTTGACCAGTTTTCCCACCACCACTTGTTAAAGAGATTATCTTTTCTCCATTGTATATTCTTGCCTCTTTTATCAAATATAAGGTGTCTGTAGGTGCGTGGATTTATCTCTGGGCTTTCTATTTTGTTCCATCGATCTATATTTCTGTCTTTGTGCGAGTACCATACTGTCTTGATGACTGTGGCTTTGTAGTAGAGCCTGAAGTCAGGGAGGTTGATTCCTCCAGTTCCATTCTTCTTTCTCAAGATTGCTTTGGGTATTTGAGGTTTT
The DNA here is from genome assembly GCA_006408695.1 of Aepyceros melampus. Classification (NCBI taxonomy): domain Eukaryota; kingdom Metazoa; phylum Chordata; class Mammalia; order Artiodactyla; family Bovidae; genus Aepyceros; species Aepyceros melampus. Next base: position 31,709 of record SJXQ01008638.1, read on the forward strand.
TTTTGTATTTCCATACAAATTGTGAAATTATTTGTTCTAGTTCTGTGAAAAATACCATTGGTGGCTTGATAGGGATTGCATTGAATCTATAGATTGCTTTGGGTAGTATAGTCATTTTCACTATATTGATTCTTCCAATCCATGAACATGGTATATTTTTCCATCTGTTTGTGTCATCTTTGATTTCTTTCATCAGTGTTTTATAGTTTTCTATATATAGGTCTTTTGTTTCTTTAGGTAGATATATTCCTAAGTATTTTATTCTTTTCATTGCAATGGTGAATGGAATTGTTTCCTTAATTTCTCTTTCTGTTTTCTCATTGTTAGTGGAGGATCATGTCATCTGCAAACAGTGAGAGTTTTACTTCTTCTTTTCCAAACTGGATTCATTTTATTTCTTCTTCTTCTCTGATTGCTGTGGCCAAAACTTCCAAAACTATATTGAATAGTAGTGGTGAAAGTGGGCACCCTTTTCTTTTTCCTGACTTTAGGGGAAATGTTTTCAATTTTTCACCATTGAGGGTAATGTTTACTGTGGGTTTGTCATATATAGCTTTTATTATGTTCAAGTATGTTCCTTCTATTCCTGCTTTCTGGAGAGTTTTTATCATAAATGGATGTTGAATTTTATCAAAGGCTTTCTCTGCATCTATTGAGATAATCATGTGGTTTTTATCTTTCAATTTGTTAATATGGTGTATTATATTGATTGATTTGCAGATATTGAAGAATCCTTGCATCCCTGGGATAAAGCCCACTTGGTCATGATAAATGATCTTTTTAATGTGTTGTTGGATTCTGTTTGCTAGAGTTTTGTTAAGGATTTTTGCATCTGTGTTCATCAGTGATATTGACCTGTAGTTTTCCTTTTTTGTGGCGTCTTTGTCAGGTTTTGGTATTAGGGTGATGGTGGCCTCATAGAATGAACTTGGAAGTTTACCTTCCTTTGCAATTTTCTGGAAGAGTTTGAGTAGGATAGGTGTTAGTTCTTCTCTAAATTTTTGGTAGAATTCAGCTGTAAAGCCGTCTGGTCCTCATCCTGATATTAGATTCTATTATTTCCTTTTCCCTTGCATGCTACTTATTTTGCTGTTTTTCTCCCCCCATTAAACTCTTTTAAGCCTGAATGATAGTTTTCCTCTTTTTACTCCACAGATTGAAAAAAAAAATTTTTTTTTTTAAGTTTTCTTTTTTTTCCCTGAAGGAAGTTCCAAAAAGCAAGCTTGAATTTGCCTACACGGGAAACTATTTACATAGCATTTACACTGTAGTAGGTCTAGTCAAGGCTATGGTTTTTCTTGTGGTCATGTATGGATGTGAGAGTTGGACTGTGAAGAAGGCTGAGCACAGAAGAATTGATGCTTTTGAACTGTGGTGTTGGAGAAGACTCTTGAGAGTCCCTTGGACTGCAAGGAGATCCAACAAGTCCATTCTGAAGGAGATCAACCCTGGGATTTCTTTGGAAGGAATGATGCTAAAGCTGAAGTCCAGTACTTTGGCCACCTCATGCGAAGAGTTGACTCATTGGAAAAGACCCTGATGCTGGGAGGGATTGGGGGCAGGAGGAGAAGGGGACGACCGAGGATGAGATGGCTGGATGGCATCACGGACTCAATGGACGTGAGTCTGAGTGAACTCCGGGAGTTGGTGATGGACAGGGTGGCCTGGCGTGCTGCGATTCATGGGGTCGCAAAGAGTCAGACACGACTGAGCGACTGAACGGAATGGAACGGAGGTATTATAAGCAGGCTTCCCAGGTAGCATAGTGGTAAAAAGTCCACCTGCCATTGCAGGAGGTGCAGGAGATGTGGGTTCAACACTGGGTCAGGAAGATCCCCTGGAGGAGGGCATGGCAATCCACTCCAGTATACTTGCCTGGAAAATCCATGGACAGAGGAAGCTGTCAGACTACAGTCCACAGGGTTGCAGAGTCAGAAACGACTAAAGTGACTTAGCATGCATGCATGAGTGTGCGTGCGCATGCACACACACATATTATAAGCAATCTGGAGATGATTTAAAATATACAAGAGGGAATTCCCTGTGTTAACCACTCTGCAGTTCAACTGCATGGGGCATAGGTTTGATCCCTGGTTAGGAAACTAAGATTTCACATGCTGTGCAGCATGGTCAATAAATAAATAAATAAATAAAATGTACAGAAGGATGTTCAGAGAATATACTACATGATTTTAAATAAGGGACTTGAGCACCCCCTGATTTTGGTATCTGTGGGGGTCCTGGAACCAGCCTCTCACAGATACCTCACAGTTGCCTCAAGGGACAACTATACACTCTTGCTTCTTAGTACTTTTCACCTAGGCTAAATCTTTTGGCTTGTTATCTTCAGCTTTGTTGGGATTCTTAAATCTTGATAGGGTCTTAGGATCCCATCGAGAAGCTATCATATGACTAGAGGAATTAAACTTGCATTTGCTTTTTTCTACAAGTATTGGCATATATGATGATCAGGTTGAGAATTTGGCTGGAGTTAAAACACCTTAGAGAGGAACATCATGGAGTCTGAGGAGAAGGTGTTAATGAGGAAGGGAGGACAGATTCCTTACCTGGGGCATTGTTTCTCAAACTTAAGTGTTTCTAGGAATCACCTGGGCATCTTCTTAGAGTGCAAATTTTAATTCATCAGGTTTGGGAAGAAGCCTAACATCTGGGATTCTGCATTTCTAACAACCTCCCAAGGGAGGTTCACAGTGCTGGCCTGCAGACACACTTCAAGGAATAAGAACTATGGGGTTTCATGTTTCCAAACAGCCACCTCTGAACTGGAGCTCCCTGTATCGCTCCTCATCATTGCCAGACAGCTTGAACAGTCCAAGTCTGAAGCAGGTGGTAAAATTCAAGGACAGAACAATACCAGATAAAGTAAAAAAGAAGTATGGTTCAAACCACAAAGAGATCGGAAAGGTAAGACGTTTTTTTCTTTTTTTTTTGTCAGGAACTTTTAAAAAAGACAGTCTCTTTAATCTTTATCTCATCTTCTCCACCTTTCTGGGTTGGGGGTTGCTTTCGCATAGCTTTTGGCCTTGCACTTTTACTTTTATCTCCTCTTTCCATTTTCCTTTTCTACATCTGCACCCATATATAAAGTATTTAATAATAAATATGTTATATTATAATTTTGGAAATGATATCATTGTATTGTCTTCTCAACCACCTTTTTTAAGATCTGAGAGGGGCGGGAGGAGGGAGGTGGGGGTCGGGATTGGGAGTTCATGTACACTCGTGGCTGATCCATGTCGATGTGTAGCAAAACGAATACAGTATTGTAAAGCAAAACAAACTAAAAAAATAAAAATTAATTAAAAATAAAAAAGATCTGAGAGAATACAAGGGAACTCTGATTGAGAAGGACATTTATTGCTGTTTTATAGGCATTTGCACAGAAATAACATCATAGAGCACATTAGTTTGCTGGAAAGCAAATTCTGAAAAACTTAGTCCTCATCTTGTATCTCTCCTTTAAAAAAGAAATCTCAATACATTTGGCTATTTTATAAAGTCAGTGTATGCATTATAGAAAAATAGAAAATTCAAATAAGCAAAAAGAAGCCTTTGCAAAATGTGCATAATCACACAGACCAGAGATAATTACTGTTAATAATGTATAGCCTTTCAGACTTTTTTTAATGCAAATATATTTTTTCTTTTATTAAAGAGGCATTACAAAATACATGTTTTCTAACCTACTTAATAATGTCTTATTTTCAAGTTAATGAAGTTAATTTACAGCTTACTTTTTATTCCTTCAGTTCAGTTCAGTTCAGTCGCTCAGTTGTGTCCGACTCTTTGCGACCCCATGAATTGCAGCACGCCAGGCCTCCTTAATAGTAATCAATAATGTGTGGATATGATTTGTTTAACTAAGATCCTGTTACTGATCATTTAATTTATTAGTAATTTTTCTCTATTGTAAACATCCTTAATAGCCAAATCTTTCTACATATCTTTATTTTCTTAGTAAAGCAAGTGGAATTATTAGATCAAACAGTATGCATATTTTTAATGAATCTCCCAACACTCCTTCCTTCCCTTGGTTTTTAAACCTTTAACATCAGGATGGGAGTGGGGGGAATCTTGTCTTTAGGGTTTAGGTCTAAAGAAAATGGTCTCCCTCTGTGACATCAATATGACTCAGATGCTGGAGGAAGATTCAAACCAGGGGCCTCTGATTGGTGATTTCTCCAAGGTGAGTTTGGTTGCACCAATCTTATATTTCATCCTATATTTTGGATCTGAATCTTACCTGCTTCCAGAGGACACTAAGTTTAATTAATATGTGTCTTTAGCAAGTACTCACTGATAACCTGAAGGTGCTGTAGTGGTAGATCTAGGCCCTAAGCCTTTCATGAGAAAGTGTCCATTTTCACTCTGGAAATATCTACAGAAATAGAAAAGGTATGAGGCTTTCTTTTTTCTGTTTTTTGGTGGTACCCTATGGCATGTGGAACCTTAGTTCCCTAACCAGGGGTTGAACCTGTGTCCCCTGCAGTGGAAGCACAGAGTCTTAATCATTGGACTGCCAGGGAAGTCCAAGTATGTAGCTTTCTACTTTTTTAAAAAACATATTTAAAAATTATATAAATCATATTTGGTGACTACAGAAAAGATAGAAAATGGAATCTACCTCAGATCTTATCAGAGTATTATTGTTTTTGTTTACTAATTTTTTGGTGTATGTTTCTGGTGTATATTTTGGTGTATATCTCTGTATGTATTTTCACAAAGACACATGTGTCTACACAAATACACTTTTTGTTTTTCCATGTTTGTTTTTAAGTTTTTATTCCATCTCCTTTGATATATCAGGAACATCTTTTCATGTCAATAAATAGTTCATCATTTCATCACTTTTAATAGCAGCACACTATTTTTTTTTTTGGCTGCCTGTAATTTCCTGATAAATCCTTTCTTGTTATTTACTTCTACAATTTTTCCTTATAAACTGTACCAAGATGGACATATTTGCAGCTAAATCTAAGAATTTTTAAACATTTGTAATTAGCTCCTTAGGTTCAGTTCTTAGAAATGGGATCACTGCATATGCACATTGAGACCATTGATTTCTGAAGGCATCTGGGGTTTTAAATGTCATTTGGATAGGACAATATACGGGTCATGATTTCAAATTTGGGTATAGAGAACTTGCTGTTTTTTTAGCTCTTGGGTATTTCTAGGTATGTGCACTGCCAACCGTGTCAGGGAAACACCAAGATCTGAAGTACGTCAACCCAGAAACAGTAAGCAGATTTCTGGAGATGGTAACTGGTTACATAAGCTGCCATCTGGTCTGTTCTGTCCCTAAAATCCCCACTTCCATTTGTATTTCTTTCACTTTGTTCACTCATGTGGGCTCTGTATTCAGCTGAAGCTATGTTAAAGACTCTCTTATATGTCACCTTTGTTTGTAATTAAGCAAATGAGATATAATTGTTACCTAAGAAAGGAAGGAGGAAGGGGAAGGGAGAAAAGTACAAATCACCCAATTAAGCTGGCCTTACATCCTGGTTTACAAGTTGCAATTCCATTTATGCCTATTACTGCATATTGTGCTGTACTCTCAAAAGTATTCTAGTTTGTGCAATAATTATTTTATCACTTTACCCATAGGTCTCACCATCAGAGATAAGCACTAGTAAGACTTTCCTTATGGCTTTACGGATTTTATTCTGGTATAATAAGTTTTATAAAAATAGTATCATAATCATGTAATTTTGTAGTTAGCTTAATAAATCATTGTAAACATCTTTCTATATCATTTTTTTAAAAAACTGTGTTATCCTTTTGATGGCTATGTGATATTCTGTTATACTGATAATATATATTATTATTATTATAGTATCAGTATAACAGAAAACTTTTTAAACTAAACCTCTTTTATTGAATATTTAAGTTATTTATAATATTTTGATAATCTAAAGCAATGGTGAGATCAACATTATTGTGTCCTATCTTTATGTACTTCTGTTTACTTAAGATGCTAGAAAAGAACTTGCTGAAAATGTAATTACATTTATTTTTTTTTTATAAGTATTTACAAAGTTTCCTCTGGAAAGTTTGAACCAATTTATATAACCACACGTAGCTTAAGTTTCCTCCTCTGGATATCAACCCTTTCCTTCCATATCCCTTTTGAGAAACTTGCTTTCTAATCTTACAGTGGAGGGTGGGGAATCATTTCTCATTTCTTCTCATAAAATTGAGATCTCTAGCTCCTACCTGTGCCCTTAGAGAAATCCTTGGGTGTCTTTTCAGAGACTGATTGCAGCTGTGTCTTCCTCCAAATAAGTAGCTTCAATCTTCTCCCTTGTGTCCTGGCAATACCGACTGTTTTGTTTCTCCAAAAGGCCATTGCCTGTTTTATTCTCTTACTTGCAGAGGGTTGGTGGGGGGCGGTTGCACCATTACCATATTTCAAATATAGGGGGACTTTGGAGGCTGGGCATATAGTGGGATCCTGAGTGACTAAAAGGAGTATACATCAGGAACTGGGTGACTGGCTCTTCTCTCCCTCCAAAGAGGCAGGGTGTTCAGTCATAGTTTCTGTATAGGTGGCTGCCTTACTATCAGGGGAGTTCAGGGTCTGATTGAGAAGTTTTATATCATCGATTGCCGCTATCCATATGAGTACCTGGGAGGACACATTCAGGTAAGGTTATATTGAGGACTTAGCAGGGGAGGGGCTGGAGATGCCATTTATTAAGAAGTCTAGGCAAACCAGGGCAGACATTATACATTTGGAATACATCAAGGTTGTCAGCCCTCATTCCTGTTGTAACTCTGTGAACCTTGAGCAATTTACTTTCCCTTTCCCTCTTAGACCAATCTGCCTCTTTCCTATAGGAGCCAAAAGCTCCCACCTGGAAATAAAAACATTAATCCAGGGACTGAGCAGCACTTTGCAAACACTTAATGCTTACAGACATTTCTTACAATAATCCGTACTCTTCAGGCAGTTCCGTTCTATAAATGTTTATTGAGTGGCTAGCATATAACCAAACTCCATGCCAGGCCCTGGGGGTTGATACAGGTAGATTTCCATTCTGAAATTACTTAATAGTCTAGTCTTCCTGAACTAAATATTTCAAGATGGTCTTCCAGTTATTTCTAAGTGTTGGCCCCGTTCTCTCACCCTTTAGGAAATACTTAATAAAATTATTTTACAGGGAGCATTAAACTTGTACAGTCAAGAAGAACTGTATAATTTCTTTCTGAAGAAACCCATTGTCCCTTTGGATAACCAGAAAAGAATAGTCATCGTATTCCATTGTGAATTCTCCTCTGAGAGGGGTCCCCGAATGTGAGTGTCTACACGAGGAGGGGGCATGGAGAGGGTGATGGATCTTGAGTTGGGACTTACAGCCAGGGAACCTTCCCAGCCCAGTTCAGACAGAGACTAAATGAATGAATGATTTCCACTGTAGTTTAAAGAATGTTAAGGAGGTGGAAGGAAGAAGGTTCTACAATTCAAAGGTTTGAAGTAGTGAAGGAAAAGGGATTTGGAATTAGGTACCAATGGAGGAAAGGAGAAAGAGCGGTGCTACTTGCACCTTGTTTTGCAAAAATAAGATCTGGAGCTCCTTTTGAGGGTTAGGAAAAGCTATTCTTCCTCCCCTTCCCCAGTGAGTGACCCATGGAATCCTGAACTTGCTTTTTCCCATCTCACCCATCTCTGGATTTTCTCTAAAGGTGCCATTCTCTGAGAGAAGAGGACAGGGCTCTGAACCAGTATCCTGCACTATACTACCCAGAACTGTACATCCTCAAAGGGGGCTACAGAGACTTCTTTCCAGAATATATGGTAAATCTTGGATGGGGCATGTGGGGCAATAGGGGAGTCCAGACTTGGGGGAGCCAACTTTAACATGCAGCTCCCAGGGCCCGCAAAGCCCTCTGAGAGGAAAGTGCTGTTCCTTCTAAGCCACTCCCTGTAGCATCTCTTGTTATACCTCGTGGGCAGACTGTAGGCATCAAGAGGGCTCCTTACTCTGTCCCTTGCCTTTCAGGAGCTGTGTGAACCACAGAGCTACTGCCCGATGCATCACCAGGACCATAAGGCTGAGCTGCTGAGGTGTCGAAACCAGAGCAAAGCATGGGAAGGAGAACGGCAGCTGCAGGCACAGATTGCCTTACTAGTGAAGGATGTGAGCCTATGATATCAGGTCATCTACTGGCTGCCTGGGACTCACCAAAAGGCACTGCAGAAACCCTGACCAGAAAGAGGCCATCTTCTGTGCAGCCTCTTTTCATTCTAAGATGTTAAAAGATGTCAGCAAACCAACAGGCTGCCAAACTAATGAAATCCCAAGCATGGGGATTGGTTACGTTTTAGTAGAGCTGCTGGCTAGTGAGGAAGTCCTTGAGCTAGTTCTCTAAGGTTGGAACCTTGGGTTGCATGGAGATTTATGTTGCTTCAGAGGGCTGTTGCATTCCTCTTCCTAACTACTCGTGTCTTCTCAGAAGTCAGCCAGATCTTTCTCCTGGGCTCTGGCTATGCAAGAGAGAGTTGAGAGAATTGTCCATCTTCTTTCTCTATATTTTCCTTCTTTGTCTCCCTCTCTCTTCTTTTTTTAAAAATGGAAATATAAACATTAATGAATGCAAAAAAATCCTAGAAGATGTTGTGAGGAAGTAATCACCATATTTAAACTCCTTCAGACAAAGATGTAGTCATCTCTATTCATAGCTGAGGCCAAAGTGCTTTTCTCCAGACCATGGTTCTCAAAGTTTGGGCCCTGGTCCATCATCAGCATTATCTGAACTTTGCTTGAAATGCAGGTTTTCACAGCCCACTCCAGACCTGCTAAATCAGAATGTCTGAGGTTAGGGCACAGAAATCTGGGTTTTAAAAATCTCCCTTTCAGGTGATTGTGATGCATGTCAAGGCTTGAGAACTACAGCTCTGGAATTAAAGAAAACCTTTTAAATGGAATTCTTCAGCAGTGTTCCAGACTTTCCTTTCCTATACCATTCCATGGTATGAATTGGCTAAAAGTGTGCCCCAGACTCAATTCTTTGTGGTATCAAGACTCAGAAAACCAAAATAATTGCCATTCTGTAAGACCAAGTGATAGGTCTGAGTTGCATTGCAAAGGTTCATTATCTACAGCCTCAATAGAATTTTTTAAAATATTTATTTATTTATTTTTGGCTGCACTGGACCTTTGCTGCTGCTTGGGCTTTCTTCTAGTTGCAGAGAGTGGGGGCAGTGTGTGTGGAGGCTACTCTATAGTTGTGGTGCTTCTCATTGCAGTGGCTTCTCGTTGGAGAGTACAGGGTTAGTATTTGTGGCACACAGGCCTAGTTGCCCTGCAGCTTGTGGAGTCCCCCAGACCAGAGGTTGAACCTGTGTCCCCTGCACTGGCAGGCAGATTCTCAACCACTGGACCACCAGGAAAGTCTGCCTCAGTGGAGTTTTGACTTTTCCCATTTTCCAAAATTTTTTTTCCACTCCACTTCATGTTTCACAGAGACAGATTTAGGATGGTTGGAAGTAGACATCTGTGCCATATGAAGATAAGAATGAAAGAAAAGAAAAGTACCAAGCAAGATCAGTTAGACTTCAGAAAGATATTTAATTTAATTAATCAATTTAAAAAATATATATGGCCATGCTGTCTGGCATGTGATATCTTAGTTCCCCACCAGGGATTGAACTTGCATCCACAGAAAGATATTTTTAAGTTACACTCTTCAGCATTACCCCAGGCTTTCCTTTTTTAGAGCTCTTTAAGGTGAGTAGGTTTTTGTCTGTGTAGTCAGGTACAGCCCTACTTGCCCTGGACGGCAGTGGAATTACACATTGTCATTCTGTGGCATTAACCTGGTAAGTAATGATAGCTCAGACTAGAAGTGGACAAAAGGCTGTGAAGCCAGCTTGAGATATAATGGAGACAAAATTGACACCTTCCCAGATCTGGAGTAGGGAGACTTTTTTAAAAATGATTGGGTGGGAAGAGTGTGCCTGAGTGACTGAATTGATTTTTGCAAGGTTCAAGAACGCTCTTCTCCCAGAGTGCTGCATGCTTGCCTCGCAGCAGAGGGCACTGCTGTATTCTCTAAGGCAGCCACTGCAGCCTGCAGTCTCCACTCCTAGCTTGAACCTGCCTGTCCTGAGCCTTTGAGCTCAGAGCTCAGAAGGGCTAGGGGGAAATGGAGAGAAGAGCTGCTGCTTCAATAGGTGGAGACAGCTGAGGGAAAGATGCTGTTCTTTTGTCCCATTCCACACTTCCTCACAACAGGCAGGAGCTTAGTCACCTGAGCAGGAAACTGCTTGAAGCACCTCCACTTCCAAGTGTGAGGAGGGTTCCCTGACTCACTGCCTACCCTAGTGGGTCATTTCCTGTAATTCTTCCCAGAAAAGGAGAAGCAAGCCCCTACCTGGGAAGAGACTGGTACACAAGTATTCACATTTCAGTGATCTTAAATGGAAGTTCTGAGTTGTAAAACATTAAAACTAGTTTAATCAGCTATCTACTTTGTGGAAAATTGTATTTGCCTGAAAGGCTACATTTTCCCATATAGTTTCTTGTAATATCTTCCCACTATATAGGTACCATGTCACGTGATTCATGTTATTTTCAGAAACAATAATAATAGTAGCTAACAACCTTTCAGTTGTTTACTGCTTGCAAGTAAACATTTACTCATTTTATATAAATAAACTATTTTCACAACAATCCTGTGAGGCAAGTAAGTAGTCATACATGTTTTACCAATAAAGAAATTGAGGAACAGAGAGACTGAGTAACTTGTTTAAAGTCCCACAGCTAATGAATGGCAGAGTTGGGATATGAACCCAGACAGTATACCTCCAGAGTCTGTAATGCTAATGGACTTTGCTGTTACCAAATCCTTATCAGTGGAACGATGTATCTCTCTAAATTGGCATTGTATTAGGTGTTAAATGTGTAAGTGCCTCAGTTATAGGTTCTTGAGAAGTCAGGGCCATAGGGTTGCTTCAGCTTGGGAACTGAAGCTAAGGGCAGATACTAAGACCCCAATCTAGAAACTTTTGCATGAGGCTATGAAGGGGTTAGCTCTGTGCTGGTGTCCTTGTACTGACTGGTATTCATTCAGCATGAAGTTAAGTGATAAAGAGTGGAAACCTTTTGGTCTGAAAACACTTCTGGTTGCAATCTCAGCCCCAGTACCTGGCTGACCTTTGCTACAGAGAGGGAAGCATTTCCCTTTCCTTACCAGCCATATATAAAGTGAGAGGCATGGAGGATCTTCTTTCCCCATTCAGTTCAGAAAAATGTGAGAGACTCACTAGTTTCTTTCTAAGGATGTCAATTCTAAGTACCACAAGCATTCAAATATGTCATAGTTCCTGCCCTTAAGGTAGAAATGACTCTCTTTGTTCCTATCCCTACAAGCACTCTAGCTCACTAGCATATTCAGCAAAAGGAAGAAGATCTAGCCTCCAACTCCAAATCTGTAGGTTGACTGGTAAGGGCTGGCTGAGTTCATAGAATAATTAACTCCTACAGTGATATCATTCCGTGTGTGCTATGTGCCTGGTACTAAGCTAAATCCTTTACTCACTATATACTTGTTTAACCCTCAAAACTGTTATACAAAATAAATACTGCTCTTAATTTTTCAGATGAAGAAACAAGCACAGAAAAATTAAGTGACATGCCCAAGGTCACCCAGCATGTGTTGATAATGTCAATTGAAACCAGGAGTCTGTAAAACTTGTTCTCTAAACTGTTTTTCACTGAACTGCTAACACCCTGGATTAGCTAAGGATAGCATCAGGGTAGGAATTAAAGCCCAACAGTGAGAGAGGTCATGATAGAAGGCAGAAAACCAAGATTACAAATGAAAGTGGAGTAAGGTACAGAGCTTTGAGCCCCAATCAGTGGCTTGCAAAGCCCTCCCAGGGCAGTTTGTATCTTAATCATTTTTGCACCTGGCACAAAGCTGGGCTCATAATCAGCCTCAAAAGACATTGTTGAATTGAATGATGTTGAGTAACATCTTTGTAGAAAGGATTGGCTCATTTGTCATTATCCACAGGGTTCCCAACAGCAATGCTGCTTATCTAGCAGGTGTTGGCAGCCACAAAGGACATGGTTGGTGGGGAGAGAGTGTGCTGGAGGAGCTGTCAATATTAGTCTTGGAGTCATATTTATTTGCAGAGGCTTCCTCAACCCTCCACTAGCCTTGGTTACCAATCCTCATTAAAGGCCCGATGATGTCAAGCTCTTTACCACAGTGCCCAGACAGAATTATGCTCCAAGCATCTCATTTACTCTCAAACAGAGGCTGGTCTTTTATGGGTGGCTTTGGATATTACTTTCAGCCCATCAAGTTGACCTTGTTCCTTTTGCTTTCCTGGTTTCTTTTGTGGGGAGAGCATTGAGTAGACCCACTGAGTAGGTACCTTGAGCAAATACCTTTTCTAAGCCTACCATCCGATCCCAAACTGATTTGCCTTGGTTGCTGAAGGAGAGAGCAGAGGTGACACCCCTTGATCACCTCCCACATCTTTGTTGATTCATAGCACTCTTTCCTAGCATCCCAATCACCTGATATTGTTACATTTTGCCTTGTAAATCCCATTTTGGAACTATTGCCAGAGTGAAGCAGAGAGTGGGGTCTATCAGCTCCCCAGCCAGAAGTTTCCTAATCTTACTGGAGGGAAGGACTTGGAAAAGGTACACAGAGGCAGGGTGGGACTGGTGGGGGTTGAGGGGAATAGGCCTGTATAAAAGCTGAGTAGCCAGATGTTCACTTTCACAGTTCTCCTGTAAGACTGGCAGGGCAGATATAGATTAAAATGAAGCGCAAACTCCATTTAAAGTGCATTACAGCCCAGGAATCAGCTCCCCCTCGGCAGGAGAAGGGAGGAAAGGGCACAAGAGGCCACATAAGTCTCTTTCCTTATCTAGCACCACATGTCTCTCTCCTAGCTTTGTGAAGGGTGATTTACACCCTGGCTAGAATGACTCTCTTTCTGAGCTGATTACATTGGCAAATGCCCCCCAGAGGCCACAGCAGGATGGCCATATTCAGAAGCAGCAGCCAATAAATCTCAGAGGTCTATATTGCACTTCTCAGTACCCTCTCTCCTGGCCCTCTGCCAGGTGGGCTGTGGAAGTAGGAGGGCTTGGTTGGAGGAATTGGGGGAGGACACCCTACAATACTTTTCATTACCATCTTCCCTAAGTACTGTTTACTTCTCATTCTTACAAGCCATTCTGCCTCTGTCTTTATCCAGGGAGCAGGTGGGAACCAGCCCAGTAAATTGATCTAATAACCCTTATCTTTATGGGTAGAAGTCCTGGGTTTCTTCTAGGTATTTGCTCTTGGTAGAGTAGCTTGCTCTCCTAACCCTCCTCTGAAAATAATAAGGCTCCTAAATGATCTCTCCAACCACCTTTCTCAGTGATCTTTCGTCCAGGAAATCTCTGCAGTTTAGTCTGAGGGAGGTTTGATCCTTCCATCCTTCCTCATGACACTGAAGGGGCTGAATTTTGGAGACGTCTAGTCTGGTAAAGGTCCTGGGATCCCGCCCCAAGTCTGTCCCTAGCAAGGTCATTTCACCTGTCTGCAGAATCTTGGGGTTAATAATACAACGGAATCTCACCCCTGAAGATACTGATGCGGGGAAATGATATCAGAGATGTGCAAATTCTAAGGGAAAAAAACCCCAAAACTTGAAATGCAAGTGCCCTCGTGCGTTTGTTACAAGATCTCATTTGGGGTGGTGGTTTCTCGGTGGTAGAGCGGATTCCGGAAAGTGAGATAGGATGCTTTAAAACACACACACACACACACACACACACACACACACACAATTTTTTTTCCAAATATGTTAATCATGTCAGAAAAAAATGGTAACAGGTTATACTTAGTATTTTAGTGGTGCTATAACAAAATACCACAAACTTGGTGATTTTAAACAACATGCATTATCAGAAGCTCAAAATGGGTCTTAAGGGCTAAATTTAAGAGGTCAGCAGAATTGTGTTCATTCTGGATGCTCAAGGGGAACGCCTATGCCCCTGTTCTTTCCAGCTTCTTATAGGACACCTGCATTCCTTGGTCAGTAGCCCCTGCCTCCATCTTCAGTGTGCATCTCTCCAGTCTCTGCTTCTGTTGTCATATCTCTTCTTTTGAATATTACTTATTACTTTCTTTTTTAAATTTCATTTTTAATTGGAGGATAATTGTTTACAATGTCATGTTGGTTTCTACCATACACAAAGTGAATCTGCCATAAGTATATATATGTCCCTCTCCTCTTAAACTTCCCCCTACAGCCCCCCCCCCCCCCCCCCCCCCATTTGGCCCCCCCCCCCCCCCCCCCCCAGATGGCGAGTTTCCAGTGGCAGCTCCTACAATGACTTGGTTGCTCCGGGGCGCGTTACCCTGCTTGGCTCGCCCCATCCCCCGCAGCCCTCTAGGTCTAGGAGGAGAGGCTGCGTGATGCGTTGGTTGGCTTTGAAGTTGGAGGGCGGCGCCCCGGACCCTGGTGGGAGAGTGTCGGCGCCGCTGCCCTCCCTGCGAGGAGGGGCGGGAGAAGTGGTGGGAGGTGCCAGTGGAGGAGCCCGGCTCACAGAGCTCCTGTACTAGGAGAGAGTAACGCCGAGTCGGGTGCAGGCAAGAGCACCCGACGTCTACAGCCAGCGCACGCATCCCACCATGGCGCGCCCACGGAACCCGCGACCTTTGCCGCCTGCGCTCCTGCTCCTGCTGGCGCTCCTGCTCGTGCTGCCGCTGCTGCTCCGAGCTGGTGAGTGTCGTTGGAGCCGCCCTGGCTGGGGAGCGAGGGGATGGGACTGGTGGTTACAGTGTAAGTGGGGTGCTGGCACCAGAGCCCAGAGAGGTCTCAGACCCCACACTGTTGCCTGGTGCCAGGCGTCCATCTGTCCGAGCCTGGAGAACTGGAGGAGGAAGCCTAGGGTGTCAGGAAGGGCTGGGTTCTACGCCTAGTCCAAGTGTCTGAACTTGTAGATTGAGTGTCAACCGTGGCCAGGGCACCCAGGCATCTCCTCGCTGCCGGTTCCCCCTCTTCCCTCTTTTGAGGTGCTCCTATACAGTCACAGAACAAATTGCAGCCAGGCCACTACCAAGACAGCATTTCTAGGAGGCGGGGAGAATCAAAAGCAGGACGCCTTTTGCCCCACATAGGCTTTACCACTTCCACCCTGTGTAAAGACTGGGAAAGTGGCCACTAGGTACAGATGACAATATTGAAGTTTTTGTTAGAACTAACTTGTCACGGGAACTCCCTGGTGGTCCAGTGGTTAGGACTGTGAACTTTCACCCCCCAAAAAAGAAAGAAAGAACTGACTTGTCACAAATTAGGGTTGAAAACTGCTGCCCAGAATTCGCCAGCACCATTACTGAGTGGTTGAGAATATTGCTCACCATCAACAAACCCCTTCTTCAGGATGTACTTTATTATTATTTTAATTGGAGCAGAAAATTCACTATTGGGTAAGATGGCCTTTCTGTATAGGCTGCCCAGCACAGTGCCTTGCCCTGTTATAGATCCACAGTAAGTGTTTGTGTAGTACATGGTGCAAGGCCTGATTTTAGAACTATGCCATTCCCCTAAGGAATCTCACTGTGCGGCTCCTGTCCAGAGCCTGGCTGGAGGGACTCATGAGGCAGAGACCAGGTACTTATCTGCACATGACCTCCTCCACAAAGTAGGACTGCAGAAGTGCAATCTTGGCTGAGAGACTACTGACCTGTTCAGAGTGACTTCGTCAGTAAATCAGAGCAATAAGACATCACTGATCTGATTGAGCTGCCCAGGAAATTTCACTACCGTAACAGTATGGCTGTATATCAGGATCTGGGTAAATTTTCAACACCTTCATCATGACCAATTTAGTGGAACAAGTTACTTCTGTTAGTGATGAAATTTAACATGACCCCCACCTTCTTTTGTGGAGCTGCAATGCCCCCAGACCTACCACTGCTCAGACTTGGTGAACTGTATCAGCTAAGAAATTAGAGAGGTTTACTTTTGAAAATTGTTATGACTCAATATTTAATATTTAGTCCAGTTAAAGCAATGAGACTTGAACCTGCTACATTTCTTTCAGCAAGCACTTTCTGGGTACCTACTAGAAGTAAGTAACATCTTAAACAAGCAGCATTTCTCAAACTGTTTAATTCCATGTCCCTTTTTCGATAAAGATAAAAATCTTATGTCTTCCTTAAATAAATTTTGAAATTTCAAAAGTCCTTTTGTTCAACTTTCACATATAAAATTGTTACATATGCTTTTTTGTTTTGTTTGTTATCGTTGTTTTGGCCATGCCATGATCCTAGTTCATGTTTTGGCCATGCAAGATCCTAGTTCCTTGATTAGGGATTGAACCTGGACCATCAGCAGTAAAGGCACAAAGTTTTAACCACTGAACTACAGGGAATTCTTGTCAAACATGCCTTTTTGAACCACAGGTTCCCTTTGGAAATTCTGATATGTCCCTAAAAGGGGCCCATCCTCTCTCTTTCTTATCCCTTGCATTGAGAAATTCTGGTTTAGTCCAATCTCCTTTTTAAAAATCAAAATTATGGACTTCCGTGGTGGTCCAGTGGCTGAGACTCCGTGTTACAAATGGAGGGGGTCCGGGTTTGATCCCTGGTTAGGGAACCAGATCCCACATGCTGCAGCTATAATCCTGCATGCTGCAGCAAAGATTGAAGAGTCCATGAGCTGCAACTAAGACCCTGTACAGCCAAATAAATAAATAAATTTTTTAAAAATTCAAAATTAAGGACTTTTCTGGTGGTGCAGTGGATAAGAATCTGCGTGCCAATGCATGTGACATGGGTTTGATCCTTTGGGAAGATTCCACATGCCACAGAGCAACAAAACCTGTGAGCTACAACTACTGAAGCCTGCACACTCTAGGGCCCTCAAGCCACAACTAATAAGCCCCTGTGCCACAACTACTGAAGCCCACATCCCCTAGAACCGACAAGTCACAACTACTGCGCCTGCATGCTGCAGCTACTGAAGCCTGTGCATCTAGAGCCTATGCTCTGCAACAAGAGAAGCCACCACAATGAGAAGCCAAAACACTGCAACAAGAGAGTAACCCCCACTCTGCAACTAGAGAAAGCCCGCATGCAAAAATGAAGACCCAGCACAGCCAAAACTAAATAATGGTGGCTCAGAGGTTAAAGTGTCTGCCTCCAATGTGGGAGACCCGGGTTCGATCCCTGGGTTGGGAAGATCACCTGGAGAAGGAAATGGCAAACCACTCCAGTATTCTTGCTTGGAGAATCTCATGGACTGATGAGCCTGTGGGCTGCAGTCCATGGGGTCACAAAGAGTCGGACACGACTGAGTGACTTTACATTACATTACAAATAAATATAGCAGTGTGTACATGTCAAAAAGTAAAAATAAATGCCAAAAAATCCACAATGAACAAAATACCAAAATTTTAAAGCAAAAGTAACAATGCCATGTTGAGGAATATTAGAGCCTGAAGCAAAAGGAAAAATCAGTACTGCTTACCCTGCCCTTTTTTGCACATTGGATATGGCATCAATTGTCAAACTTTAAGGGACATCAATTCTCTCTAGTGAATTTGTTAAAATTCAGATTCACAGGCATTATCACCAGAGATTCTCGTTTGGTAGTTTGGAGCTAGGGCTCAGAAATGTGCATTTTAATAAGTAATCTAATTGATTATTATATGATTGGAAGAGAATGTTGGACTAACTAAACTTGGAGGCCCCTCTTAATTTTGGAACTCTGATTATAAGTAGAAGGTGCTCAGAGAAGTTATTGGGGTGGCTCATAAAATATCTGTCATCTGGTTATTTTTAAAATATTAGTGGGAGCTTACAAAGAAAAAGCACTGTTCTAAACTCTGGTAACAGAGTGGTGATAAGATAGACATGGAAATCTAGCTGGGAAGAAAATTAAAAAATGAAGTAAAAATATATCAAATGGTGATAAGTACTATGCAGAGAATTGGAATAACAGTATGTTAGAGTAGCTGGGGGGCTATTTTACTTTGGTTGGCTGGGTATAGCCTTTGTGAGATGCCACTGAATGACCAGAAGTGTCCAGTCATGTGAAGAGCAGGTGGAAGAGCATTCCAAACAGAAAGATTAGGTGGACACAAGCTTGTCTTGTTTAATGGCAACCAGAAAGAAGGCCGGTGCAGATGTAGGGAAGTGGGAGAGGAAGAAAGAGCTAAGAGGGAAGGTTAGAGAGTTGGACAGGGCCAGATCTCTACAAGGCTTTGTAAACCAGAGTTCATAAACTAGATCTTAACCTAAGTGCAATGGAAGCTAGTGGAAGGATTTAAGCAAGAAATGAGATGAAGTGATACACAGTTTTTAAGTTGATCGGTTCAACCACTCAGTCGTGTCTGACTCTTGCGACCTCATGGACTACATGCCAGACTTCCTTGTCCATCACCAACTCCTGGAGTTTACTCAAACTCATGTCCATCCAGTCGATGATGTCATCCAACCATCTCATCCTGTGTCATCCCCTTCTCCTCCTGCCTTCAATCTTGCCCAGCATCAGAGTCTTTTCCAATGTTGGTTTTTCACATCAGGTGGCCAAGGTATTGGAGTTTCAGCTTCAGCATCAGTCCTTCCAATGAATATTCAGGACTGATTTCCTTTATGATTGGCAGGTTTGATCTGCTTGCAGTCCAAGGGACTCCCAACAGTCTTCTCCAACACCACAATT
The DNA here is from genome assembly GCA_006408695.1 of Aepyceros melampus. NCBI lineage: Eukaryota > Metazoa > Chordata > Mammalia > Artiodactyla > Bovidae > Aepyceros > Aepyceros melampus. Next base: position 50,418 of record SJXQ01008638.1, read on the forward strand.
CAAAAGCATCCACTCTTTGGCATTTAACTTTCTTTATACTCCAACTCTCACATCCATACATGACTACAGGAAAAACCATAGCTTTGACTAAACGGACCTTTGTTGGCAACATAATGTCTCTGCTTTTTAATATACTGTCTGGGTTGGTCAGAGCTTTTCTTCAAAGGATCAAGCATCTTTTAATTTCATGGCTGCAGTCACCATCTGCAGTGATTTTGGAGCCCAAGAAAATAAAGTCTTTCATTGTTTCCATTGTTTCCCTATCTATTTGCCATGAAGTGATGGGACTGGATGCCATGATCTTTGTTTTTTGAACATTGAGTTTTAAGCCAGCTTTATCACTCTCCTTTTTCACTTTCATCAAGAGGCTCTTTAGTTCCTCTTTGCTTTCTGTCATAAGGGTGGTGTTATCTGCATATCTGAGGTTATTGATATTTCTCCCAGCAATCTTGATTCTAGCTGTGCTTCATCCAGTTCAGTATTTCTCATGATGTACTCTGTATATAAGTTAAATAAGCAGGGTGACATATATAGCCTTGACATACTCCTTTCCCAATTTGGAACCAGTCTGTTGTTTCATGTCTGGTTCTAACTGTTGCTTCTTGACCTGCATACAGATTTCTCAGGAGGCAGTACGGTGGTTTGGTATTCCCTCGCTTGAAGAATTTTCCACAGTTTGTTGTGATCCACACAGTCAAAGACTTTATCATAGTCAATAAGCAGAAGTAGATGTTTTTCTGGAACTCTCTTGCTTTTTTGATGATCCAACAGATGTTGGCAATTTGATCTCTGGTTCCTCTGCCTTTTCTAAATCCAGCATGAACATCTGAAGTTCTCAGTTCACATACTGTTGAAGCCTAGCTTGGAGAATTTTGAGCTTACTTTGCTAGCTTGTGAGATGAATGCAACTGTCTGGTAGTTTGAACATTCTTTGGCAGTGCCTTTCTTTGGGACTGGAATGAAAACTGACCTTTTCCCGTCCTGTGGCCACTGCTAACTTTTCCAAATTTGCTGGCATTTGAGTGCAGCACTTTCACAGCATCATCTTTTAGGATGTGAAGTAGCTCAACTGGAATGCCATCACCTCCACTAGCTTTGTTCATAGTGATGCTTCCTAAGGCCCACTTTACTTTGCATTCCAGGATGTTTTGCCAAGAGAACAGTTAAGAGATGATCCCATATAATGCTAGTCAGCATTAAAATTATGTTATATTCACACAATGGAATGCTATACAGCAATGAAAATAAGCTATTTGCAACTATACTTAACAGTGTGAGTGAATTTCAGAAACTTAATATTAAACAAAAGGAGCCAAGATACCAAAAACACATGTATGACTGAAAAACAGGCAAAACAAATTACTAATGTTAGAAATCAAGATGTTGTATTTGCTTTGTTAGGAAGACGGTGACTGGCAGATGGCTTCTGGCATGCTAGTAATGTTCTGATTCTTTATCTGGGGATCTGGTTACACAGGTATATGTAATTAGAAATTCATTAAGCTATACATTTTTGATTCATGTATTTTTCTCTGTTATACTTTATTAGCAAACATGATATACAAATGACTAACAAAAACATGAAAATATGCTCAATATCATTAGTTATTAGGGAAATGCAAGTGAAAACCACAATGAGATACTAGCTTACACCCTAAGGATGGATGTAAAAACAGAACAAAAAACAGAAAACATGAGTTAATGAGTACGTAGAGAAATTGAAACCACCCTCATGCACTGCTAGTAGGAATGTAAAATGATACCAGCTCCTATGGAAAACAATCTAGTGCCTCATCAGAAAGTTAAACAGAATTATCATGTGACCCAGCAAGTCACTTATAGAGAAATACCCAAGAAAAATGAATACAGGTGTTCAAGCAAATACTTGTGCATAAATGTTTACATAGCACTATTCACAGTAACCCAAAGATGGAAACTACCCAAATGTCCATCAGCTAATGTTTACATAAACAAAACAAATTATGGTATCCATGCAATAAAATATTCATAAGAAGGAATGAAACACTGATATATACCACAATGTGGGTGAATGTCAAAAAAAGTATGTTAGATGAAAGAAGCTAGATACAAAAGTACATATTTTATGGTTCCATTTACATGAAACACATAGGATAGGTAAGTGTGTAGAGACAGCTGACTACTAGGGGGAAGGGAGAATGGAGAGTGACTGTTTAATGGGTATGAGCTTCCTGTTGGGATGATGAAAATGAATTGTATTTATGAATTGGAAATGAAGTGATGCTTGTACAACACTGTGAATATACTAAATGCCATTTACTTGTGCCCTTTAAGATGATTGATTTTATGTTGCATGATTCTTCTCTCTTTTTTAAATAGTTTGCATCTTTTGACTACCTTCATCCAGTTCTTCCTTCCCATCCTCTGCCTCTGGTAGCTGCATATCTGATTTCTTTTCCTATGAGACTGTTTGTTTTTAAAGTATAATTGACCTACAATGCTATGTTCCTGGTGAATAATATAGTGATTTGCTATTTCTATACATCTCAGAATGATCACCAGACATGAATTTTACTTCAATAAAAATGTTTCACAACCTAAAACAGCTTATTAAAAAAGATGGATGCAACAACAGAAAATAGTAATTATGTGAAGTGAAAGATTTGTTAACCAATTGTGGTAACATTTTACAGTATATCATGTATCAAATGATCATGTTATACATCTAAAACTTAAAAAATGTTGTATGTCAATCGTATCTCAATAAAGCTGGAAAACAAAAAAGATGGCTGAGTGGTAAGGAAGAATGAATTTCGAAGATGGAATCATGGAGACCAATAAGGACTCTCAACTAGTTTAGACAGGAATTGATGGTGGACGCTTACTCCTTAGAAGGAAAGTTATGACCAACCTAGATAGCATACACAAAAGCAGAGACATTACTTTGCCAACAAAGGTCCATCTAGTCAAGGCTATGGTTTTTCTAGTAGTCACATATGGATGTGAGAGTTGGACTGTGAATAAAGCTGAGCGCTGAAGAATTGATGCTTTTGAACTGTAGTGTTGAAGACTCTTGAGAGTCCCTTGGACTGCAAGGAGATCCAACCAGTCCATTCTAAAAGAAATCAGTCCTGAATATTCATTGGAAGAACTGATGCTGAAGCTGAAACTCCAGTACTTTGGCCACCTCATGCGAAGAGTGGAAAAGACTCATTGGAAAAGACTCTGATGCTGGGAGGGATTGGGTGCAGGAGGAGAAAGGGACGACAGAGGATAAGATGGCTGGATGGCATCACTGACTTGATGGACATGAGTCTGAGTGAACTCCGGGAGTTGGTGATGGACAGGGATGCCTGGTGTGCTGCAATTCATGGGGTCGCAAAGAGTCAGACACAACTGAGCGACTGAACTGAGCTAAGGAAGTAGTGATAGATATGGAGAGAAATGGAGAGATTCCAGATATGTAGTGGAATTGACAGGATTTGCTGGATTGAACATAGGATGTGAAGGAAAGAAAAGAATTCAGAATGACTCCTAGATGTCCTGCCTTGAAAAACTGGGGGATGATGGTGTGTTGTTACCACTAGATAGGGACCCTAAGGCCTAGAGTGCAGGGCCTTTCTTCAGGGCTGACCTATAACCAACCATGATATTCTTGAGTAAGTAACAGAATCAGTAAAAGTGCCCTACCCCAATCCCAGCAAGTTCCCACTATAAGGGTTTTATTATATATATATTTTAAGTTTTTAATTTTGTTTACATTATGTTATTTTTAAGTGACTTTTTTTTTTTGGCTCTGCTGCGAGGTTTGCAGGATCTTAGTTCCCTGACCAGGGATTGGACCTGAGCCCCAGCAATGAAAACACTGAGTCCTAACCACTGAACTACCAGGGAATTCCCTTAAGTGACTTTTAATGGAAGACTGCGAGTTGTTGCTAACTGTCATTTAGCACTCCTGTGCACATTCTCAACTCTCTGGTTATGATGCTAGCCCTGTTCATGGCATAACTCTGCTCAGGGCCCTCTTCCCAGTACCTGGCAGGGTCATCAGGCTCAGCTTCAAACAGTTGTTCCCCTTCCCTTCCCAGGAGGCTGAGCAGCCTTTATTTATCAAACCCCTACCCTTTCTTGAGCCTGATTCCTTCTGTCCAGATTGTGACCATGGCAGACCTCCCACTGGACTTCTTGTTCCCCACTAAAGGCCTCTCTGCCACCCCAAGACTTTCCTGCTAAAGATTTCATCCAGAATCCCCCCATCCTACCTTATGACTCGGTTTTCTTAGACAGCTATTCTGACCTTATGTGAGCCTCTCTTGACCTCTCCCCCTCCATAGGGCACCACCTCCCCACAGAAGGCCGACTCACAAACAGCTGTATCCAGGCCAGGAGGAAGTGCCAGGCCGATCCCACTTGCAATGCTACCTACCACTACCTGAATTCCTGTGCCTCAAGTATAAGCACCTCATCACCTGCAGAGGAGCCTTTGGTCCCTGAGGACTGCATGGAAGCAGCACAGCAACTCAGGAATAGCTCTCTGATGAGCTGTACATGCCATCGGCGCATGAAGAACCAAGCTACCTGCCTGAACATCTACTGGACCATTCATCCTGCCCGCAGCCTTGGTGAGGCTCCCATCCTAGAGTGGGCTAAGCTAGGGAAGATGGCTCTTAGGAGTTGATTTTTAATCCTGTTGGATATGGGCCACATGGTAGATTCTGATAGGGATGATAATGAAGCGCTGCTTTGACATTGGTAAGAAATGCAAGGAGCAATTGGCTGTATCCTTTTGGGTCCCAGAATACTGCCCTCCCTTCCCACTACTTCCCCCTTTCTTTTACCTAGAAACATGTGGCTGCCTCTTGGAAGATCTCTGAACCAGGGTAAGGCCCAACATGGGAACTCCTGGAACAGATGGATATGGAGAGGAAGTGGAGGGAAATGGTCTTAACCCATAAATATAACATACAAATACAAGATAATCCATAGGTTCAGAGAGGCTGGGAGGCTGTGTCCTGTGCAGCCTTTAACAGAGAGGATACTCATTAACCAGACAAGAGATGGTAAAAGACAGAGGGCACTGGAAGACCAAAGAGGAGCTTCCTCTGACTCTAGAGATCCCTTTTTATATAGTCAATTTTACTGGACTATGCCGCAATAATGAAATGGGGTCTTGTAAAACAAAGGTTAAGTTCTTACTCAGGTTTTGTCTTGTCTGTGTCATGTGTCCTCTTCATTCTGGGATCCAGTTCAGCCTCTACCTGGGATGTTCCTTCCTGACGGCAGAGGGAAATGAGCATTGGCAGAATCATTTGATGCCTTTAAAAGTTTCTGCTCAGACATCACATGAAATACTTCTGCTCACATTCCATTGACAAGCAGATCACATGGTCAAACCTGATGTCCTCTCCCAAAGGACTCTAAAAATCTCATGGCAATAAATGAGGATGTGTAGTCTTATAAGAAGGGTAAAAATAAGTAGAAACAGTAGTGCAATCTACTGTAGTTCATCACTTGGTCAAAACATTCATTTCCCTCCCTTCCACAAGCAAAATATAACTACTCACTATCTAAGTAAGGTGCCTAAGTATTCTATTTAAGCAGAACATCAGACTCCAAGATCCCCGACTTGGATATTATCTTGTGACAATTTCTGTATAATGCCTGAATGTGTGGTTCCTCTTAATCTAGAAACCTATATACTAAAAAGTCATCTGCTTCCCATATATACTCAATATGTAGTAAGGGAACAGCGACAGGAGAAACAAACAAACTCAGAAAGAGGAATAATGGGAAGCACACAGCAGACATTGATTCATAGCAATTCTGAATTCCTGCCACACAATTGATGCAAGGGCTGTCTTCCCTGGGAGTGGGAATTGCTCTTTAATAAGGCCCTGCTTTTGCTCATTGGGGAGCAAAAGCCCAGAGTTTCTCAGCCCTCTGGGACGTCCTTTCTTTTCCATTATTTTCTTGGGCTACATCTGAAAAGGGCATTGGAGACTATGACCTCCTTAGGGACTGAATAGCGTTCTCTGCTTGCTTCTTAGTTGAGGAATGTTGGAGCATCTTAAGTCTCGAATAGTCAGAGTCTCTTTTAATCCAGGCTGGTAGTTCTTAGCGCTACAACTCTCTCAATACATAATTGTGTTTTATATCTTTTGATTTCTTTCACCTTGTGTGCCAGTAGCTGTTCCTATAATCCTTTTCAAGACATACATCTCTTTCCAGACCTAATTAGAGGTACTTGCCCTTATCAAACTTCTGTGCCTGAGCCACTATCTCAGTCTTTTTTTTCCCTGAGCATATTTGTCCAACTGGCAGGATTTATTGGATACTGTCTTAATCGATGCAATCTCCACAAAGGGCATGATAGCCACGAACTTGAATTTGTCTTTGCCCCAAGGCGGAGTTGTAATTGAGCTTATTACTCAAAGCATTTTTCAGTTTTATCTTTTACCATTAGAATATGAGAAGCAGTTGCATTTCTTAATCCTGCAAGTCCTAGAATTTCCATATTCTTTCTTCTCTGTTTGCTCCTTATTGGTAAACTGGTCAGTTCTCTAAGCTTTTATCTTTCTTGTGGTACCTTGCCAAATACAGTCATGAGCATTCATGACATACTAGTAATCTTCCTTTTCTTAGCTTCTTCCTCTTAAAGCACAAGCTCACTCGTACATCATCTTCCTTCCAAGTTATTGCAGGCAACAATTTTACCAAACATTGTGCCACTGCATAATGAGAGTTGCCAGCCCCCAATAACAGCTTATTCACTGCCCATTGCCCAGTCCAAAGCTAATACTGTTTATTTTAGATTTTGTTACTTCAGCACTGCACTTCTAGATACCAATTACATGTTTAATAAGAGTTTGCTAAATTATTCAACCAACTGCAAAATCCTTGGCTTTTACCAACAAAAATGAAACTTTTGTTCATGTTACACACATTTGCCATGGGCTTCCATGAGTTGGCTTTGTTTTTGCTCCACCTGTCTTCTTCATTGAGGATCCAGGATGGTAGGTGGAAAAGAACCACAGCAGGACCATGTGATAGTTCTTAACAATAATTCTTAGAGGTGATTAAGTCTCTGAAGCTCACAATCCACAGACCAAGGCAAGTCACATGGCCAAACCTTACAGTAGGGTGGGAAAGTACAGTACTCTCCTAGGGGGCCTAGAACATGGCAACAGGTAAGGATATATAATCATCCTCCAGCAAGCAATTGGAAACAGTAATACAATATACCACTCTCCTTGTTCCCTGACTTCCTCTGCTCATCCTAATCATCTCACTTCTAGAGCTTCACCCGAACCCTCTCCCTAAATCCTCTTGCCTTCCCCCTCTTTTCCCTTGGGAGCTCCCAGGTCTCCCCAGCCATTCAAATCATCTTTTCCAGTTTGCTTGATACTATCCATATCCCTTCTCTACTGAAGACATTGGAGAAGGCACTGGCACCCCACTCCAATACTCTTGCCTGGAAAATCCCATGGGTGGAGGATCCTGGTGGGCTGCAGTCCATGGGGTCGCTAAGAGTCGGACATGACTGAGCAACTTCACTTTCACTTTTCCCTTTCATGCATTGGAGAAGGAAATGGCAACCCACTCCAGTGTTCTTGCATGGAGGATCCCAGGGACGGGGGGTGCCTGGTGGGCTGCCGTCTATGGGGTCGCACAGAGACGACTGAAGCGACTTAGCAGCAGCAGCAACTGAAGACATACTCACAGAATGTCCCTGCAAGCTCACCTCTGTCTTTAAACAATAGTTTTTAACCAGCATTTATTAAACACCTTGTGTACGAGATATGCAGTGATTTTTTAAATTGAGTTACGGTTGGTTAACAATGTTGTGTATGCAGTGATTTTATAAGATCCTGTACATCTCTTTCAGGAGCCCACAGCCCCATGAGGGCATCTGAAAGAGATGTGTTTCCTTTGAAATCATTGTCTCTCCCTTCTCTGCTTTTCTCAGTCGGGTTCATTCTGGGCCTGGTCACATTTCCATCACCTCAGCGTGTGATAAATCTCCATAGCCAAGTGGTCGGTCCTGGAACAGAGTTCACTATGCCCCCTTCCCCAGTTGCAAGAGCAAACAAGACAGAATCCCTTTACTTGTTTACATACCCACAGGCGATACGTGTAGTAGTTAAGAGTGGAGACTCTGGAATCAGATAATCCAGACTTCAAATCCCGGCTCCATTTATTAGCTTATGTGAGCCTGAGCAAGTGAATTAAACCTCTCATCCTCAGTTTCCTTTTACCTACCCAAAGACTTCTATGAAGACTAAGTGAAATTGTATATATATAAATATATAATATATTTATATATATAATACCATAGTGCCCAGTATACAGTATGCACAACAAACAGTAGCTTTATTATTTTTACCATTAAACCCAGTTTATTCATCAAGCCTAGCCTGTACCTTTATGGCCCCGTATTTCTTCCTCTCCTCCGCCCAGGATGCAGCTAGTTGGGTAGAGAGTGTGCCTTGGCCTCTTCCCAGGAGCTCCAGCTCCTCCTGCTCTCATCTGCAGCCCAGTCCTCAGGATTCTGATGCATCCTACCTTGTCTCCAGGTGACTATGAGCTGGATGTCTCTCCCTATGAAGACACAGTGACCAGAAAACCCTGGAAAATGAATCTCAGCAAACTGAACATGCTCATACCAGGTGTGCAGGGCCAGCTGGGGCTGGGCTATGGGAGGGCCTGGACCCTGCGGGAAGGGTCGCTGGTGGGGAACACAGCTGAGTAAGAAGAAGGGAAAGTTCCAGACTGCCAGGTGACTAAAGAAGCCCTGTCATGGTGAGAGTCTGAGCTATGGGGCATAGTCTAGCTCACAAATCAACAAAAAGCAATAGTTATTAAGGAGATAATCGAAGAGAGCCTGTTAGAGCTTCTAGCTTCCAAAGGGTGGATCTCTACAAAGGGTTAGAAGGGTGTGGCAGCAGTCCCAGGGAAAAAATGTGCTGAAATGGAGTATTTACCCTAATTCGAGGCAGCCAGAAAAGTAGCTTGTGGTCCCTGAAGACCAGGAAATTGCTTGTTTTCAACCATTCTAATGGGATGGGCGAGGTGTTGGGCAGGGAATGGTGAGAGAGAGTGTGACTCCTCAGGAGTGATTCAGGGTGGGGAGCCATCTGTCTGGCAAGGACTATGATGCATGTTTTTCAAGAAAGCGAGGCTGTTGTGTTAATTGGAGAGGAAGACACACATGCACTCTCTTTTTGAGAGAGATGTGGGATTTGTTGTATAGTCAGTTCTTATTAGAATTTTGAGAGAAAAGTATAGAAATTTATATATTAGAAACTCTAGGTTACAAGGAATCTGGGAATAACCTATTCCAGTTACTCCATTGTTCTGACTGCTGAAATATTCTGTTAATAGAAATATCACCATGATTTCCCAAGACTCAGAGTATGGGTTTTTTTATGCATGCATCAATCAAAGAAAGATGGACAGAATACAGATACAGAACCCAAATCCTAAATAGAATTCAATTGCTTCTGTTGTGGACAGTTCAGAAAGTATACTTTTCCACACCAGGAGGATTGTGGGATCCTAGTTCCCCCACCAAGGATGAAACCCCTCAGTAGTGAAAGACTGGCATCCTAACTGCTGGACTTCCAGGGAATTTCCCAGAAAGTACTTTAGAATGTTGTAGGGCCTCTTGGTTACAGTTTCCACCATGGGATCTCACTCATTGCATAGGATTGTAGAAAGGATTTGGTTAGATGTATGTGGCTTAAAAGCAAACAAAACAAACAAAAACCTAGGTAAGCAGAGGAGCAGGATGGGGGAGGCTCATGAATACCAATGTTGTTTGAGGCTAGAGGGCAAGGCCTTTTTCAGGGCAGTCTCCTTGACGGTGGTGCCCTCCCACTACCGCCCTTGAAAAATCAGAGGCTGGGCTGCAGGTGTGTGAAGAGGACTGCTGACTTGCTTCCCTCTCCCCCCAGACTCGGACCTTTGCCTCAAGTTCGCCATGCTGTGCACTCTTAATGACAAGTGTGACCGGCTGCGCAAGGCGTATGGGGAGGCATGCTCTGGGTCCCGGTGCCAGCGCCACACTTGCCAAAGGCAGCTGCGCGCCTTCTTCGAGAAGGCCTCAGAGCCTCACTCGCAGGGCCTGCTGCTGTGCCCGTGCGCCCCCACCGATCAGGGCTGTGGGCAGCGCCGGCGGAACACCATCGCCCCCAGCTGCGCGCTGCCCTCGGAGGCCCCCAACTGCCTGGAGCTTCGGCACGTCTGCGTATCCGACCCGCTGTGCAGGTGCGGGTGCTATGTGCTGGGTGCTGGGCGCTGGGTGGGTGCCACTCCTTCCAGGCTTCTTCCTGGGCAGGGTTGAATCTAACCTAGCCCAGGGATCCTGAACTGACTTCAACTGACTTCACCACGTAGCTACTCTCAATACCTTTTGAAACTCTTTTCTAGGGGTAAATGTGAGTGTGTAGAAAATATAAAAATGTCTTAAAATATCACCCCAAACCCATCACCTGGAGTTAATCTAATGTACTTTGGAAAGCATTTCCTTCCCATCTTTTTTCTCTACAGATAAACAAAATTTTGAGAGTATATTTATCTTGCTTTTCTTCCACTTATGGTACATATCTGGTGAGCATTTTCCAATGGAAGCAGTATCGAATAGAGATGAAGACAAGCTTTGAAGTCAGACATACGTGAATTTAAATCCTTGTCTGTGTGACCTTGCTTCTATCACTTAACATTCTTTCACTTAACCCAAGGTTCCACTTGCTGCTAAGTCGCTTCAGTCGTGTCCGACTCTGTGCGACCCCATAGACGGCAGCCCACCAGGCTCCGCCGTCCCTGGGATTCTCCAGGCAAGAACACTGGAGTGGGTTGCCATTTCCTTCTCCAATCATTAAAGTGAAAAGTGAAAGTGAAGTTGCTCAGTCATGCTGGACTCTTAGCGACGCCATGGACTGCAGCCTACCAGGCTCCTTTGTCCATGGGGTTTTCCAGGCAAGAGTACTGAAGTGGGTTGCCATTGCCTTCTCCAAGATTCCACTTACTCCTCTGTAAAAACTGGGATAATAATGCAGACCTCTTGGGATTCTGGTGAGAGTTAAATTACGTAACTTATGTAGAGAGTTAGCTTACTGGTGCAGTTAAGTAAGCACTCAGTAAATGATGGTGCTTATTTTGTCATTTACTGTTCTTTAACAACTTACTTTTTAACTGTATACATTGTATTTCACTTTATAGATGCCCCATATTTTATTTAATAATTCCTCTATTTATAGATATTTAGGTTGCTTTCTTTATTGCTATAAATAATGCTGCAATAAATATTAGTTATTCATTAATCTTTGTGCACAAATCTAATTATTGCTTAGGTTGTGTTGCTACAAATGTCATTACCAAATCAAAGAACATGAAGAATTGTAAGGTGTCTGATCAAAATTTAAGCAAAATTTTAATCTGGCTTACTTTGACCTTCTCACACAAACCTTCATCAGGTTGAAGTTATCATCCTTTCAAGTGATATTTGCTGACAGTGAGGGTCACACCAACTTTGTGTTGCCGCTTGGTTCTACTATTAGTTCTCTGTAACCTTGGGCAAGTCACCTCTCTTGAGTCCCACTTCCTCTTCTGTAAGATATTACATAATAAAAGCTCTTAGTTAACATAATATTAACACTTAGTAATTACTATGGGCTAAGTACTGTTTTAAGTACTTAACATCTAGTAACTCTTCTAAAATTCACAAGAACTCTGTAAGATTGTTGTTATTATTATTATTTTTTATCATCCTCAGTTTACAAATGAAGAAACCACAGCAGAGAAAGGATAAATAGCTTACTCAAATTCACCCCTAGATAGTAAGTCAGGTTTGTTAATGAAGTTTAGAGTGAAAGAAGTCTGGCCTAGAATCTGCTCCAAAGGCTCTGCTGTGCTGCCTGTTGTTATGCTGGTAGCTGTTACTATTACTATCACAATCACATAACAAGCGCTGGGCTAGATGACTAAGATATTGTCCCTCCCTTCAAGGAGTTTGCAGTTGAATGGGGATGACAGAGAAGTAAACTACTGATCTAACACAAGGCAAAATGTAAGGAAAACTGCACAAATATATATAGAACAATATATTCATAATTCCATTGCCTAAAGATAACCAGCTTTACCTATTGTAGGATGAGTGTTAAAATAATAATATCTAACATTTACTGAATACTCAGTGTATACTACTACTACTGCTACTAAGTCACTTCAGTCGTGTCTGACTCTGTGCGACCCCATAGACGGCAGCCCACCAGGCTCTGCCGTCCCTGGGATTCTCCAGGCAAGAACACGGTAGTGGGTTGCCATTTCCTTTTCCACACTGTATACTAGGACCTATTAAATGCTGTACATTTAATGTTCTTACTTCATCCTCACAAAAATCCACAAGGTAGTACTATTTTTGTCTCTATTTACTGTCAAGGAAACTAAGGTTAAAGAAACTGCCTGAGGTCTCATAATTAGGGATTTTGGAGCCCAAGTTAAAAGTGATATGCTGTGGAGACTGGGGTGATAGTATATTTGACTGTGACAGGAGCAGGTCTCACTCAGGAGGAGGCCATGGCTCAGGCTCTGAAAGGCAGAGGAGGATTTGGCATGAAGATAGGCATATCAGCTAAAGGGGCAGCAAGTTGATGGCTGCAGGCCAGACCGTCAACAGGGACTCTTGAAATTTCCTTTTTTTCCAGATCACGTCTGGCAGATTTTCAGACCCACTGCCATCCCATGGACATCCTAGGGACCTGTGCAACAGAGCAGTCCAGATGTCTGCGAGCATACATGGGGCTGATTGGTGAGGCTGAGGGATGTGGGTAGGGAGCCAACAGATTGGCCATCCTGGCGGGTGAAAATGCTCTCAAGACAGAACCCAGATGGAGTGGTCCTGAAACAGGTGGGAGACGGTGGGAGCTGAAGTTGGGGTTGGCTTAGTCACCGATAATCTTCTCTTCACCCCATAGGGACTGCTTTGACTCCCAATTTTGTCAGCAATATCAATGCCAGTGTTGCCTTAAGCTGCACCTGCCGAGGCAGTGGCAATCTGCAAGAGGAGTGTGAGCGGCTGGAAGAGTCCTTCTCCCACAACCCCTGCCTTAGTGAGTGCTTGCCATCTGCTCCCAGTCCCTGTGGCTGGTTCAGCTCAACCCCAGGAGAGGGAAGGGGTTAGCTCTGTGGTCCACACTGGTTCCATCCATTTCCTGTAGATGGAGCAACCCCCTCCTCAGCCCTTAGCATAGACTTACATCTCCTCAGCCTGGGCCTTTCTGCCTTCTCCCATTCCCTAAATGACTGCCCTCCTGCCCCTGCCAAGCTGCCTCTTCACCTGTCTGAGCCCCAGGGACACTCTTCAGCTCAAGGAACAGCAAGCAGAATGAGATAATATCCCATTCCCACCTGCCACACACCCAGACTCATATATGCCAGGGTCCCTGAGACATTTCCTTTCCTTCTTTTGGAGCCTAAGAAATCTCCATCTGCCTGCTCTCAGTCTTCCTTCTCTCCTCAGTGGAGGCCATTTCAGCTAAGATGAGTTTTCACAGCCAACTCTTCTCCCAGAACTGGGCAGCTTCTACCTTTTCGGTGATGGAACGCCAGGTAGGGGCTCCTCTGTTATTCCCCCTCCTGCCTTTTCTGGACCATCGGGGGAAACCCAGACAAGAGGGACAAGAGACTGGGGGTTGCATGAGTTCCTTTGGTCATGAGGACTGTAGGTCTCTAATGGACACCTCAGGGGAGGGGAACAGGCCTTGATGGAAGTTGAGGTGGTACAAAGGGTGGAACTGACTCCATTTCATTTTTTCCACAGAACAAAAACCCTGCTCTGAGGCCACAGCCTTGGGTGCCCACTCTTTTCTCCTATACTCTTACCTTGATTCTGCTCTCGAGCCTCTGGTAGCTGGACTTCCTCAGGGGCCCTCTTCCCTTCTCCACACCAGCTGACCTGCTGCCTGCAATGGGTGAGGAAGGGACAGCATCGGGAAGGAGGTTCAGTCTACCACGTGGCAACCCTGACCTATGTCCAGTCAACTCCAGATGAGGTCATTGTAGAAGCTGACTAGCTGAGTTCTCATGTCCTTCACTTCTGTTTTTATTTTGTTGTTGTTGTTTGGCTGTACCACACGGCTTGTGGGATTTTAGTTCCTCAACCAGAGATTGAACCTAGATTCTCCCAGTGAGCACTCAGAGTCCTAATCACTGGACTGCCAGGGTCATTCCCTTCAGTTCTTCTCGGGCTGCCCCTTCTTAGGACTTCAGCATATCATCTGGTGGTATCCAGCTCTCCCAGGTTCTCTCCTTATTTCTTTCTCCTGCCCACCCAGGATCACTCAGACTCTAACAAACCAGTCACACTCTGCTGCATTCTCCAGGTAGGCAGTTGGGTGTTCTGAGTGACCTGGAAAGACATTCCTCATGGTGAGGAAAGCTGGAGGAAGACTCCTATCTATCCCTTGTTTTCTCCTTTGAGTGGGGGATGGGAACCTACTGCCAGCCCTGCCCCAGGATCCTACACAACACTTGAGCATCAGGAGCTGGAGTATTTGGGCCTTGCTTTCTTCCTGCTACTGTCCTGCCTCTTGGATTATGATTAAACATTTTGACTTAAAACTTTTCTGTTTTCCCATTGTCTCACATTGTGAATTTATATAGAATGAGGGGTGTTACAGACACAAGTGCACAGGCCAGGTTATCTAAGAAACAGAGTGACCCTGCCACCAGGTTCTATGTGACCCCTGGGCAAGTCTCTCAGCCTCCCTGTGCACTTGACATGGAGTTGGAAGAAAAGTAACATATGTGAGGCTATGGACAAGGTACTAGTCTCAGCTGCTGCCTAAGATCTGCTACTCCCTGTACATCTGTGCACATGAGAACCTATAGGTATGTATAATATTTTGTAAGTAAGATCAGGACTGCCTGTCAAAGTGTAAGTCACAGACCCCTATCAACATCCTGAGAAGAGCTTGAAATACACCATCCTTTTCATCAGCTGCGTGACATGGACTTGTATGAATGCATATTCCTACATACATAGTTTATTTAACTGGTTCTGTATTGATGGATATTTGTCTTCACATTTTTCTCTGAGCCAAATTTTAAGGCAGCGAGGAGGTGACTTGGAGTAGTATGTGCAGAAGAGCAATGGGTGGCATAGGGAAGCCACTCTCTAAACATTCTTGTATCCACATACCCCTGCCCCAGGAAATGCTCAGCCAACCTGCCATCCTGTATACTTCAGTGGGGTACCTGGTGGACCTTTCTCTTTCTCCCTTCCCAGGAAGATCTCTGAAGCATCAGGGCCTCTCCATTTGCTTTGGCTCCATTATCATGGGGCTGGGGAGTTGAATGGTACAGTCATTCCTTGCTAAGTGCTTGAATTAGACTAATAGGTCATCTGTACTTTTCTCTGAAGAAGGTTCAAATTCCTGGTAAACATCCAGACCACTCTCCTAGCCTAGGGCCCAGAGCCAAGACCCGGGGTGGGGATGTTACAGTGGCTGGACTGAAGCTTTTAATGGTATCCTGGCTGGCCAGGGTGGTTAATGCCATTAGACTAGTTTCTGGGTAATGAGGTGGGAAGGTCTGCTGGCAGCAGTGGTAAGCAGAGAATGCTGAATTACAGGTCTCTGCATGGCTGGGGTGGAGCAGAGTGTCTTTTAAACAGCTATCTTGAAATTGACCCATTCAATCTTGTATTCATTCAGCAAATCTTAGCAAGTGCTTGGTCTGTTCCAGGCTGTATTTTTCAAGATCTGTCCTTTCCTATTCATGAGCTAGCATTTTGGTGAAGGGGCAGCCTAGCCCAGGACTTTGGCAACTGGACCTCGGCTTTAGACACTTGGGACTTTTCAGTTATCCTTGCTGATTGTAACACTCAGCTGTTTGACCTTGTGAAATACTCTTTATCCCTCTGAACCACCATTTCCTCATCTCCAGTAGGGATGCCAATAAGAGTACTTAAAGGGTTGCAGTTTTCTTTTGCTTTTGTTTTAAATAAATATATTAGCAATGTTTTTGGCTTCTTATTTCTATAAAAGCTTATAAGCATGAACATTTTATGCACATTTTGATCTCCATGTATATTTGTTAGATAATAGTAAAAATATTTAGAACTAACAGGGTTGTTTGAAGACTAGAAATAATTATAACATTTAACATAGTGCCTGATACAGGATGATGAGTCAATAAATGGCAGCTGTTACTATTATTACTTCTGGGAGGGGATCTGTGGGTACTGTGTATTCCACTCCCAGCCCTGGAACCATGGCTGGCTCTGCCATGGTGATGCTGCTGGCTCTGCCTCCAACTGGGGGCTGAATTCTGGGTGGGACTGCTTCTGGGAGATTGGCTATTCAAGCTCCGAACTCCAGGATGGAAACCAGAGCTCCAGGTTTGTAGCTCAGGACCTGAGGGACCTTGGACCAGTTGTGGAGTCAAAGACAGTGTCTCAGTCAAGGATCTTATGGCTGCAAGTAATGGAAGATCCCTTGGAGGAGGTAATGGAAACCCACTCCAGTATTCTTGCCTGAAAAATCCCATGGACAGAGGAGCCTGGCAGGCTATAGTCCATGGGGTCACAGAGTCCAACAGGACTTAGCAACTGAGCATGCATACACACAACAGAAACATTAGAATTACTTAGTAAAAAGGGAATGTCATGCAGCCTAACTCCAGAAAGTTCAGCTGGACCTTGGCGAGACTGAAGCTAAAAAGTCAGGAGCCAGTCTTCAGCTCCAACTGTTGACGGCCTAGACATCATGGGCCATCGACTTCATTCTCTCTACAGACCTACTTCCTTTGCATAACCTTCCAGGGCCAGCATCTTCAACCAAATGACCTCCCATCCCAGTTCCAAATTCATGAAAAATCTGACTGTGCACAGGTTTTAGATTGCCTTTTCTGGATTGAGGATCCATCCCAGGCCTATCAGCTGGGTAAAAGAAACACAGACACACATGCAACTAAAGTAATTACAGGGTCCCAGGCCTCCTAGCTAAAGCAGTTCTCAGGGAAGCAGTGTGTCTCAGCAAGACCCCAAGAGCATAGACACTGGGCAGGGACTTGAGGTAGATTTTAATCACCCAAGGTCCAAATTTACTTTTTTTGTGGCTTCCTTCCTGGTGTGGGAGTGTCTTCTTTGAGCTTCCTTCTTGGATGCCCTGAAGGATGACTGTATATTGTCACCCTGCTTATTTAATTTCTATGCAGAGTACATCATGAGAAACGCTGGACTGGAAGAAACACAAGCTGGAATCAAGATTGCCAGGAGAAATATCAATAACCTCAGATATGCAGATGACACCACCCTTATGGCAGAAAGTGAAGAGAAACTAAAAAGCCTCTTGATGAAAGTGAAAAAGGAGAGTGAAAAAGTTGGCTTAAAGCTCAATATTCAGAAAACGAAGATCATGGCATCCAGTCCCATCACTTCATGGGAAATAGATTGGGAAACAGTGTCAGACTTTATTTTTTTGGGCTCCAAAATCGCTGCAGATGGTGACTGCAGCCATGAAATTAAAAGATGCTTACTCCTTGAAAGAAAAGTTATGACCAACCTAGATAGCATATTCAAAAGCAGAGACATTACTTTGCTGACTAAGGTCCATCTAGTCAAGGCTATGGTTTTTCCAGTAGTCATGTATGGATGTGAGAGTTGGACTGTAAAGAAGGCTGAGCGCCAAAGAATTGATGCTTTTGAACTGTGGTGTTGGAGAAGACTCTTGAGAGTCCCTTGGATTGCAAGGAGATCCAACCAGTCCATTCTGAAGGAGATCAGCCTTGGGATTTCTTTCGAAGGAATGATGCTAAAGCTGAAGCTCCAGTACTTTGGCCACCTCATGTGAAGGGTTGACTCCTTGGAAAAGGACTCTGATGCTGGGAAGGACTGGGGGCAGGAGGAGAAGGGGACGACAGAGGATGAGATGGCTGGATGGCATCACGGACTCAATGGACGTGAGTCTGAGTGAACTCTGGGAGTTGGTGATGGACATGGAGGCCTGGCATGTTGCGATTCATGGGGCGCAAAGAGTCGGACACTACTGAGTGACTGAACTGAACTGAACTGAAGGATGGGAGTTAGGGACAGAGGCCCAATGTTGTGACTCCTTTGGGTCTGAGAACTATCCTGGGAGCTAGATGGAGGTTCTTTATGGCTGCAGAAGGAGGCTTTGCTACTGTGGAGCTTGCTAGCTTTCTGGTCCTGACAGTTGAAGAGTGAAGCAAAGTGAAGGGGATCAGAATATGCCACTCTAAAATATGCCATTTTGTGGAGAAGGAAATGGCAACCCACTCCAGTAATCTTGCCTGGGAAATCCTATGGACAGAGGAGCCTGGCGGGCAAAGAGTCAGACATGACTGAGGGAGGGGCAGGCGCTTGCTAGAGGCCCCAGAGCTTTTGATGGCAGAGCCAGAACTGTGGCTGAGGACTCCCGGCTCCCAGGCCTCTCTCAGCAGATAGGAGCGTGGAAAACTAGAGCCTAGAATATGCCTGAGGGCTTTCCTGCCAAAGCAGGGGACGCGGGTTCCACCCCTGGTCTGGGAAGACCGCACATGGCAGAGGAGCTGAGCCCATGCATCACAGCCACTGGGCTGGGGCTCTCGAGCCCAGGAGCTGCAGTACTGAGGTCTGTGAGCACCAGAGCTCGTGCTCCCCAACAAAAGGAGTCACCACAGTGAGAAACCCATGTCCCCCTAAAGAGCAGCCGCTGCTCACGACAGCTAGAGAAAAGCCCATGCCGCATGAAGACCCTGCACAACCATAAATAAAATCATTAAAATAAAATAAAATATGCCATTTTAGCATAAGGATTATTTTGATCTGAAGGCAATTAAGAACCAACAACAAGGTCTCTGTCTTCCCCTTACCTGCCTGAAAGGGGGTAAATGAAGATGAGGAGTCAACACCAAGATAAGCTTGCACAAACAGACCTTACAAAAATAGCCATTACTTCCAATTAGTTTCCCCCATATATTTCTTAGTCTCTTCTGCACAATTTATTGTTCCTTGGGGCCCAAACTCTCTATTCTTTGTTAAAAGGGTGCTAAGGCCCCTAGTCTAATCTCAAGTCTTATACTAGTTTCACTTCTTTTCTGTAAACTCCCATGTAGGTAAATATTAATAAAAACTGTACCTTATCTCTTGTTAATATGTCTTTTGTTAGCTTAATTCAAAAGCCTCCAATTACTGACCATAAGAGAGTAGAAGAAAAGGGTTTTTCTCCCCAACAGAAGCATTGCTACTTCTTTGGCTGATAATCCTCCATTTGTGCTTCTATATCTTATCTTATTTCCTATTTGGAACCAGTCTGTTGTTCCATGTCCAGTTCTAACTGTTGCTTTCTGACCTGCATATAGGTTTCTCAAGAGGCAAGTCAGGTGGTCTGGTATTCCCACCTCTTTCAGAATTGGCCACAGTTTATTGTGATCCACACAGTCAAAGGCTTTGGCATAGTCAATAAAGCAGAAATAGATGGTTTTCTGGAACTTGCTTTTTCCATGATTCAGCAGACGTTGGCAATTTGATCTCTGATTCCTCTGCCTTTTCTGAAACCAGCTTGAACATCTGGAAGTTCACTGTTCACATAAGCCTGGCTTGGAGAATTTTGAGCATTACTTTACTAGTGTGTGTTCAGTTCAGTTCAGTCACTCAGTCATGTCCGACTCTTTGTGACCTCATGAATTGCAGCACACCAGGCCTCCCTGTCACCAACTCCCGGTGTTCACCCAAACTCATGTCCATTGAGTTGGTGATGCCATCCAGCCATCTTGTCCTCTGTCATGTGAGATGAGTGCAATTGTGTGGTAGTTTGAGCATTCTTTGGCATTGCCTTTCTTTGGGATTGGAATGAAAACTGACCTTTTCCAGTCCTGTGGCCACTGCTGAGTTTTCCAAATTTGCTGGCATATTGCGTACAGTACTTTCACAGCATCATCTTTCAGGATTTGAATAGCTCAACTGGAATTCCATCACCTCCACTAGCTTTGTTCATAGTGATGCTTTCTAAGGCCCACTTGACTTCACATTCTGGGATGTCTGGCTCTAGGTGAGTGATCACACCATCGTGTTATCTGGGTCGTGAAGATCTTTTTTGTACAGTTCTGTGTATTCTTACCACCTCTTCTTAATATCTTCTGCTTCTGTTAGATCCACACCATTTCTGTCCTTTATTGAGCCCATCTTTGCATGAAGTGTTCCCTTGGTATCTCTAATTTTCTTGAAGAGATCTCTAGTCTTTCTCATTCTATTGTTTTCCTCTATTTCTTTGCATTGATCACGGAGGAAGGCTTTCTTATCTCTCCTTGCTATTCTTTGGAACTCTGCATTCAGATGCTTATATCTTTCCTTTTCTCCTTTGCTTTTTGCTTCTCTTCTTTTCACAGCTATTTGTAAGGCCTCCCCAGACAGCCATTTTGCTTTTTTGCATTTCTTTTCCATGGAGATGGTCTCCTGTCTCCTGTGCGTCACGAACCTCTGTCCATAGTTCATCAGGCACTCTATCTATCAGATCTAGTCCCTTAAATCTGTTTCTCACTTCCACTGTAGAATCATAAGGGATTTGATTTAGGTCATACCTGAATGGTCTAGTGGTTTTCCCTACTTTCTTCAATTTATGTCTGAATTTGGCATTAAGGAGTTCATGATCTGAGCCACAATCAGCTCCTGGTCTTGTTTTTGTTGACTGTATAGAGCTTCTCCATCTTTGGCTGCAAAGAATATAATCAATCTGATTTCGGTGTTCGTCAGCTGGTGATGTCCATGTGTAGAGTCTTCTCTTGTGTTGTTGGAAGAGGGTGTTTGCTATGACTAGTGTGTTCTCTTGGCAAAACTCTATTAACCTTTGCCCTGCTTCATTCCGTATTCCAAGGCCAAATTTGCCTGTTAACCCAGGTGTTTCTTGACTTCCTACTTTTGCATTCCAGTCTCCTGGAATTTGGGGAAAGGACAAATGAAAAGGAAATCTTTTTTGGGTGTTAGTTCTAAAAGGTCTTGTAGGTCTTCATAGAACCGTTCAACTTCAGCTTCTTCAGCGTCTTATTGACAGTCAGGCCTCTCACTCTCATTCCTCTCATGGAATCTCGGGTTCTCAAAATTCTCGACTCTTTGCAGCACCTCTGCTTCTCTCAGGAGGAAGCCTATTCACATGAGAGACTTGGTCCAGTAAAGTTCCATCCTCAGAGGTGAGCTGGTCAAGGCCTTATCTGACATACTGTGGAAGTTGTGGGGGTGGAGGAGAGACAAAGACAATAATAATAACTAACATTTATTAAGAGTTTAATGTGTGCAAAGCACCAGGCTAATGGCTTAAAGAGCATTATCTCATTTACTTTTCAGAAGTATCCTCTTTTATTTTCCTTGTTTTACAAGGGCATTGTAGCAAAGCTAAGTAACTTGTCCAGGGTTACAGGACTAACATGTGTCTGATCCAGGATTCAAACCTCAATCTCCCTGACTCCCAGGTGCAATCTTTGATCCAGTGATCACGTTTGTTGGGGTGAGATCCCACTACCTAAATTTCAACAGAAGCCATGATGAGCAGCGTGGGGTCAGAGGGCTCTTTTAGGCTATAAACATGACTTCCTCAAAGAGAAGGTATTTGGACTGGATCTTGAATGAATAGGGTTTATGAGGTATAAATTGGAGAAAGGGCACCCCAAAAATCAGAGTGGACAAATGCAGGCTGGAAAGGAAGGATGACAAGATGTCTGCTGTGACTGGAATTATTTGAGGGGAGGTGCTCTCAGGTCTTCCTGTCACTCAACTCCACATCCCACTGTCCTAGGGGAGGGTTCTTCTCTGGGGACATACCCAACTGCACAGCTGCTGTTGTAAAAGCCAGGCCCTATGAAGCAGGCAGGAGTCTTGGGGAACTGGTGTGCAGAGTTCTGGCTTGGCATGCTTGGCATCTCTGGTCATAGGGAGCCCCATGGCTTCTTGACCCCTCAGTGACATCCAAGGGCACAGAGGTCATGACTGTATAGGTGAACAGGTAAAGTGAGACTGTGGCTTGGAACAGTGAAAAGCAGGAAGGGATAGCACATCCCCTATAGAGGGATACCAGCAAACAACCACTCCCCACCCTTCCCAACCCCCACACCCATGATCTTCCATTGCTGTAGTCAACTGCAATGTCAGGGCATTCATTTCAAGAGTCTGGTCTTCCCAGACTTTGGTTGGCTTTGGGGTTCCCATGGAGGCTTCTTCCTGCTGTACCTACTGTGGACTAGGTATGGCAGGCAGTAGGCGCATGTAGAAATGAAGACAAATTTTTTGATGGAGACAAACAACAGAGACATCATTATTTGAGCACTTGATATGTGTTGAACATTGCACTGGGAGTTTTGCATGTGTATCTTTTTAAAGCTAAGTTGCCTCATGGGCTTGTCTCCACATGGTATCATCTGGTATCCATAATATTTGAAAAAATTTAAATAATTATTGTACAGTCTTTTGAAAAAAAAAAAATACACAGCGAAACCGAAATCCTTTTCCCCATCTGTCTCTCTCTATTGTATACACAAAGCAGCAGCCATCTCCACAGAATCTCTTCTCTCTCCATGAAGCTCAGAGGAGAGATTTACACCATGAATATATGTAGTTAATATTTTGTCTTTGTCTCACATGTGTAATACAGTTTAAATTTCCTCATGTCTAAGGGCAGACACTATTATCCCCATTTTACAGATGGAGAAACAGATGTCCAGAAATGAATTATTGCCCAAGGTCATATAGCTAATCACTGGCAAGTATCTTTTAAGCAGAATTTGTGCTTGCTGTGAAAGTACATGTGATCTAGTGTCTGTGAGGTTCTTGAGGAAGAGGCAGTTCATTCATTGTAGGGGGCTTCATGGGGAGGTAACATTTGAGTAGAACCTCAAAGGATAAAGAGAAGCTCAACAGATAGAAAAGGGCAGTAGAAGTGTTCTTTAGGAAGGCAGGAAAACCTGAGAGATGAACATAGCAAATTATGGGATGTCAGAAGAGAGGCAATCTCATTTCTCCCTATCTCATGCCTCCCTCTCAGTAGTGGTGGGTCTGGCATTTAGGAGACTTGCCTCATTTCCCAGCTTTGCCCCAGGCACATTCTGCCTGTGCCCTTTAAGAGCCTCCATCACAAAGCCTCCTTGTGTCCCTGAAAGAGACCATCTAATTCAGACTGGTTTCCTACCCACCATTCCCCTCCCTGACATAGGGGAAGAGAGAGAGATGTAGTGATGGAACACAGAAATGAACCCCCTCTTAGGCCTAATCAAATACACTTAATTCTTCAGGAATTACATGTCAAGAGTGTCTTAGGGAACACAGCTCTCTAACTGTTCAGTGGAAGCATGTTGTAGTGAAAAGAGCACAGTGGAAAGTGGATTCACCCTTTGCATCTCAGCAGAACTACTTATCAGCTAGATGATTTCAAGCAAATTGCTTAACTTTGCCAAGCTTCAGTTTCTTGATCTACAAGAATTATGGGCCTTATTGTCAAAAAGTGGTGTCAGAGAGAGAGAAGAAATGACTAGCCAGAATATACTGATCTGATAGTTACTTTAGTACTGGGTGTCAGGGACTTGTTAAATCCAGATTTCTCCTGCAGGAAGTGGACAGTATAGGCCAGAAACTTGCACTGTTACTTCATGTATTTAATTTTTAAATATATTTTTTCATATTCTCCCTTAGCCCAGAAGAGATTTGAGGTGGCTTATACAAATACATAATACCACAAAATGAAAATAAAGGCACAAAAACCAAGATAAATCATTTCAGTAAACTGTAATGCGTGTGAGCAGATCTTGCCCAGATGAATACCATTGGCACAAAACCCTTAATATTAATATATCATGCTTGCAGGTAGTAGAGCTTAGAAGGTGTATCTTAATGGAACTAAAGGTAATACTTCTATTTTAGAAATGAAACTGAGGTTAAGTCCTTCGCTGGTTCCAGCATATACTGTGCGTGTGCCTGCGTGAAAAAGCAGGAGAAGAAACCCTTTGTAAATTATAAAAAGTTTGGGTCCCCTGTGTTTGACAAGGGGAGAAGGCAATGGCACCCCACTCCAATATTCTTGCCTGGAAAATCCCATGGACGGAGGAGCCTGGTGGGCTGCAGTCCACCAGATCGCACAGAGTCGGACATGACTGAACGACTTCACTTTCACTTTTCACTTCATGCGTTGGAGAAGGAAATGGCATCCCACTCCAGTATTCTTGCCTGGAGAATCCCAGGGATGGGGGAGCCTAATGGGCTGCCATCTGTGGGGTCGCACAGAGTCGGACACGACTGAAGCGACTTAGCAGCAGCAGCAGTGTTTGACAAGAGACCAGAGGCAGCTGCCTCTGCTTTCTCTGCTGCCCAGGGAATCACAAAACCTGACCACCTGATTGAAATGGCCAGCCAAGAGAGGGGAGGCAAAAGAGAATAAACAGAAATTAGCATTTCAATAAATTATCCTGCCACTGAAATGTATGGAGTGTTTGTTATTCAGCCTGCTCAGCCCTTAACATTTAGTATATTTCATGTTAACGTTGTCTATATTACATGTTAGAGGGAGCTAGCCTAGGAGCTAAGGACACAAGCTTGGGTAAGAGTGGTAGAGCCCCGTCTCCCTCACTGGCTTGCTGCAATCCTTGGTTGATTATTGCCTATGTTCCTTCACCTGCGGACCCCACTTTATCCCTTTCTTGAGTCGTGGTAGCGAATCTGTAAGCTAAAGCATGACACAATATTAGTGTGCAGTAAACAACATAAACAGCAGCAGAAGTTTTTTGCCTTTTAAGGGTGGCAGGGACATCCAAATCTTGAAACACTATCCCCCGTCACCTCCACCACCCCCACTTCCCAGGCCCCTCGGTTTGGTTAGGGTGGTAACAGGCGCGGGTTCTCCCCCGAGCGGGCTCCGCGGAGCGGGAGGGAGGAGGGGTGGGAAGCCGCAGGCGGCGTGCAGAAGAGGCGCGCCGCCTAATGCAGTTGGCAGTTAATTAGAGGGAAAGGTTATGTCATTAACGGTGGGATCGATGCAAAGGGAATTAAGAGGCTCTGGCAGTGCTGCTGCCGCGCTCTGTGCGCGGGCCACAGGCCGAATTCAAGCAAAACTCAATACGCATTAGCGCACTATCTGTGGCTGCCCCGGGCGCGGGGCCGGCAAGCGCGGGAGTTGCAACATCCAAGTTGGGCGGCCCCGAGCGGGAGCGGTGCCTTGCTGGGAAGCGCCAGTGCCCCAGGCTGGGCTGCCCGGAGCCCCTGCGAGGGGTGGGATGCGGGATGTCCTCCCCTGGGGAAGCTGGGGGCAAGGTGGCTGCCTCCTCAGCAGGGGCCCTCCCGTGACTTTAATCACAAGGAAGCCAAGTTGACTTTCCCAGACTAGGCGAGGCCACGGTGTAACCCACCCTTCCAGTGCTGACTTCTTCGTGGCCTTTATCGTAGCGTCATTACATGGTGCTCTGTACAACATTTTTATCAACGTGTTTTCCTCAACCAGACTGTCAGCTCCAGGAGGGCAGGGACTGTGAGGGTCTGCCTTGTTTAACTGCACTCACAGAGCGTGGCACATACCAAGTGCTTAGTGAATACTTGCAGATGGAGTGGATCTCTAAAGCAACCCAGTGAGTTGTATAGTGAGGAAACTGGGCCTGTCACTTCATTTCCTTGTGCCTCAGTTTCCTCACTGTATCAGCTCATTGGGTTCCCTGCACAGACTCTTTCCTTGAACAAATGACCTCCTCTGCCTGAATCTTATTTTCCTGTCTAGGGAAAATTAGTTGCTGCTGCCTCCAAAGTATGTGCCAGGGACTGTGTTAACACTTAGATTTTCTCCTTTAATTCTCACAACACTGTAAAATAGAGATCATTTTATAAACATGGAGGTAGGCCCATCCTTTGCCTATTCACACTCAAATCCATTGCTCCCCTTCTGATAGTCCATGTCACAAACGGGTTTCCCTGCCAGCAGGCTTCATTACCCAACCTTCCTTGTCAGCTGAATTTTGTTTGGGAGCCACTGGCTCGGGATTAGGGGACTGAGGACAGGAGGAACCAGTACGCCATCAGCCATGGCAGCTTCTGGGCTCCGTCCCCCTTCCTCTGACCTCCAGACCAGGGATGGTGGTGGTTTCCTGTTCTTGCTAATCTCTGGGTCACCTCACTTTCCTGTTTGGCTTCTCAGTTCTTCTATTATGTGAGTGGTCATACTATTAAATTGTCTGTATTAAATCCCTCTGTATGAAATACTTAAGAGTGAATTCATTTTCCTGATTACTCTAAGAGTCATGATTGGAATCCAGATCTGTCTGACCACAGAAGTGCACTTAAAGTTTTTGTTTCTTTTTTTTAATGGAAGATGATAGTGGGCCAGGGCACTAAAAGTGATAACCATTTAACGACCTGCCCAGAGAGCTCTTCCCAGGTCCCTTTTGTGACAGAAATTAGTTTTAGAGATGGTTATCCACTCATAAAGCCTATTTATAATTTATTGTGTTTAAGAAATTCTAAAAAAAAAAAAAAGGAAATCCTACTTTGCATAGCTAAAATATTGTTTATACCCATAAACAAAGATTACTTATCAGAGTTATTCTGAAGATTAAATGAACTAATGTATGCCAAACACCTGGCACATGGTGGATGTTCAGTGATAGCTTTAAAACCTGGATAATTTTTAGTACCTTCAGTTTTCTCAGCTTGGTGATCCTGGAGTGTGGAGGACAGCAACTCTGTCTTTCATTCTCTCACATTCTCATTGCTCAGTAGATTAACCTTGCCCATTGAAACAGTGACTGAGAAGTAGTAGTCAGATGGCTGGCCTGGCAGCTACAATACACAGATGTGTGCAATGAATGTTAGATCTGAGAGAATGCTTCTAAATCAATTGGACCACCCTAGAGACTTGGCTGGCAATGAATGAGGGTGTGAGGTGCTTTTGACACATGCATCCAACATCTGATTTGAGCAAAGATGTCTGCTCAGTGGTCCCGAGGGCAATTTTCTCCTGATTGATTTGGAACTTTCAATCTTAATGGAAAAGAAGCCAAGTATAAAGGAGGTAGTTTTCTCCTTGGATCAGAAATCTTATTGTGCTTTCCTTTCTAAACTTGGAGGCTGGCAGTGGGTACCATCTCCTGTTACCTGCAAAGGGGCTACAGAGGCCGAAGTTTACTAAGGAAGGGTGTTTAAAGGTGGGGGTGGGAGTTGGGGAAAGGAGCTTCTTAATCCATACAACTCCCAATGACTAGGGAGAACAGGAGACCAGAAGCTGCCCTTGATGCATCCTGGTTGTAGACAGTAGTTTAGGTCTTCAGCTAACATAGCCTAGAGCCTGGGGCTGGGAATCCCACCTGTGCCCTTGGCCAAGGCATTTCATTCGAGCCTGCCTTGATCACTGCATAGGTTGCTGGGGCCTCATATGAGTCACTTGATGTAAATGCAATTTAAAGAAGTTTATTGACCTTACAAATATATTTAAGGTTATGGTTTTAAGCTAGATAAGTAGCTGAAAAACTGCTTTTTACCATAACAGCATAAGCCTCCTACTCCTAGAAGTTAAGAGCATAGGATTTGGAGTCAAATAGACCCAGGTTCCAATCCTAGCTCACTGTGACATGACTATATCCCACTTACCCTTTCTGTGCCTCAGGTTCATCTGTAAGACAAGAATGATAATACCTCTTGGGAAGGGTTGTGAAAATAAAATAAGATACTAAGGTGAGAGCTTAAGAAATGTCAGCCATGTTAGAATTGTTCACAGATTTATCTGCCAACTAACATTTTGGGACAGAATAGGGAATCTGGTCAACTGGACCATTATAGTCTTCAGGATTTTCTAGTATACATGCTTTGGTTTGTCATCTATGGTCCACTTCTCTAGTAACTGTTCTCTGTCATTGTTGTTCAGGTGCTAGGTCATGTCCGACTCTTCACGACCCCATGGACTGTAGTATGCCAGGCTCTTTTGTCCTCCACTATCCCCTGGAGTTTGCTCAAATTCATGTCCATTGGATTGGTGATACTATCTAACCATTTTATCCTCTGCTGCCCCTTTCTCCTTCTGTCTTCAGTCTTTCCAGAATCAGGGTCTTTTCCAATGAGTCGACTCTTTGCTTCAGGTGATCAAAGTATTGGAGCTTCAGCTTCAGCAATAGTCCTTCCAATGAATATTCAGGACTGATTTCCTTCAGAATTGACTGATTTGATCTTGCAGTCCAAGGGACTCTGAAGAGTCTTCTCCAGCACCACAGTTCGAAAGCATCAATTTTTTGGTGTTCACCTTCTTTATAGTCCCAACTGTCACTTCCATACATGACTACTGGGAAAATCATAGCTTTGACTATAAGAACCTTTGTCAACAAAGTAATGCCTCTGCTTTTTAATATGCTATCTAGGTTTGTCCTAGTTTTTCTTCCAAGCACCAAGCGTCTTTTAATTTCATGGCTACAGTCACCCTCCATGGTGATTTTGGAGCCCAAGAAAATAAAATTTGTCGCTGCTTCCACTTTCCCCCCTTTTACTTACCAGGAAGTGATGGGACTGGATGCCACAATCTTAGTTTTTTTTTGAATGGTGAGTTTCAAGCCAACTTTTTCACTCTCATTTCACCCTCATCAAGAAGCTCTTTAGTTCCTCTTCACTTTCTGTCATTAGAGTAGTATAATCTGCATATCTGACCTTGTACTTTGTTTAGTCACTCAGTTGTGTCCAACTCTTTGCAAGCCCAGGGACTGTAGCTCACCAGGCTTCTCTGTCCATGGGATTTCCCAGGCAAGAATACTGGAGTGGGTTGCCATTTCCTCTCCAAGAGATCTTCCTGATGCAGGGATCAAACCCATGTCTCCTGCACTGCAGGTGGATTCTTTACCACTGAGCCACCGGGAAGCCCATAATCTGTGTATCTGAGGTTGTTGATATTTCTCCCAGAAATCTTGATTCCAGTTTGTGATTCAATCAGCCCAGCATTTCACATGATGTACTCTGCATAGAAGTTAAATAAAAGGGTGACAACGTACAGCCTTGTCATACACCTTGCCCAATTTTGAACCAGTCAGTTATTCCATGTCTGGTTCTAATTGTTGCTTCTTGACCCTCATACAGGTCTCTCCGCAGACAGGTCTGGTACACCCATCTCTTTAGGAATTTTCTACAGTTTATTGTGATCAGCACAGTCAAAACTTTAGCATAGTGAATGAAGCAGAAGTAGATATTTTTTTTCTGGAACTCCCTTATTTTATCCATGATCCAGTGAATGTTGGCAATTTGATCTCTGGTTCCTCTGCCTTTCCTAAACCCAGCTGTATATCTGGGCGTTCTCAGTTCACTTACTGCTGAAGACTAACTTGAAGGATTTTGAGCATAACATTACTAAGATGTGAAATGAGCACATGGAATGTCCCCTTGCTATCTCCAATTTTCTTGAAGAGATCTCTAGTTTCCCATTCTATTTTTTTCCTCTACTTCTTTGCATTCATTAAGAAGGCCTTCTTATCTCTCCTTGCTATTCTCTGGAACTCTGCATTCAATTGGGTGTATCTTTCCCTTACCTTTCCTTGCTTCTCTTCTTCCCTTAGTTATTTGTAAAGCCTCTTCAGACACCACTTTGCCTTCTTGTATTTCTTTTTCTTTGGGATAGTTTTGGTCACTGCCTTCTGTACAATGTTATGCACTTCCATCCATAGATCTTCAGGTACTCTATCAGATCTAATCCCTTAACTCTATTCATCACCTCCACTGTATAATCATAAAGGACTTGATTTGACTTAGGTCATACCTGAATTGCCTAGTGATTTTCCCTGCTTTCTTCAATTTAAATCTGAATTTTGCAATAAACAGTTCATGATCTGAGACACAGTTAGCTCCAAGTCTTGCTTTTACTGACTGTATAGGTTTCTCCATCTTTGGTGCAAAGAACATAATCAATCTGATTTCAGGATTGACCATCTCATCTGGTGATGTCCCTATGTAGAGACGTCTCTTGAATTGTTGGAAAAGGGTGTTTGCTATGACCAGCATGTTCTCTTGACAAAACTGTTAGCCTTTGCACTGATTCATTTTGTTCTCTAAGGCCAAACTTGTCTATTATTCTGGATACCTCTTGACTTCCTGCTTTTGCATTCCAATCCCCTGTAATGAAAAGGACATCTTTTTTGGTTTTAGTTCTAGAAGGTCTTGTAGGTCTTCATAGAATCAGTCAACTTCAGTTTCTTCAGTATCAGTGGTTGGAGCATAGACTTGGATTACTGTTATGTTGGATGGTTTGCCTTTGGAAACAAACTGAGATAATTCTGTCATTTTTGAGATTGCACCCAAAAACTTCATTTGAACTCTTCTGTTGACTATGAGGGCTACACCATTTCTTCTAAGGGATTCTTGCCCACAGTAGTACATATAATGGTCATCTGAATTAAATTTGCCCATTCTCATCCATTTTATTTCACTGATTCCTAGGATGTTGATGTTCAATCTTGCCATCTCCTGCTTGACCATGTCCAGTTTACCCTGATTCATGGACCTAACATTCCAGGTTCCAATGAAATATTGTTCTTTATAATCATCAGACTTCACTTTCACCACTAGATACATCCACAACTGAGTGTTGTTCCCAGCATTGCTCCTGGCTGTTGGCTCAGCCACTTCTTTCTTTCTGGAGTTATTAGTAATTGCCCTCTGCTCTTCCTCAGTAGCATACTGGACACCTTCCAACCTCGGGGGCTCATCTTCCAGCGTCATATATTTGTGCCTTTTCATACTGTCCATGAGTTTCTCCAGACAAGAATGTTGGAGTGGGTTGCCATTTCCTTTTCCAGTGGACCACATCAGAACTCTTCACTATGACCTGACCATCTTGGGTAGTCCTGCCTGGCATGGCTCATAACTTCATTGAGTTACAAAAGCCCCTTTGCCAGGACAAAGCTGTGCTCCATGAAAGCGGTTCCCACTCATAGTTCTTCCCACATAGCTAGACCTGGGCAGCCATGTTTGTGCCATATGACCCTGTCCTCTTGGCCATTTTTGATTGGACCTCAAGTGAACACTAAAGCTGGACAAATCAGATTCCTCTCCTAGGAAGTGGGGAGTCATGTAGAATCCAGAACTAGTACAGCTGATGGAGGAGCTGAGGAAACTGATGTGGAGAAGTACAGAAAGATGTACAAAGAAGAGGCAATTTAGCTTGTAAAAATGATGGAAATGGCCTTATTCCTGATGATTTTTCAGTTCCATAAGGCCTTGCTATGCTAATTTCCTGTGCTTGGAGTCTATGCATTCTGCACACCCAACTGCTAGTGCCTACCTTTTCTTATACTGGCACAAGTGCATCTGTTTTCCTTGCAACCCAAAGAACTACTCTAGGATAAAGGTGTTGTCCCTTTATAAGATAAAATATATTTCTTTAAAAACCTGAATGGTTTTCTTAGAAATGATCTTATACACTCAAAATGCACCTATACCTCAGTTAACTATATGCCATGTGCTAAGTTGCTTCAGTCGTGTCTGACTTTTTGTGACCTTATGGACTATAGCCCACCAGGCTCCTTTGTCTATGGGATTCTCCAGGCAAGAATATTGGAGTCGGTTGTCATGTCCTCCAGGGGACCTTCCTGACCTGGGGATTGAACCTGCATCTGATATGTCTCGTGCATTGGCAGGCGAGTTCTTTACCACTAGCGCCACCTGGGAAGCCCCTCAGGGGCTTCAGTTAACTAGTAAGCACAAATCAGTAAGAGCAGTTATAAAGCAGAGTATCAACCACAAATTAGTTGAGAAACCTCTTTTCCCCTCATATTTTCTTGAATATCTTGTCATTATACTGAATATTCTGGATATTCTAAAAAAAATTCCATTATATGATCATGTAGTTTCTAAAGGGATGTTGAGGACCTAAGGGTGGTTGGGATTATAGGACTGAGCTAAATCAAAGAAGCAGGGAAGGGAATTTCCTAGCAATCCAGTGGCTAGGACTCCACACTTTCACAGTTGAGGGCCCAAGTTCAGTCTCTGGTCAGGGAACTAAGCTGTATGGTGTGGCCAAAAAAAAAAAAGGGGGGGGGGAACAAACAGGGAAAAGGAGGGAAAAGCTATCTAAGCGTATTATCTATCTATCTATCTGTAATAAATGTCTATTATTCCTGTCATAAAGTGGGGATAATAATGGACCCACTTTGTGTCATTGATCCAAGTAGTAAATGAAACAGTGCATACAAAATTCTTTACTGCCTGGTATATAGATTAAAACCCATAAATTTTTTTAGCTATAATGATCATGAAAATGTGACAAAACTTGGTGCTGGAACCAGGTTTTAAAGGAAAATGCTCTAAAATTAAATTAAAATTAAATACTCTGACACTCAGTAGCTTTGTGTGGTAGGTACTGGGTCTTGGTTGCTGTGGTTTTCTTAGAGCTTAGTGCCTATTCCATAAATAATTTTTTGAGCAATCACTGAGCCCTCAAGAGGACATCACAGGGCTGAATAGCAGTTTGAAAGCATTGGAAAGTAAAATGGTGATTTTGAAGAAGATTCTAAATCTGGGGTAGAAGTATTGAAAAGTAGGTAGATGAGAAGAATGGAGAGGAGGAGTTCATGGACTTAGAAGGCCAACATGAAGACACATACATTTTAAAATTTTCCAGAGTCTGAGGTCATGAGCTTGGTCAAGAAATAATAACATGATATGGGTTGTCTTGCACTCCCTCAATTTATATGTTGAAGTCCTAACTCCCCAGTACCTCAGAATGTGACTTTATTTGAGTACAGGGCCATTTCAGATATGGTTAAGATGAGGTCTGCAATAGCCAAGACAAGGAAGCAGCCTAACTGTCCATCAACAGGTGAATGGATAAGTAAGATGTTTTATATACATATATATGTATATACAGTGGAATATTGCTTAGCCACAGAAGAGAATGGGGCTTCCCTGGTGGCTCAGTGGTAAAAGAATCCACCTGCCAAGCAGGAGACCTGGGTTCACTCCTGGGTCAGGAAGATCCTCTGGAGGAGGAAATGACAACCCACTCTAGTATTCTTCCCTGGGAAATCCCATGGACAGAGAAACCTGGCGGGCTACAGTCCATGGGGTCACAAAAAGTCAGACATGACTTAGTGACAGATTTTGACTTTCATAGGAGAGAATAAAAGAATGCTATTTATTATTTTTAAAATTTATTTATATTTATGCTTGTGCACACAGGCTTTCTCTGGTTGTGGAAAGTGGGGGCTACTTTCTAATTGCAGTGTGGAGGCTTCTCACAGCAGTGGCTTCTCTTGTTGCAGAGCACCAGTTCTAGAGCGTGAGGTTCAGTAGTTGTGGTGCACGGGCTTAGTTGCTCCACAGCATGTGGAATCTTCCCAGATCAGGGATTGAACCCATGTCCTTTGCATCGGCAGGGAATTTTTATCTCCAGAGAAGTGTGAAACAATGCTGTTTGCAACAACATGGGTGGGCCTGGAGATTATCATACTAAGTGAAGTAAGTCAGACAAATATGATATCACTTATATATGTGATATAAGAAATGATACAAATTACCTTATATTCTAAACTGAAATAGACTCACGGACACAGAAAACAAATTTATGATTACCAAAGGTGAAGAGGGGGCAAGGACAAATTAGGAATTTGGGATTAATAGATATACACTTCTATATATAAAACAGATCTACAAGGACCTATTGTATAGCACAGGGACCCATATTCAGTATCTTATAATAACTTATAATGGAATCACTTTGCTATACATCAGAAACACTGTAAATTAATTAAACTTCAATTTAAAAAAAAATGAAGTCTAACTGGAGAAGGGTGGGCTTCTAATCCAAAAGCTCTATGTCCTTAAAAAAAGACAAAAACTGGACATAGACAAGCACACAGGGAGAATATCAGGTTAAGATAAAGTTAGAGATCAAGGTGGTGATCCTAAAAGCCACGAACACTGAAGATGGCTAGCAAATCACCAGCTAGTGGAGAAGCCTGCAACCCATCCTCTCACAGCCCTCAGAGGGAACCAACTCTGCTCATACCTTGATTTTGGACTTCCAGCCTCCAGAACTCTGATACAATGAATTCCTATTGGTTAAACAACCCAGTTTGTCCTACTTTGTTACCACATTTGCTAGGCAGCCCTAGCAAACTAACATTAATATGTGAAACAAACAAATCCAGAAACGCTGCCCCTCTGGCTTTCCCAGTGGTAATTCCTGCCCAAGCCCAGATAATTAGATCTATACGAGCTTGCCCCAAACCACTTCTGTTAGAACAACTCTTGCCAGGTAGGCTTCCAAGCAGCAGGCAGAATGATGTGGAAAGCCGTTGACCTATTAGTCCCAAGGAACACAGTAGTTTTAAGTCTGATCAACTGCAACCATGCAATTAACAACAACAACAAAAAATCCTGCCTAGGTCTGAAGAGCTAAAAAAAGTTTGCAATTTAGCTATTTTATCCTAATGGTATTTTAATAAGTAATAACTGCTATACATTGATTGATTACGGGTTAGGGAGTTTGCTAAACACTTTATACTCATCATTTCTTTAAACCTCTCAACAACCTTAGGAAACAAGAATTATTATTATTTACATTTTATCAAGGAAGAAACTGAGACTCAGAGGATTAGCTTGTCTGTAAATGCATAGCTAGTCAGTAATGGAGCTGACCTCAGACCCAGAGTCCGTGATTTTTCTTACCACACTCCTCTGTCTCCTGAGAGGGTACTGGGCCTCCATGCAGAGAAAGCATATGGAACATTATATCCCTCCCCTGTCTCCTTGTAATTGACATAAAAGCTACTGCTTGTTTTGCCTGCATTTTCAAGCTCAAAATGAAAGAAAAGTGACTGGCACATAGTAAGTGCTCAGTAAGTGTTAGCTATTATTATAATAACTATTAATATTGCATTGTACATATTCTTCTCTGGCAAGGGAGGTGAATCCCTAGTATATTGCTAACAATGAGTACTTAGAAGTTTTCCTGAATGAACAAGACAAGTGGAGTGGGGGCCTGGAAAATTAAGTTGATCTAGGAAGAAAATGAGAAGTGAGAGTAGGGAGCTTAGGGCTGGGGGTGGGGGGTGGCGAGGGACAGAGAAAGTAGTTGGCAGAAAGCCAGATACCACTTTGCCTTTGGTGTGGCTACCCCTGGGATTTCAGAGGTGGGGGTTGTAAAGCCTTTCTACTCCTGATTGGTCAGTTCACCTTGCTTTATCCTGTATTTTCTCCCTTTTGGGATATTGAGAAGGCTGCAGCTTGAGGTTAGGTAAAGCCTCCTGGAAGAATTCCAGGAAGAGGAGACATGCATGAGGTGCTGACAAAGGTTCCGGGAGTGAAGGACTGTGTGAACAAGAGTGATTGTGCACTGTCCATCTGCACCATGGCAAGGCCAGAGGGCAGTGGAATTGGGCAGATTTCGGTGGAAATTCCAGCTCTCCCATTTTAGCAATGTGTGACTTACCTTCTTGAGTGTGATTTCCACTTCTATAATAAGGATGATAATGGTACCTATTGCATAAGCACTTAAAAGCCTAGTAGAATGCCTCATAAATAATAGCAGCTACTACTGTTATTGTTATTAAGGGTTAGAGTTTAATATCCTCTCTGTCTCCCAGCCTTCTCCTCTCCCTCCTGTTCCCTCAGTCCTGAAAATTTGAGTCAAATACCTCCAAGTGCTCCTTGATACCTCTGCTTTCCCCTGGTCTTTCTGGTAGGGCCAAGCCTTCAGGCACACTTGGGCAGCCCCAGGATAATGGAAAGCATCCCTTCATGACTCTGAGATGGTCCTTTCTCCCTCACAGCCTAGGGAGGGTTGATAAAAGTCTTATCTGAGTCACATTCCATTACAGGATTAAATCAAACTTGCTCTGGGGCCTTCTGTCTGCTACCCGAGGCTGCATGCCTGCAGCTCTTTGTTACTGCCTTTAGCCCAATCTGAGGTCATCACACTTCTTTGGGCCCAAGGGACCCTTGGAGGCAGAGGCTGAGGAGTGGCTCTGGCCGCCACTTGGGATCCATTTCAAGTAGCAAGGACCAACTAAGCATGGAGTTCAACAGCCCCGCACATACTAGGCACTTTGGTCTGCAGACTAGGAGGAAGGATGCTCACCTAGTCAGCTCCAACCTGAGGAGAGACGTGACAGGCTCCACGAGGGCTGTCGACAGGGATGAAGGAGATCAGCAAACAAGAGGTATTGGGACGAAGGAATAATTGGGTGACTGCAGGCAAGTTGCTAAATTTCTCTGAGACTTAGTTTCTTCAACTCTGAGCTTGTAATATTAGCATTTACTGCAAGAAGTTAATTTAGATAGACACACGTGTTAAAACAACCAGGTTTTAGAGATAAACCTGAGTATGGATTCTGGCTTGGCCACCTTGTGCCATACCTATTAACTTCTCAGAACATCAGTTTTCTCATGGGTAAAAAGGAGGAAATAACACTTCCCTCCCAGGGTTGTAAGGGTTAGAAAATTTATGCATAGCAGTTAGTGCTTACTGGGGCAAATGCATACCCTATTCATTGTACTAGAACTGCTCAATGAATGAATACTCATGATTCTTCTTAGGCAATGTAGGTGGGAGTGGGTTTAGCCTTCTGGTCTACCTTCTCAAATTAGAGAGGCAGCAGAGAAGATCCATTTCTCTTGCCCAGGTCTCAAGTGTGTGTGTATGGGGGATGATGCGGTTTGGGGGAGAAGACTGAGGATGGGATGCATGTCTCTGTGTGTCCCCTGGCAGAAAGAGCCTGGACTGAGCCAGATGCCACCTCAGTGTGGGGTCAACACCATGATATGTATAATGGACTTGGGACCAATCTCAGCTTGGAGGGCACAGCAGGAAGAGAGAAAGTGGGATTTCATTAGCCTCCAACAGCCAGGTGGGCCTTAGAATGAGTGTGTACTCAGTCATGTCTCATTCTTTGCAACCCCATGGACTGTGCCCTCAGGATCCTCTGTTCATGGAATTTTCCAGCCAAGAATAGTGGAACAGGTTGCCATTTCCTCCTCCAGGGAATCTTCCTGACCCAGGGATTGAACTTGCGTCTTCTACATTAGCAGATGGATTCTTTACTACTGCACCACCTTGGAAGCCCAGGGCCTTGGAGTGGACAGATGAAAGCTGGAATCTGTCTGTGAGACTATCCAACAACAGGGAAGGCCTGAATGCTCAGCACCCAGGTGCCCCAGCAAGGGCTCGTTCCCAAGTCTGAGGTGCCACCTCAGGAGCTCCCAGCTAGTACTTCAGTCTCTCTTTGCTCAGATCTTTCATCTTTCTGGCTCCCTTTTCTTTCTTACTTCTTATTTTTATTTGCCACCACTCCATAATTTTATTGTGATTCTTTCCTGACCTAGGCCTAGTGGGTATCTGGCAAATGTGAAGGGACATCATACCCTATGCCTGTTGGAAACACAACAATCTTTGTGTAATGACTGTCTGCATGGCATGATCTCATCTCATTCTTAGAGTAACCCTATGAGCGAACTTCTATTAAACCCTCCTTGTAGTTGAGGAAACTCTCATTCTATGAGACAAAACAACTTTCTCATGGTTATTTGGTTACAAAGTGGTTGAAGCAAGACTTGTTCAAAGATGGGGTGACTTTTCCATTCCAACTCCAGGTAAAGAGCATTCTCAGGTCTAAGCTGCACTTTCTACACTCATGGATTCTGGGGAAGTGTAAGAGCTGAGCTGTTTTCCCAGGGGGGCGCCACAACCTCTGTGGAGAGGGCACTGTGCCTCCAGAAACAGTGGGCTGATGGAGGGTCCTCTGATGTCTTCCTTAGAGGACACAGAGCTCGCAGGAGTGGGTATGCTGAAAGTGTAGATGTCTTCATTCAAGATTTAAAAGGGAGCCCAGAAGTTCCTGGGCAACAGAAGAAAAATAAAGCAAAAATGGTGGAGGCAGTCGGTTACTTTGAAGTAAAGCCAGTGTGGATGCCCTCGGCGGTGGTAGTGATTGGTCTTCCCTAGTGGCTCAAACAGTGAGCATCCATGAACAGAGGAGCGTGGAAGGCCACAGTCCATGGGGTCCCAAAGAGTCAGACACAACTGAACAACTAACATACACATGACAGTGGTTAGGCACATGAGCCTTGAAGTCTAACATTTGCTTTCGAGTGTCACATTGGCACCTGCTTCTGTGGGTGATCTTTTTACAAGGCATTTAAATTCTCAAAGCCTCAGTTGCTCCATCTGTAAAATGGAGATGATAGTGGTACTTTGTTGTTAAGATCAAATGATATCATGTTCCATAAAGCTCTTAGCCTAATGCATGGACCTCAGTCAATTTATTTTAAGAAGTATTACTATAAATAAAATTAGACTAACAGTAAATATCTGTCAGAAGTGTTCTTTATCTTGATCTGGGTGATGGTTATATGAGTCTGTGTCTATGTAAAAAAACACCTTGAATTGTACACGTAAGATCAAATTACTTTTTATGTGTGAAAATTAGTACATTCTATATTTTACTGTACGTATCTTATACCTTACCAAAAAAAAAAAAAAAAAAAACGAGAAAAACAAAAGGAAGCTCTTGCAAGCTAGAGTTAATAGAATGAAATGGTTCAAATAAAAAAAAATATTGCAGGCTAAATGTATTGTGGAGGTATGTCAGGAAGTTAATAAAAAGATTTTCTTCCCCTCAGATTTTGTAATGGTTATGGGATTTATCAGGGGTTTTTTTGTGTGTGTTTTTGACCACACTGCACAGCATGTGGGATCTTAGTCCATCCCCTGCTCCCAGGGATTGGACCTGTGTCTCCTGCAGTGGAATCAGGAAGTCCTAACCACTGGACCACTAGGGAAGTCCCTGTCGGTTTTTTTTTTTTTTTAAATGTGTAATTCTGTGTGTTTTCTTTTATTATCCTAAGTAAATATTCACTTTTGTAGTGGAAAAAAAATGTGCGTGAGCCCATCTTTGGTAGTGTTGTGCATGGGGCCCTCTTGGGAAAGGAGAGAGAGCAGAAGTTGCCAGGTTGGATAAAGACAGAGTCACACCCAGCCTGCCCTTATCCCTCAACTGGTTGGAGCCAATAAATTGCCTGGATGTGGCGTCCTGTGGTTGTGCTGGGGGAAGCCTGCCTGATGGGAAGCCTGCTGTGATCAAGCTCAGCTTTTGCCCCTACAGAAGGAGCTCCCACTATCATCTTCCCCACTGGGAACAGCATGAACAACACCGTGATGTCAGCCCAATCAATTCTCTCTCCTAACAGCTCTCAGCAGCGACCTGGAGGTGAGGCATCCTTAGGGGGACTTTATTGAGTAATGGGAATTAAGAACACTGAGAAGAGGGGTCACCCAGGCTCTGGGCCCCTGATTAACAGGGCTGGTAGCAAGGCCTCCCATTACATCCTGGAGCTATTACCTCGGGGAAATGGAACTGGACAAGCCTGCCTTCCCATTATGCAAAGAAAGGGCTTTTCAAGTAAATTTCCATTTAAGTATGAGCTTAGATCAGTGAAGATGGGGCCATAATAGCTGAGATGGTCATCACGGCTATTAAAAATACATTTTTTAACCATGTGCTCAGGCTGCCTTGTCATCTTCATATCATTTATCCCCAGAAGACTGTGACTCAACCTTTCCAAGTTTCTCAGAGGCAGGTTAACATCCATCTGTATTTTCAACTTTTTAATTCTTTGACATACATCCTGAGTGAAACTTACATCTTTGATACAGCCTACGGATATATTCAGAATGTGATAAAAAATTGGTCCTGGATTGAGATGGAGATGGGTGGTGGGCAGTAAGTAAGGCACTCCACTCATTGGTCATCACCTGTGGTGCTGGGCTTACCTCTCCATTTAGATCATCTTGTTCTGCTGTTCCCTACACAGGACCTCAGACATACATAGTTCATTTTTAGCTCAATGCTTTCAAATGGTTGTCTCTGCTGCCCTGGATACTGTTCCCCCATGCTCTAACAGGCTGACTCCCACTTATTCTCCAGATCTCAGCTTGAACCTGTGTCTTCAAGGATGCCCTTTGACTCACTCCCCACCCCCAGACATGGTAGGACTTTCAACTGGTTTTCTATCTTTGAGTAACAAAATGCCCTTAGCCATTTGCTCATGATTCTGCAGTTTGATTGGCTCAATCTTGCCTGGATAACTTCTGTAGCTGCAGTCAGTTATTGAGTTGACTGACAGCTAGCTATTCCTGGGTAACTTTGCTCATATGTAGGGAGCCTCAGTCAAAGTGGTGTAAGCAGCTGGGACAGCTGGAATGTCTGGGAAGCTAGGATGCTAATCTGGGGCTTCCTTACATGGTGGCTTTCAGGGTAGCAAGAGAGTGCAAGTAGAAGCTGCCAGATTCCTTAATGCTGAAGTTCAGAAGTCACATAACGTCACTTATGCATTCTGTTACTTGAAGAAAGTCCTAGGGCC
The DNA here is from genome assembly GCA_006408695.1 of Aepyceros melampus. Taxonomy (NCBI): domain Eukaryota; kingdom Metazoa; phylum Chordata; class Mammalia; order Artiodactyla; family Bovidae; genus Aepyceros; species Aepyceros melampus. The sequence goes on from SJXQ01008638.1 coordinate 90,739, forward strand.
AGCACAAATTCAAAGGCAGAGATAGACTCATTTCTTGATGCAGAGTCACCTTGCAAAAGGGCAGGTATCCAGGGATAGAGGGCTTACTTTGTCCATCATTTAGCATAGACTTAGTTCCCTAAGCATTTCCCTCAATGCTCTTATAATTGGTGTTGACTAATGTCTTGTATGATTGTTTACTTGTCATTTTTATTTCCTACTAGACAATAAGGTCTATGAAGTAGGGATTGACTATCTTGTTCATCACTCTATTCCCAGAGCCTGGAACATAGGGCTTAGTTGCTCAATTGTGTCTGACTCTTTGTGACCCCACGCACTGTAACCTGCCAGGCTCCTCTGTCCAAGGGGATTCTCCAGGCAAGTAAACTGGTGTGGGTCGCCATGCCCTCCTCCAGGGGATCTTCCCAACCCAGGGACTGAATCCAGGTCTCCCATATCGCAGACAGATTCTTTACTGTCTGAGCCACCAGGTAAGCCCTAGTGGGAACTAAGTAGTTGTTAAATGAACAGATGGATGAATGAATGAATAAATAAGGTTCCAGGTGTCCCAAAGTTGCAGCTAAGGCTTTGGAGATAGTCTTGGGTTTAAATCCTTGTTTTATCACTTCCTAGGTATTTGACCTTAGACAAGTTAACTTGATCTCTGAGCCTTAGTTTCTTTATATTTACAGATTAAAATAAACTACACCTCAGAGTCCAGTCCTAACCAGAGGGTTTCAACTCCATGCTTGCTTGCTTTCCTCTTCTTTGTGACCCTCTTAGCTTTCATACTTAATAGGTGAGGTTTCAACAGGTGCTAGTTTCCTTTTCCCAACTCCCAAGCATTGGAAACTGGGCTTTCAGGGCAAGTGGCCCTCAGAATACATCCTCTGAAGGTCCCCAGAAGTCTTTTTTGTTTGTTTGTTTGTGGTGCCGTGAGGCATGTGGAATCTTAGTTCCCTGACCAGGGATCCAAACTAGTGACCCCTGGAATGGAAGCACAGAGACAGGAGTCTATTCTATATAGACCATTGCCCCAAGACTATTAATGGCTATAAACCAGTGGTTCTCAACTAGGAGTGATTCTGCCCCTCAGAGGATATTTGGCAATGTCTGAGACATTTTTGGTTGTCACAGACATTTCTGGTTGGGGAGAGGCATGCTGGAATCTAGAGGCTAGCACCTAAGGGTGTTAAACATGTTACAATGACAGCCCTCTCCCAGTCCCAGCAAAGAATTGTTGATCCAGGGGATCTTTTCAACCAAGGATAGAATCCAGATCTCCAGCATTGCAGACTCTTTACCGTTTGAGCTACCCGGGAAGCCCCAACAAAGAATTAAATGGTTGAAGGCAGGAGGAGAAGGGGACGACAGAGGATAAGATGGCTGGATAGCATCACCGACTTGATGAACATGAGTTTGAGCAAGCTCCAGGACTTGGTGATGGACAGGGAAGCCTGGCATGCTGCCCTCCATGGGGTCGCAAAGAGTCGGACACAACTGAGCGACTAAACTGAACTGAAACTGAAATATCCGTAGAGCTGAAACCATGATAGGAACTGACTGTTCTTTCCATCCTTACCGGGTTTAGATGTACTAGATTTTACCTGGTAGTAGTCAGCCTTCATCCTTCTTTAGCTCTGGTGGTGATGGTTGCAGTCCTGGACTTCACAGCTTTTGATTAACGGATTTTCTGCTTGGCAAGTTTGTTGAGAGGGGAAGGAGGAAATGACTCCATCTGCTGGCCACAGCTGGGATCACAGAAGGAGAAGGCAATGGAGTTTTTTTTCTGGGAAAGGCCTCATGTGTGTCAACCTTCAGTTCAGTTCAGTCACTCAGTTGCATCTGAGCAAGCGTCTTTTAATTTTATGACTGCAGTCACCATCTGCAGTGATTTTGGAGCCCAAGAAAAGAAAGTCTCTCACTGTTTCCACTGTTCCCCCATCTATTTCCCATTAAGTGATGGGACCGGATTCCATGATCTTAGTTTTCTGAATGTTAAGTTTTAAGCCAAATTTTTCACTCTCCCTTTTCACTTTCATCAAGAGGCTCTTTAGTTCCTCTTCACTTTTTGCCATAAGGGTGGTGTCATCTGCATATCTGAGGTTATTGATACTCAACCTTCACCGTGTTACAAACCCCTAGGGTTCCTGAAGAATCTTGGGACAGCACACAGCTGGACAAAGTTGTTACTGAAGATGTGTGTGACAAGCTTGGAGTTAGAATCTAGAGTTGAATTCAGCAACTTCTTATTCTTTCTTCTTTTTAAGAAATTGTTTTAAAAGTATCCCAGGGGTCCAGACCCAGGAATGGACATGATCCTAGAACTTCATTTTCTCAAAGGGATTAGTGTCCTGGGTTTAGCAGCACTTCAGCCAGGAAAGTGCTCATAGCTGCCTAGTGGGTGCTGGGTACACAGCTGCTGAACTGAATCCAGAATTTAGGAGAAACTGCATCAGCATGCAGCTGCTTTTAATAGCCCTGTTGGGAAGAACATTTACTCAACCAGAGAAAGAAGAGAAGGATAGAGGGAGAGAAAGGTGTTAAGTGATGCCTGGGTACTATAGGTGTCATTTCATCTGATCCTCGCAGCTACTTTGTATGGTCAGTTACTGACCATCACTATCATCACCCCCATTTTATGTTATAGATGGAGAGGTTTAGTTAAGCCACTGCTAGTATATAATGGAACCACAGTTTGAATCCAGGTCTCTCTGGGTCAAAGAGACTAAAGTCCTATTTCCATTATACCACAAAGTTCTTCCATAACAGAATTGGTTTTTTTTTTTTTTTCATTTTTATTTATTTTTTTGACCATGCTATGTGGCAAGCATGAATCTTAGTTTCCTAACCAGGGATAGGCCCATGCCCCCTGCAGTGGAAGTGGGGAATCTCAACCAGAAGACTACCAGGGAAGTCCCAAAATGATTTTTAAATAATAATAAAAATGTAAACAACTACTATTTATTGACTTCCAACCATATGCCAAGGTCTATGCTAACATTTCACACAGATTATCTCATTTAAACCCTCTTATTAAGCCTCACCATGAGCCTGTAAGTTAGGTATTGTTCCTATTATTCCCATTTATAGATCAGGATACTGCTGAAGTTTGTAAGAATTCAGTGTCTTGCTCTAGGTTTCATAGCTGTGAAATAGCAGAGTGCAGGGGGAAAAAAGGAATTTTTTCAAAGGATCAGAATGGAAGAAAGAATGTAAAGAAGAAGGGAAGGAAAGGAAAAGAGAAAAAGCAAAGGGAAAAGAGGGGAGGTGGAAAGAGTGTCACTGGAGGGCCTTCTCAAGAACTGTCACCTCTTTGGTCTTGGCCATAGGAGAGGTGAGGAAAGCGATATCAACAGTGGGAAAGCATCGCAGTAAGGTGCACACACTGCTGCCTCCCACCTTCAGAAGTTGACCTGCTGCAAATGTGGCTACCTGGTCAAGTGGAAGAGAAAATACAATGGAAAGCCAAGTCTAAAGGATGAAATACTGCCTCAGCCAGTGAATGAGTCACCTAAAAATTGTATGATGCAGATTCAGGCATGAATTCCATGAAGGAACACTACCTGAACCTAAGACGGCACCTTTGAGCATCTTTGAAGCAACTTTCATGTTTCAACAATTAGCCATGAATTGAGTGTTCTGATTTTAAATTTAAAAAAAATAAATAAAAATGAAGAATTCATAATGTTCTATTTATTAACCTGAGTAGTGGTTCATGGGTGCTCTTTTTATATTATTCTTTAAACTGTTGCTATATACTATGTGTTATATATAAACATATTTATATACTATATCTGATATAATTGTATCATATCCATAAAATAGGGATAATAATATCTGCTCTGCAGGGTTGTCATGTAACAGACAGGCTTCCCAGGTGATTCAGTGGTAAAAAAATCTGCCTGCCAATGCAGGAGCCACAGGAGATGCAAATCTGATCCCTGGGCCGGGAAGATCTCTTGGAGGAGGAAATGGCAACTCACTCCAGTATTCTTGACTGAAAAAGTCCAAGGACAGAGGAGCCTAATGGGCCACAGTCCATGGGGTTGCAAACAGTCAAACATGACTGAGCAACCGAGGAGACACACATGCAAACAAGTGATCTGATATGTAAAGATGCCACCAGAGAGTAAGTTTTCAGAATAGCTTACATGTATCCAGTGTTCACTGTGTTAACAATCGTTCTGAATATATTACATGGATTATCTCATCCAGTTCTTACCCCAAATGAATAGCATAAATTATTGTGAAGATCCTCATTTTACAAACAAGTGACCTAAAAGGACATAGATTAAATGATACTCCCAAGATCTTGGGAATGGTGGGTTAGGGTTTGAACCTAGTAATATGGCTCAGGGCCTGAATTATATAGCTCTCCACTCAACTATCTTCCAGTAAAGAACTCACTATTACCACCATTTTACCTCCTGAGAGAGAAGAAGGTAAAAGGAAGCCTAATGTCAATTTGGAAATAAAATACCTTTGAACTGGGCTGAGACTGGTGATGCTAGAAGCTCAAGGAGATAGAGATCAGGAGTTCACAAAGGTGTTGGGAGGGGTCCACATTACTAAAGCTGATGATCATGATTTTCATTTTTTAAAAAACATTTAACAAATAAGATAATTATTTAAATTTTTTCTCTTGATAAAAGGGAACAGTTTGAGTCTTGAGTGAATGAAAGAATGAATGTGGAGTGGTTCCTGGTGATCAGAGGAACATGGAACAGTTTACAGCTGACCCTTGAATAACATGGGGGTTAAGGGTGTCGACCCATTAGTCAAAAATCTCAGTATAACTTTTGACTCCTCCCAAACTTAACTGGTAATAACCTACTCTTAACTGGAAGCTTTATCTGTAACATAAACAGTAGATTAACATATTTTGTATCTTATAGGTATTATATAGTGTATTCTTAGAATAATGTAAGTTAGAGAAAGAAAATGTTATTAAGAAAGGAAGTGAAACACATTTTACAGTACATATATGTATTTATTGAAAAAAATCTAAAAAAAAAAAAAAAGATTTGCATGTAAGCGGACCTGCACAGTTCTAACCTATGTTATTAAAAGGTTGGCTGTATTACTCAACTGAACACTGGAAGCCTCCATGGTGGTTTTTACTGTTGTACTGTTTAAGTCATATATACATTAAAAATTTACCCTTGATGGATAATGGTTAAAGTGTCCAAGCATAAGGAACCCTGATACTGAAATACTAGTTAATGAGGAGTTTACAAGTGATACTGCTACAGATTTGCCTTAAGGTACTCTTCACATATATCTGTGAATTGTATTCATCTGAAAAAAAAATCTTGTGTAACACAAGAAATCTCTGGGGCTTAACAAAGAGTGTTGCAATGAGAAAATATATCCAGGGTCCACAGGGAAGGGAGAGTGGGAAGTGATGCCAATGGGTAGGAGGATTCTTTTTGAAGTGATGAAAATGTTTTGGAATTGGATAGTCATCACAGGCTAAACCACTCATCTTTTTACTGTCTCCTTCAGTTCAGTTCAGTCGTTCAGTTGCTCAGTTGTGTCCGACTCTTTGCGACCCCATGAATCGCAGCACGCCAGGCCTCCCTGTCCATCACCAACTTCCAGAGTTCACTCAGACTCATGTCCAATGAGTCCGTGATGCCATCCAGCCATCTCATCCTTGGTCGTCCCCTCTCCTCCTGCCCCCGATCCCTCCCAGCATCAGGGTCTTTTCCAATGAGTCAACTCTTCGCATGAGGTGGCCAAAGTACTGGAGTTTCAGCTTTAGCATCATTCCTTCCAAAGAAATCCCAGGGTTGATCTTCAGAATGGACTGGTTGGATCTCCTTGCAGTCTAAGGGACTCTCAAGAGTCTTCTCCAACCACAGTTCAAAAGCATCAATTCTTCGGCGCTCAGCCTTCTTCACAGTCCAACTCTCACATCCATACATGACCACAGGAAAAAACATAGCCTTGACTAGACAGACCTTAGTCGGCAAAGTAATGTCTCTGCTTTTGAATATACTATCTAGGTTGGTCATAACTTTTCTACCAAGGAGTAAGCGTATTTTAACTTCATGGCTGCAGTCACCATCTGCAGTGATTTTGGAGCCCCAAAAAATAAAGTCTGACACTGTTTCTACTGTTTCCCCATCTATTTCCCATGAAGTGATGGGGCCAGATGCCATGATCTTTGTTTTCTGAATGTTGAGCTTTAAGCCAACTTTTTCACTCTCCTCTTTCACTTTCATCAACAGGCTTTTGAGTTCCTCTTCACTTTCTGCCATAAGAATGGTGTCATCTGCATATCTGAGGTGATTGATATTTCTCCCGGCAATCTTGATTCCAGCTTGTGTTTCTTCCAATTCAGCGTTTCTCATGATGTACTCTGCATTAAGTTAAATAAGCAGGGTGACAATATACAGCCCTGATGCACTCCTTTTCCTATTTGGAACCAGTCTGTTGTTCCATGTCCAGTTCTAACTGTTGCTTCCTGACCTGTTTTGCCTTTTCCAGAATGTTACATAGTTGGAATCATACAATATGTAGCCTTTTCAGATTGGCTTCCTTCACTTAATAAAAGGCATAGAAATTTCCTCTCCAAGTCTTTTCATGGCTTGATAGCTCATATAATTTTAATGCTGAATAATATTCTATCTTCTGGATATACTAGTTTATTTATTCATTCACCTTCCAGAGGACATCTTGTTTCCAACTTTTGGCAATTATGAATAAAGTTGTTATAAACATCTATGCACAGTTGTTTGTGTCAATAGATGTTTTCAGTTCCCTTGGTTAAATACCAAGGAGCAAGACTGCTGTGTCACATGGTAAGTGTATGCTTAGTTTTAAGAAACTGCCAAACTATTTTCAAATGTGGTTGTACATTTTGCATTCTCACCAGAAATGAATGAAAGTTCTTGTTCACATCCTTGCTAGCATTTGATAAGCAGCAATCTAGATTTTGGCCATTTCAACAGGTATGTAGTGGTATATTTATTTTTATCCATGAATACTGTATTTTTTAAGTTTTCTGCATTGACCATACATTATTTTTGTAATAGAAAAAATGTGCTATCAAATAGTAATCTGCAAAGTCTTTGTAATAGCAAGGAGTGGCAGCATGGTGGAGAAATAAAAATTATATAGCATTACAGTGAGAAACATAATACAAAGTAATGATAGTATCAGAACAACTATGGCTTTAAAAATGGTTACAAACATGTGATAGTTATATCTAATTTATCCTTTCATTCACTGGGACAAAACATTCATTCACTGGCTACACCCAAAATGTGTTGTTTGTAGAGAACTGCTTTCCAGAAGCATCTTGAAATCATTTCTATTTTCTTGTTACTTAAAAACAAAACATAAAAATTATAAAATTATAGACAATTATAAAATAAACAATAACATTTAAAGGGCAAAGTATAATAATTATAAACAAGTCATAAAAGCATTATCTATCTTACTACCTGTAATACCATAAACAGTTACATTTCATATTTATTCAATTTATATTCAGTACAGTCCATGGAATTGCAAGAGTCGGACATGACTTAGTGACTAAACCACTACCACCTCCACCATATATCTATATACACACACACACAGGTAGATATGTGATATACTGTAATTTTTGTGTTTGCTAACATCATTTTGTTAAATTATAAATTTAAAACAAATTTAAAGTGTGCAACACTTTTGAAACAAGAAAAAATAGAATTTTGACCTTATATACTATATCGTATGGTGGGAAAAAGTTGACTTTAGAATAGTCTTTAATAATACAAATTAATCTAAACATGCTTTACGTAATTTCACTTATATATAACACACAAAGAATGGGTTCAAGACATTCCCAAGGGAGTTCAAAAAACCATATATTACTGTGAAAAGGTTAAAGATAAAACAAGGTTGAAAATGTTCATGTAATACTTAGTAATGTTCATTTAATATTTAAGGGTTTTGGAATCAGAGCAGGTTTATAATCTAAACATTCTCCTTGGAAGACTGATTGAAATTCTAAACTTTCATCTTCTTTTATCTGTAAAATTGGGATGGTACAAATCACGCTGCTGCTGCTGTTTAGCCGCTGTCGTGTCTAGCACTTTGCGACCCCATGGACTATAGCCTTGCAGGCTCCTCTGTCCATGAGATTCTTCATCCAAGAATACTGGACTGGGTTGCCATTTTCTTCTCCAGGAGATCTTCCCAACCCAGGGATCAAACCTGGGCTTCTGCATTGGCAGCCAGGTTCTTTACTGCTAGCGCCAGCTAGGGAGCCCTCAACAAATGTTAGTTATCTTCTCCCCTCCCCCAGGGTAAGAAAGAGGTTGGATAAAAATAAAAATTTAGACTAACTGAAGAAAGTAGGGAAAACCACTACACCATTCAGGTATGACCTAAATCAAATCCCATATGATTATACAGTGCAATGGGAAATAGATTCAAGAGATTAGATCTGAAAGACAGAGTGCCTGAAGAACTGTGGATGGAGATTTGTGACATTGTACAGGAGACAGGGATCAAGACCATCCCCAAGAAAAAGAAATGCAAAAAGGAAAAATGGTTGTCTGAGGAGGCCTTACAAATAGCTGAGAAAATAAGAGAAGTTAAAGGAAAAATATATCCATCTGAATGCAGAGCTCCAAGAATAGCAAGGAGAGATAAGAAAGCCTTCCTCAGTGATCAATGCAAAGAAATAGAGGAAAACAATAGAAAGGAAAAGACTAGAGATCTCCTCAAGAAAATTAGAGACACCAAGGAAACATTTCATGCAAAGATGGGCACAATAAAGGACAGAAACCATATGGACCTAACAGAGCAGAAGATATTAAGAGGTGGCAAGAATACACAGAAGAACTATACAAAAAAGATCATCATGACCCAGATAACCATGATGGTGTGATCACTCACCTAGAGTCAGACATCCTGAAATGAGAGGTCAAGTGGGTCTTAGGAAGTAATCACTATGAATAAAACTAGTGGAGGTGATGGAATTCCAGTTGAGTTATTTCACATCCTAAAAGAAGATGTGAAAGTGCTGCACTCAGTATGCCAGCAAATTTGGAAAACTCAGCAGTGGCCGACTTCCCGGGCAGCTCAGATGGTGAAGTATCTGCCTACAAAGAGGGAGACCCAGGTTCAGTCCCTGGTTCAGGAAGATCTCCTGGAGAAGGAAATGGCAACCCACTCCAGTATTCTTGCCTGGAAAATCCCATGGTTGGAGGAGCCTGGTAGACTACAGTCCATGGGGTCGCAAAGAGTCACACACAACTGAGCGACTTCACTCACTCACTCACACCAGTGGCCACAGGACTGAAACGTCAATTTTCATTCCAGTCTCAAAGAAAAGCAATGCCAAAGTTCAAAGTACCACACAGTTGCACTTATCTCACACGCTGCCAAAGTTATGCTGAAAATTTCCAACCTAAGCATCAACAGTACATGAACCAGAATTTAAGCCAGATTTAGAAAAGGCAGAGGAACCAGAGATCAAATGGCCAACATCTGTTGGGTCATAGAAAAAGCAAGAGAGTTCTAGAAAAACATCTACTTCTGGTTTATCAGTTCAGTTCCGTTCATTTCAGTCACTTAGTCATGTCCGACTCTTTGTGACCCCATGCAGCATGCCAGGTCTCCCTGTCCATCACCAACTCTCGGAGTTTACTCAAACTCATGTCCATTAAGTCGGTGATGCCATCCAACCATCTCATCCTCTGTCGTCCCCTTCACCTCCCACCTTCAATCTTTCCCAGCATCAGGGTCTTTTCCAATGACTCAGTTCTCCACGTCAGGTGGCCAAAGTATTGGAGTTTTAGCTTCAGCATCAGTCCTTCCAATGAATATTCAGGACTGATTTCCTTTAGGATGGACTGGTTGGATCTCCTTGCAGTCCAAGGGACTCTCAAGAGTCTTCTCCAACACCACAGTTCAAAGGCATCAATTCTTCAGTGCTCAGCTTTCTCTATGATCCAACTCTCACATCCACATGTGACTACTGAAAAAACCATACCCTTGACTAGGCAGACCTTTGTTGGCAAGATAATGTCTCTGCTTTTTAATATGCTGTCTAGGTTGCTCATAACTTTTCTTCCAAGGATTCCAAGGAGCAAGCATCTTTTAATTTCATGGCTGAAGTCACCATCTGCAGTGATTTCACTACTAAGGATTCGCTCAGTCGTGTCTGACTCTTTGCAACCCTGTGGACTGTAGCCCACCAGGCTCCTCCATCCATGGGATTCTCCAGGCAAGAGTACTGGAGTGGGTTGCCATTTCATTCTCCAGGGGGTCTTCCCAACCCAGGGATCGAACTCAGGTCTCCTGCATTGCGGGCAGATGCTTTAACCTCTGAGCCACCAGGGAAGCAGTGATTTTGGAGCCCCCAAAATAAAGTCAGCCACTATTTCCACTGTTTCCCCATCTATTTGCCATGAAGTGTTGGGACCAAATGCCATGATCTTAGTTTTCTGAATATTGGCTTTAAGCCAACTTTTTCACTCTCCTCTTTCACTTTCATCAGGAGGCTCTTTAGATCTTCTTTGCTTTATGCCATAAGGGTGGTGTCATCTGCATATCTGAGGTTATTGATATTTCTCCCAGCAATCTTGATTCCAGCTTATGCTTCTTTCAGTCCAGCATTTCTCATGATATACTCTGCATATAAGTTAAATAAGCAGGGTGACAATATACAGCTTTGACGTACTCCTTTTCCTATTTGGAACCAGTCTGCATACAGATTTCTCAAGAGGCAGGTCAGGTGGTCTGGTGTTCCCATCTCTGCCAGAATTTTCCACAGTTTGTTGTGATCCACAGAGTCAAAGGCTTTGGCATAGTCAATAAAGCAGAAATAGATGTTTTTCTGGAACTCTCTTGCTTTTTTGATGATCCAAGCAGATGTTGGCAATTTGATCTCTGGTTCCTTGACCTTTTCTAAAACCAGCTTGAACATCTGGAAGTTCATGGTTCACATGTTGCTGAAGCCTGGCTTGGAGAATTTTGAGCATTACTTTACTAGCGTGTGAGATGAGTGCAATTGTGCAGTAGTTTGAACATTCTTTGGCGTTGCCTTTCTTTGGGATTAGAATGAAAACTGACCTTTTCCACTCCTGTGGCCACTGCTGAGTTTTCCAAATTTGCTGGCATATTGAGTGCAGCACTTTCACAGCATCATCTTTTAGAATTTGAAATACCTCAACTGGAATTCCATCACCTCCACTAGCTTTGTTTGTAGTGATGCTTCCTAAGGCCCACTTGACTTCGCATTCCAGGATGTCTGGCTCTAAGTGAGTGATCACACCATCGTGATTATCTGGGTCATGAAGATCTTTTTTGTACAGGTTTTTTGTGTATTCTTGCCACTTCTTCTTAATATCTTCTGCTTCTGTTAGGTCCATACCATTTCTGTCCTTTATTGAGCCCATCTTTGCATGAAATGTTCCCTTGGTATCTCTAATTTTCTTGAAGAGGTCTCTAGTCTTTCCCATTCTATTGTTTTCTCCCTTGTGTGCACTGATCACTGAGGAAGGCTTTATCTTTCCTTGCTATTCTTTGGAATTCTGGATTCAAATGGGTATATCTTTCCTTTTCTCTTTTGTTTTTCAATTCTCTTCTTTTCACAGCTATTTGTAAGACCTCCTAAGAGAGCCATTTTGCTTTTTTGCATTTCTTTTTCTTGGGGATGGTCTTGATCCCTGTCTCCTGTACAGTGTCACAAACCTCCATCCACAGTTCATCAGGCACTCTGTCTATCAGATCTGTCCCTTAAATCTATTTCGCACTTGCATTGTATAATCATAAGGGATTTGATTTAGGTCATACCTGAGTGGTCTAGTGGTTTTACCTACTTTCTTCAAGTTAAGTCTGAATTTGGCAATAAGGAGTTCATAGACTACACCAAAGCTTTTGACTGTGTGGATCACAACAAACTGGAAAATTCTTAAGCAGATGGGAATACCAGGCCACCCTACCTGCCTCCTGAGAAATCTGTATGCAAGTCAAGAAGCAACAGTTGGAACCAGAGATGGAACAACAGACTGGTTCCAAATTGGGAAAGGAGTACATCAAGGCTGTCCATTGTCACCCTGCTTATTTGACTTATATGCAGAGTACATCATGTGAAATGCTGGACTGCATGAAGCATAAGCTGGAACAAGACTGGAGGAGAAATTTCAATAACCTCAGATATGCAGATGACACCACCCTTAAGGTAGAAAGCAAAGAGGAACTAAACAGCCTCTTGATGAAAGTGAAAGAGGAGAGGGAAAAAGTTATCTTAAAACTCAACATTCAAATAAACTAAGATCATGGCAATCGGTCCCATCACTTCAGGCAAAAAGATGGGGAAACAATGGAAACAATGAGGCTTTATTTTCTTGGGCTCCAAAATCACTGCAGATGGTGACTACAGTCATGAAATTCAAAAATGCTTGCTTCTTGGAAGAAAAACTATGATCAACTCAGCTGCTGCTGCTGCTGCTAAGTTGCCTCAGTCGCGTCCAATTCTGTGCGACCCCATAGAAGGAGCCCACCAGGCTCCTCCGTCCCTGGGATTCTCCAGGCAAGAATACTGGAGTGGATTGCCATTTCCTTCTCCAACGCATGCATGCTTGCTAAGTTGCTTCAGTCTTGTCCAACTCTATGCAATCCTATGGACAGCAGCCTACCAGGCTCCTCTCTCCGCAGGATTCTCTAGGCAAGAATACTGCAGTGGATTGCCATTTCCTTCTCCATGACCAGCCCAGACAGCACATTAAAAAACAGAGACATTACTTTGCCAACAAAGGTCCGTCTAGTCAAAGCTATGGTTTTTCCAGTAGTCATGTATGGATGAGAGAGTTGGACTATAAAGCAAGCTGAGCACTGAAGAATTGATGCTTTTGAACTGTGGTGTTGGAGAAGACTCTTGAGAGTCCCTTGGACTGGAAAGAGATCAAACCAGTCCATCCTAAAGGAAATCAGTCCTGAATATTCACTGGAAGGACTGATGCTGAAGCTGAAACTCCAATACTCTGGCCACCTGATGTGGAGAACTGAGTCATTGGAAAAGATTCTTATGCTGGGAAAGATTGAAGGCACGGGTAGAGGGGAGGACAGAGGATGAGATGGTTGGATGGCATCACCCACTTGAAGGACATGAGTTTGAGCAAGCTCCAGGGAGTTGGTGCACAGGGAAGTCTGGCATGCTGCAGTCCATTGGGTCGCAGAGTTGGACACGACTGAGGGACTGAACTGAACCGAAAGAGGAAGAACTCACCTGTGGGCATACGTCTTATTTCTTAAAAAAAAAAAAAAAATCTATAGTTTATCAGACTTCTTTGCTAGACACTATACCTCACTGTCATTCAGCGGCAGAGAATCTGCCCAGGAAGTACACTCTATCTTTAGTCCAATCGCATCATCCTTAAAGTGCAGGGTAGGGCTCTCTTCCTTCTGCAAATTCTTGCCCTCCCATCTCTAGTTTCCAGTCCACCTTCTCTGTCCGCCTTTCCATTCACTCATTCCTCTCTGCCCCGCCCAGAAATCGGGGCTTTGTCCACTCTTTCTGTTCTAACTTTCCCGCCCCAGTAGTTCTTCGCCAATCGGAGACGTAATTGTCTCTTCCCTCCCGACCTCTCAGTGACTTTACGAGAAGGAAGGTATCTGATTGGTTTTTCTGTAGCAAGAGCTCGCCAATAACAGGCAAACTTTTTTAGTTCAGAGGGTCAGGCAGTATTTTTGCTGATGATTGGTTGGGGTGGCGGAGACAGGAAAATGGCTGCGAGCTCCTCTATAGTGTCGGTGGCCGCGACGGCTTCCTCGGTGCCGGTCCTGCCATCCAGCTGCGATTTCTCAAATTTGCGGGAAATTAAAAAGCAGCTGCTACTTATCGCGGGCCTCACCCGGGAGCGGGGCCTCCTGCACAGTAGCAAGTGGTAATGTGTCGGGGTCCGAGGGGACCAGGGTTGGATCCTCGGCCTTGGGGGGCTTGGGCTGATTCAGTTTGTGTGGCTGTTCCAGGTCTGCGGAGTTGGCCTTCTCCCTCCCGGCATTGCCTCTGTCTGAGCTGCAGCCGCCGCCGCCTATTACAGAGGTAACGATGTATTCACGGCGAGTGCTCCCCAGCATCTGAAGAGATACTGAGTGCCCTGTCACCAGAGGGGAGCACACTGTTTAGCAGGGATGTTTGCAGAGGGAGTTCAAGCCATTCACAGAGATGGATATTTTAAGCAATTTTATCTGTATGTGTTTGCTAAGCTTGGAAAGACTTGGTGCTCCAACTTAAGCTTTTGGAGGAACTAGTAAATAATGCTTGCTTAAGATTTCAGCCTTTTAGATTTTTACAGCTCAACCTCGGCAGTATTCATAACGAGGAGAAGCATCGAAGGTTTTTACAGCAGTGGGAAACCGATTTTGGATCCAGACGGTTCAGGGTTCAAATCTCAGCCATACTAGTGACTTTTGACAGTTTACTTAATTAACCTCCTGAGCCACAGTTTCCACATCAGTGAAATGCATATAATAGTGTTTACTTTATGGGGATACTGAGAGAGTTAAATGAGATATGAATACATTTTATGTATGATCTAAGTACATATGTTTATATAGTCTGTGTAGTCTGAAAGATTTTTGTCATAATCCATTGTTTTTCCTGAAGATGCCATTTCTTATTTCCACTGCTCCTCCAACCAGACACACACACACACACACACACACACGTAAAAGCAGTAAATATTCATTAATCCAAAAGGTACAATGCATAACATATACACTACCATGTGTAAAATATATAGCTAACAGGAAGATGCTGTATAACACAGGGAGCTCCACTGAGTACTCTGTGATAAATAGAGGGATGGTATGGGAAAGTGGGAAGGAGACTCAGAGGGAGGGGATATATGTATACTTATGGCTGATTCACTGATGTTGTACAATAGAAACTAACACAAAATTATAAAGCAATTATATTCCAATAAAAAAAAGTCACACAAAAAATGTATAATGCAAGTGAGAGAAGTGGAAGAAGAAATAAGCAAGTGATGAGTATATGTGAAAAGGGCCACCAGAATCCTAAGCTTGAATGGCCACATTTAGTACATGTTCATTCAGTGAAGAAAACATGAATATAATTTTGATTCCAGTTTTGTGCTGGCAGTATTTGGGCAGGAAGGTTGAAGAGAAAGAAATTATTAAAGTTTTAATCAACTTATCCCTAGAATTTGAGGGAATTGTATGTTTTTACCTCAAGCATGTATCATTTAATTTTTTTACATAGAGAATGTAGCTGTGTTTTTTGCTTTTACAGTTACTAATATGTCAAAACTTGAAGACCAAAAAATACAATTAATTCCACAATATATTGCATTTATATGGACATTTAAAAGTCTGGAGAAGGAAAGGAATGTCAGATATTAATACTAGCTATTTTTTATGACTTTTTTACTTTTTCCTTATATCATATGAATATTATTGGCTCCATTTTACAGATGAAGAAGTGAATACTCAGAGGAGCTAAGTAAGTTCCCTACTAACATCTTGAATCCAGGAAGTCAAGGAGTTAGAATTTAAATCTAGGTGCCTAACATTAAAGCATATATTACTTTCCACTACATTGTAGAGACAATACAAATTTCTGAGTGCTGGTTTAGTTTTTTAAAGTTCTTTCCCCAACTTTTTGAGAGAATATACTGTTACCTTACTTCATAAACTAATAAATAAGTATTGGGTTTGGGGGAGGAGGAAAATAATTATTGTTTCTTACATCTTGAATTTAATAAATAGGCTTCTTGGATGTGAACTTTTGTTATCCTGTTCTTAATCACTAACATAACCTTGTCTCTTTTTTAGGAAGATGCCCAGGATATGGATGCTTATACCCTGGCCAAGGCCTACTTTGATGTTAAAGAGTATGATCGGGCAGCACATTTCCTGCATGGCTGCAATAGCAAGAAAGCCTATTTTCTGTACATGTATTCTAGATATCTGGTGAGGGCCGTTTTAAGATGTCATTCAGTTATCAACAAAGCATCCATGTTTAGAATCCCAATAGAAAAAATTTAGTCTTTAATAGTTTAGCAGTAGTCTACTTGGTGAATATACTTTATAAATACTTAATAGTAATAAAGAAAACATCATAAGAAAAGTAAAAAGAATAATGCTATGAAAGAAAATATAAAAATATTGACAGTATTCATTATTGATAAAGGCAGGTGGCAGTAGACCATCTGTTTTAGGAATAGAACTTTATATAGTTTTGGCATTGGTTGAAAATCACCTGTGGCTTCGGTTGTGGCTGTGGGTGAAATTTGCTGCCCAGAGCCACTGGGAACCTCAGCTTGCCACCCACTCCTCTGTGTGGGGAGGTGAAACCCAGACCCTGACAAGTGTGGACTGCTGCTCTGGGCATGTGTGCCTGCTGTGTGCTCAGATGCTGTCGTGTCTGACTCTTTGCGACCCCATGAACTGTAGCCTGCTAGGCCCCTCTGTCCATGGGATTACCCAGGCAAGAATATTGCAGTGGGTTGCCATTTCCTCCTCCAGGGGATCTTCCCGACCCAGGGATTGAACTCATGCCTCCTGCTGCTCTGGGCAGATTATGTCAGTTTGAAATACTATGCCCAAATAATTCTTGAAAAACTTCACTTGTCCAATAGTAATACTTCAGTATGTGTACAGGGATATATGTACAGAGCTGTTGATTGAAGTATTTTTTGTAGTAGGCAAAAAAATTAACCTAAATAACCATTAGTCAAGAAATTCATTGTTAATTTTTGCCTAAAGTTTTCTTTATTATAATGTTGTGAAATGATCTGCTCCAGGACTCTCTTGAGAAGTAAATTCTACTCTAAGCAAGACCCTAGGATTTCCCTGGTGGTACAGTGGCTAAGACTCCCTGTTCCCAATACAGGGGGCCTGGTTTCGATCCCTGGTCAAGGAACCAGATCCCTCATGCTACAACTAAGGGTTTGCATGCTGCAGCTAAAAATCCCACATGCCACAGCTAAAAAAAGATCCCGCATGCTACAACTAAGACCTGCTGTAGCCAAATAAATATATAAATACTTATTTTTTTTAAAAGCATATTTTCCCCTTATTTATGTATTTATCTAGTGTCAGTATGGACGCAAGGATACCTATTTTTTTAAATTGTTTATAATTCATTATTGTACTTTATCGTTTTGGTACACAAATTATTCCAGATTCGCAGTGGGAGCTCCTAAATAGTTGTTTAAAATTAGTGACCAATAGTAAATTCCATTTTGGACTTGGACGCTTTAGGTCAATTCAGGCTGCTAGTTTTAGAACAGGTTTCAGAATAAACTGAAAAAAGACCTACTTACTGATTTTCTCTTACAGTCTGGAGAAAAGAAGAAGGATGATGAAACAGTTGATAGCCTAGGTATGAATTTCTTTCTCTTACCTTTTGGACTAAAGCAGAAGTTGGAAATTCTAATTCCTGTAGGAGCCAGGCAGGTAATATAAACGTGGGAAGTGGACTGAGGAGAAATCTGCAAGCTGGAGAGCACAACTGACTGGTTGTCACCCAGCTGCCTCTGAGGGCTCACTTGTGGGAATGTGGGCTTAGTTTTGTCAGGGGCTTTCTTCCCTTGGCCTTACCCTGTTCCCTGCAACCTGAATCTGGAAATTTAGATTTTAGTTGAGGCTTCTGATATTTAAATAGTGATAATTAACTCAAAATTTTAAAAACCTATGTGGACCTAACAGAATATGATTGCAGACCAACATTGGCCATTGGTGAACATTGGCTGGAAGTTCCAGTTGTAACTTTGGTTGATGCCAAAGGGAGTATCTGAGTCTATGAAATAAAAAGCAGCAGTCTACCCTTAGGTCAGAAACTCTGTCTCTTTCCTAGGTCCCCTGGAGAAAGGTCAAGTGAAAAATGAGGCTCTTAGAGAGTTGAGAGTGGAGCTCAGCAAAAAACACCAAGCTCGGGAACTTGATGGCTTTGGCCTTTATCTGTAAGTGTTAGAATAATTTGGAACTTCTGAAAGAGATTCTTCTGAGTAGAGGGGAGGTGTTATTAACTTCTGTGATCATTCCCTTCTTTTCTAGGTATGGTGTGGTGCTTCGAAAGCTGGACTTAGTGAAAGAGGCCATTGATGTATTTGTGGAGGCTACTCATGTTTTGCCTTTGCACTGGGGAGCCTGGCTAGAACTCTGTAACTTGATTACCGACAAAGAGATGGTAAATTTGAGATGAGCTATATGAAAAATCTTTTGCTTCAGGTCTTATGTAATTCTTTGATAATTGGATAGGGGGAGAAAAATTTTGCTAAACCTTTCATTATAGCTACCACTTTGCTCCCTCTCCTATGGTCTCTTTCACTGTTGGGATTTAGGTCTTTATTTGAAAGACTAATGTCAGATCTTGTTTGATAGATGCTGTTGGATTTGCATCCAGTTGTGTTAGACTATCTTTTCATATTCATGCTTTCAAGTTCAAGTTTTATTGTAACTTGTTTTATAGACTAAATGCTATTATAGTTTCCTAATTTCAAAGATGCTATAGGAATTGATTTCTCTTAAATCAAGAATTGTATTAAAAGCATATTTAATGTCTCTTCTGAACTGTCATAGGACTCTGTTAAGATTTAGAAATTTGTTAATTAATGAAAGAATGTATATGAAATTGCTTTCTAAACTGCAGTTGTTTTATAGTCATTGTTAGAAAACAATGTCTACAGAGTTGTCTACAGAGTTTATTTTGCTGTTCTCCAGTAGTTAATAGAAGCGACAACATACTTCCTTTCGTTGACTCTAAGGGACCAAGGGCTGGGTTGATTTCCCTTAATAATGACACATGCTACTGAATTTGAGTCTGAAATCTTAATCTTGGTTTACTTCTATTCACTTATCTCTAACTGCCTACCAGACTTTCATTGAAAGTTTGTTTAGCTCTGAACTTAAAATATGTAAAACTGCATTTCTCATCTTGCCTCTTCAGTTCTCTTTCTTCCTCTCAATGTGATGGACTCTCAGTTACATCACTACTTCTCAGAATGTACTCAGTCTTGATGCCTCAAAGTCATATTTTGTCTCTTCCCTTTGTCTTATCTCCCTTTAGTCAGTCATCAGACATTGCCATGTCTGATGGTTTCCTTCTTGTCTACATCTTTTTCTCTTGGTTCCCTTCGCCATCTTGGTTATCATCTCAAAACTAGATTACTTAAAAGTAATGAATACTTTCTATCTAGCTTTCCTACTTTTGTACTTCTATTTCTAAGCTATCCTACATACTGTTTCCAGACTTATTCTTAAAGCACTCATGTCATCATGTCATTCTTTTAACAAAAATTGCAGTGTTTTCACATTGCATCCCATTTCTGGTTGTAGCATAGCACCCACTCTTAGTTCAGTCTTTTTTTTTTTACAGCTTCCAAACACATAGCCTCCCCTCAAACCGAACCAGTTGTCTCATCCTGTTTACCTACACTCATGACTTTTTCCTCTGTTGTTACCCTTACCTAGAATGTTGTCTTTTTTTCTCTTCCTCTCCCCATTTCTATTCAGTTTCTACCCATCCTCCAAGACTCACCTCAAATCCTATCTTTTTGAAGCTATAGACCATTCTTCTTTATTCCCTCTATTATGTTTGTGAGTCCTATTCACTTAATTGAATAGCATCTCAGGTGGTGGTAGTGCTAAGGAACCTGCCTATCAATGCAGGAGACATAAGAGTGCAGGTTTGATCCCTGGGTTGGGAAGATCCCCTGGAGGAGGAAATGGCAACCCACTCCAGTTTTCTTGCCTGGAGAATCCCATGGACAGAGGAGCCTGGTAGGCTGCAAACCATAGGGTTGCAGACTTCAACTTGACTGAAGTGACTGAATACACACACATACCTGTTCATTATTAGGTGCTCTAATAAAATTTTGGTGATAAATTCTTTTAGAAAATAAAAATAGTTCCTTGATGTTCATTTGGGGGAGAGGTCAAAATATATTAAGTATTTCCTTCTCTCTCCTGCTGCCAGCTGAAGTTCCTGTCTTTGCCAGACACCTGGATGAAAGAGTTTTTTCTGGCCCATATATACACAGAGTTGCAGTTGATAGAGGAGGCCCTGCAGAAGTATCAGAATCTCATTGATGTGGGCTTCTCTAAGAGCTCATATATTGTTTCCCAAATTGCAGTTGCCTATCACAATATCAGAGGTGGGTGAATCAGGATAACGAAGAACCATCAAATCCTGAAGGTAGCACTGTATTGTTTTCTGAACTCTGTCTTATTTCTGCAGATATTGATAAAGCCCTCTCTATTTTTAATGAGCTAAGGAAACAAGACCCTTACAGGATTGAAAATATGGACACATTCTCCAACCTTCTTTATGTCAGGGTGAGCTGCTTCCTTTGCTTGGACTTGATTAAGCTCTTGCGCTTTGAATCTCCTGGGTTGGATTGTTAACTCGTAGCATTAGATACAAGAAAAATAAGGGTTTCTTTTTCATGCTTAGATCATCTTTCTTTTCTTTCAGAGCATGAAATCTGAGTTGAGTTATCTGGCTCACAACCTCTGTGAGATTGATAAATATCGTGTAGAAACATGCTGTGTAATTGGTAAGAGTCATTTTTTTCTTTCAAGATTTATCTTTATTGTAAGTAATCCAAATAACAACAATATAAAAGTGTCAAGAAAAAGGAGAGAGGGCAGTAATCTGGCAGTCCAGTGATTAGGACTCTGAGATTCCACTGCAGGGGGCATGGTTCAACCTCTGGTCAAAGAATTGGGATCCTGCCAAAAATAAAAATGTCAAAGATAATAAAATTATATACAGTAGAATGTCAAGGATCACTGTAATCCCACTCCCAAGACTGGTGGATACAACTCCAAAATATTTTTCTGTGTAAATAGTAAAAGTGGTATATGTGTAGGTATGGTTATTTACAAAAATTGTGTCATTATATACACTGCTTTTTTTTAACCTAAAATATATCTTTTTCCATCTTTTCATGGTATTACATCTAGAGTTGTATTATTTATGATGGCTGTGTAGTATTTTATTATATTGATGTGCCTTTTTAAAATTTAATTAACTTTCTATTATATAAGTTGTGGCTAGTGTTTCTCTTCAAGAAAGTTAGAGAAACCAAGGGAACATTTCATGCAAAGATGGGCATAATAAAAGACAGAAACGGTATGGACCTAACAGAAGCAGAAGCTATTAAGAAGAGGTGGCAAGAATACACAGAAGAACTATACAAAAGAGATCTTCATGACCCAGATAATCACGATGGTGTGATCAATCACCTAGAGCCAGTCATTCTGGAATGTGAGATCAAGTGGGCCTTACTTGAAGCATCAGTTCAAGTAAAACTAGTGGAGGTGATGGAATTCCAACTGAGCTATTTCAAATCCTAAAAGATGATACTGTGAAAGTGCTGTGCTCAATAGGCCAGCAAATTTGGAAAAGTCAGCAGTGGCCACAGGACTTTAAAAGGTCAGTTTTCGTTCCATTCCCAAAGAAATGCAGTGCCAGAGTATGTTCAAACTACCACACAGGTGCACTCATCTCACATGATAGCAAAGTAATGCTGAAAATTCTCCAAGTGAGGCTTTAACAGTATGTGAACCAAGAACTTCCAGATGTTCAAGCTGGATTTAGAAAAGGCAGAGGAACCAGAGATCAAATGGCCGACATCTGTTGGATCATAGAAAAAGCAAGGGAATTCCAGGAAAGCATCTGCTTCTGCTTTATTGACTATGCCAAAGCCTTTGACTGTGTGGACACAACAAACCGGAAAATTCTTCAAGAGATGGGAATACCAGACCACCTTAACTGCCTCCAGAGAAATCTGTATGCAGGTCAAGAAGCAACAGTTAGAACCAGACGTGGAATGACAGACTGGTTCCAAATTGGGAAAGGGGTACGTCAAGGCTGTATATTGTCACCCTGCTTATTCAACTTTTATGGAGGGTACATCATGTGAAATGCTGGGCTGGATGAACCACAAGCTGGAGTCAAGATTGCTGGGGAAAACATCAATAACCTCAGATATGCAGATGACACCACTCTTATGGCAGAAAGCAAAGAGGAACTAAAGAGCCTTTTGATGAAAGTGAAAGAGAGTGAAAAGGCTGGCTTAAAACTCAACATTCCGAAAACTAAGATCATGGCATCCGGTCCCATCACTTGTGGCAAATAGATGGGGAAACAGTGGCTGACTTTATTTTTGGGGGCTCCAAAATCACTGCAGATGATGATTACAGCCATAAAATTAAAAGACGCTTCCTCCTTGGAAGGAAAGTTATGAGCAACCTAGACAGCATATTAAAAAGCAGAGACATTACTTTGCCAACAAAGGTCCATCTAGTCAAGGCTGTGGTTTTTCCAGTGGTCATGTATGGATGTGAGAGTTGGACTGTGAAGAAGGCTGAGCGCAGAAGAATTGATGCTTTTGAACTGTGGTGTTGGAGAAGACTCTTGAGAGTCCTTTGGACTGCAATGAGATCCAACCAGTCCATCCTAGAGGAGATCAGTCCTGGGTGTTTATTGGAAGGACTGATGTTGAAGCTGAAACTCCAATACTTTGGCCACCTGATGCGAAGATCTGATTCATTTGAAAAGACCCTGATGCTGGGAAAGATTGAGGGCAGGAGGAGAAGGGGATGCCAGAGGATGAAATGGTTGGATGGCATCGCCAACTCAAAGGACATGAGTTTATGAGTTTGGGTGGACCCTGGGAGTTGTTGATGGACAGCGAGGCCTGGCGTGCTGTGGTTCATGGGGTTGCAAAGAGTTGGACATGATGAGCAACTGAACTGAACTGAACTGGACTGGACTACAAACAGATCAAACCAGTCAAGGAAATCAGTCCTGAATATTTATTGGAATGACTGATACTAAAGCTGAAACTCCAATACCTTGGCCACCTGATGTGAAGAACTGACTCATTGAAAAAAGACCCTGATGCTGGCAAAGATTGAAGGCAGGAGAAGGGGATGACAGAGGATGAGATGGTTGGATGACATTACCAACTAGATGGACATGAGTTTGAGCAAGCTCTGGGAGTTGGTGATGGACAGGGAAGTCTGGTACGCTACAGTCCATGGGGTCAGAAAGATTCAGACACAACTGAGCGACTGAACTGACTGTTTGTTAATATATAAAAATTACTTTAGGAAGCATCTTTGTATGTATGCATTTAGTTTTGTTTGTTTATACAACTGTTTCTTTTTCAATTTTAGTTTTTATTTATTTACTTTTGTTACACTGGGTCGTTTTGCTCTTCATGGACTTTCTCTAGTTGTGGCGAGCAGAGGCTACTCTTTGTGGTGCACAGGCTTCTCATGTGGTGGCTTCTCTTGTTGTGAAACACAGGTTCTAGGTGCAGAGGCTTTAGTAGTTGTAGCACATGAGTTCAGTAGTTATGGCTCGCCAGCTCTAGAGCACAGGCTCAATATTGTGGCACATGGGCTTAGTTGCTCCTCGGCATGAGGGATCTTCCTAGCTCAGGGATTGAAGCCGTTTCCCCTCCGCTGGCAGGCAGATTCTTAACCATTGTACTACCACGGAAGTCTTTTATGCAACTCTTTCTGTGTAATAAGTTCCCTGCAGTGAAATGCTGGATCAAAAGGGTGTGCATTTTAAACTTACTAGTATTACTAAAACGTTTGTAAGAATTTCCAATTCTATGGAAAAAAAAAGAGATTACCTCTTTTTGCTATACAAGTGTGTCTCAAGCTTGGGTCTGTTGACAGTTTTGGTTTTAATTTCTTTTTCGGGAGGCTGTCCTGTACACTGGGGCTTCCCCAGTGGCTCAGTAGTAAAGATCCACCTGCCAATGCAAGAGCCTTGGAAGATACATGTTCATTTCCTGGGTTGGGAAGGTCCCTTGGAGAAAGAAATGGCAACCCACTCCAGTATTCTTGCCAGGATAGTTCCATGGACAAAGGAGCCTGGCAGGTTACAGTCCATGGGGTCACAAAGAGTCGAGCATGATTGAGCAACTGAGTACACGTGCATGTCCTGTGCACTGCAGGGTGTTAGCAGTATATCCAGCTTCTAACCACTCAGTGTCAGTAACCTCCTCCTGGCAGGTGGGACAACCAAAAATGTTTGCAGGCAAAGCCAAATAACCTCTTGGGGTCAGAATCATCCTCCACTGAGAACTGTGGTCCCATGTATTTGGTCACCCTCGTGTAGCATGATAATCAGTTGACACAAATAGATGAATGGCTACTCTTGGATAAAAGTAACCTTGGTTGTTTGTGATTGAAAGCCTAAGTTTCCTGGAGATGAAAGACCTTGTTCCTGGGTCTTTGGTGATATGGCACTGAGAGTATTGTTGTTAATAAAGTGATAGAATTTCAGTTCAGTTATTCAGTAAGTATTTCCAGACCTTGAAGAAGTTGTCTAGTATGGAAAAGAAACAAACAAACAAAAAAGTCCTAGACCTGGGTTTGATCCATAGGTTGGGAAGTTCCTCTGGAGAAGGGAATGGCAACCCACTCCAGAATTCTTGCCTGGAATCCCATAGAGGAGCCTGGTGGGTTACAGTCTGTGGCTCGCAGAGCTGGACACAACTGAGCAACTAATAATAAAACAACAATGGAAACATAGGTAAGAGGAACAGATGATCTTTTCAGTGTCAGAGCATTATGAATGAAGCATGAAGTCCATTAAGGTGAGGATGGAATTCCAGTTTTTCAGAAAACATCCTTTCAACATATTCTGAATACCAGGTACTGTAATTTGTGTTGCAGTACATACCCCATTACCTACTGAGAAAGATCAGTAAGAAACAATGATATAGTGGGTTGAGTGTTATGATTGAAGTAAACAGGATACAAAAGAGTACATAGGACAGATAGCTAGCTAATCCAGTCTGATTGGGGAAGGCGTATTGAGAAGGTGAGATCTGAAGGAATGAGAGTTGACTAAGGGGGAAGATGGATTGACTTGGGAGGGATATTGCAGTGCAGAGGCACTGAAGTGTGAAACAGACAGTGATCCTGAAGCACTGTGTGGGAGGAGGGAATGTACAAAAGGGGCCAGATCTTGAAGAGCCTTTTATGCTTTGCCGGAAGTTTGGATTTTATTCTTAAGGCAGGAGAAGTCTTCTGATGGATTTTAGACCAGACAGTGATAAACTTTTTCAGATTTTCATTTTCAAATGATAACTGGAGACTGTGCTGGGAAGATTAGCAAAAGGACAAGACTAGATGCAGGAAGACCAAAATGGAGGCTTTTGCAATAAACCAGTCTAGAGATGAACCCAAGCTGAGGTATTGGCGGGAGGAATGAAGAGAGGTGATTAGACTTAGAAGATGTTTAGGAATTAGAACAAATAGAAATTGATGAATGGGTAACTAGATTTACAACAATGTCCTTTACCTGAAGAAAGGAAATATAAGTAGGGGAGATACTGTTCTTTTTTACCCTACTAACTTAAAACCAGTTAAAATCCAAGGAGACATACATATGAAGAGTAATGCTTTAGGAGTTTCTGGGTTTTTATTTATTTATTGTTTGGCTGTGCCACACAGTTTATGGGATCTTAGTTCCCCTAGTGGAGAAGGCACTGGCTATCCACTCCAGTACTCTTGCCTGGAAAATCCCATGGATGGAGGAGCCTGGTAGGCTGCAGTCCATGGGGTCGCTAAGAGTCGGACACGACTGAGCAACTTCACTTTCACTTTTCACTTTCACGCATTGGAGAAGGAAATGGCAACCCACTCCAGTGTTCTTGCCTGGAGAATCCCAGGGACGAAGGAGCCTGGAGGGCTGCTGTCTCTGGGGTTGCACAGAGTCAGACACGGCTGAAGCGTCTTAGCAGCAGCAGCAGCAGCAGTTCCCCTAGCAGGGTTTAAAGCAGGCCTTTGGCAGTGAGAGCAAGAAGTCCTAACCACTGGACTATGGGGGAATTCCTGTCGGTTTTTGAAAATAATTGTTTGATTGGTAAACTTTTAAAATTTATTTTTATTTTTGGTAAACTTCTTAATGAACTGTTTTTGTTTTCTCTTCAGTATATCTGTGCATGCGTATATGCTTAGTTGTATCTGACTCTTTGAAACCCTTGAACTGTGGCCCACAAGGCCCCTTCGTCCATTGTATTCTCTCAGCAAGAATACTGGAGTGGGTTGCCATTTCCTCCTCCAGGGAATCTTCCTGACCCAGGGATCAAACTGGCATCTCCTGCATTGCAGGTAGATGTTTTAGTGCTGAGCCATCCTTTCCTTTGCCCCCAGTATATCTGTAATGCCTAACAAAGTTCCTAACACATGGTCAATAAATGTTTGTTGAATTCAGCCCACCTATTTTAAGAATAAGGAATGTTAGATAAGATAAAAAGTATATTTCATCTTCCATATTATAGCCAATTCAGAGGAAGTGAAAGGAGTAAAAAGGGTGGAGAGAGGAGAAACTTGAGGACCTGAAAGAGAATGAAACAATAGAGTGATAGAGTGATGGCAAGAAACCCCTGCTTATTTATTTGTTGCTTCTGATTTTATGTCTTGATGTGAGTGGAATGCTTCCTTTTGCATCTTTTCTGGAGTTCTAGTCTCTGAGGGCAGCTTTACACACACACAAATACATATATATATAAAATAAATATATATATATATTACTGTGTAGCATGGTGAAGATTTGGACTCTGGAACCAAACTGCCCAAGTTTAACTCTTGGTTTTGCTATTCACTAGCTGTGTGACAGTGGATTTAAATTCTCCTCATCCATAAAGGGATTTATTAGTAGAACTTTTTCCTATGTGTTTGTTTTAAGGATTAAGTAAATTAATACATTACAAAGCACTTATAACAATGTTAAGTTGCCCAGCACATTGTAATTATACAGTACATTGTAGCTATTCCAGCTGGTCAGAAAACCTCATCTATTAATCTTTGCACAGAACTTGCCTATTCTGACTGACTGACAGCATCTCTTGTGTCATCCCAACTCCTTTAGTAGTTAAAGCTTATACTCCTACCACTGCTTCACTTCTGTTCTATTACAGAAGTTAACCCTTGGACAGTCTGCTTAAAGTTTGATTATTTTTCTGTATCTGGTTCTGAGTCAGTGGCAGAAGCAAAGGTATCTTTGTATACATAAAGACCTCCCATCTTTTTTCCCAGGCGAATATCAACTTGAATGATCTTATGTAATACAGACAGTTGTCATAAATGATTTCTCCTGAATCAAACTGACACCGGAATCTAGACAAATTAAAAAAAAAAAAAAAAGACAAACACATGTATAGAAATAGTATTTTACTTGTTTTTTACCAGAGTGGAATCATAAAATTTCTCGCAATTTGCTTTTTCCATTTGACAGTTTATCATGATCTCTGTAAGTTAGTATATGTATATATCTAAATCCATCCTTTTATTTAGTTTATGCACATACAGTTTTTACATAAAGGAGGTCCCCCCCCCCTCACTGCACCCTTCATCCTTTAAAATACTTGTGTTAGCATGTTCCGGTACCACGTGAAAAATATACATAACACATTTGTGGGGTTTGGGCTTCCCTGGTGGCTCACTGGTAAAGAATCTGCCAGCCAGTGCTGGAGAAGCAGGTTCATTCCCTGTGTGAGGAAGATCCCCTGGAGAAGGAAACGACAATCCACTCCAGTATTATTGCCTGGGAAGTCCCATGGATAGAGGAGCCTGGCGGGCTACAGACCGTGGGGTCATAAAAGAGTTGAACACAAACTTAGTGACTAAACAACAACAATGCAGGGTTTAATGGGCTGTTTGGTTACAAAAATAGGATCATATTGTACCCATTTCTCTGCATTTTACTTTTCTCATTCAACAATATCTCCTAAGAGATCATTCAGAAGTCTTGGTATATCTCTAATTTTTTTCTTCTTTTTAAAATAATTGAGGTATAGTTGATTTACACTATTATATTGGTTCAGATATACAACATAGCGATTCTATATCTTTACAGGTGATCATATAATTTTTATTTTTCATTTTGTTACTGTGCTATATATCACATTGATTAATTTGCAGGTATTGAACCATCCATGCATCCCTGGGATGAATCCCACTTGATCATGATGTATGATCCTTTTAATGTATTATTGAATTCAGTTTGCAAATACTTTGAGGACTTTTTCGTCTATGATCATTAGTGATATTGGCTTGTAATTTTCCTTTTTTGAGATATCTTTGGTTTTGGTATCAAGGTGATGCTGGCTTTGTGGAATGAGTTTGGAAATATTCCTTCCTCTGTAATTTTTGGGAATAATTTGAAAAAAAAAAATTGTTAGCTCTTTTCTAAATGTTTGATAAAATTCATCTGTGAAGCCATCTGGTCCCAGGCTTTTGTATGTTGGGAGTTTTGTTTATTACTCATTCAGTTTTATTACTGGTAATTGGTCTGTTTATATTTTCTATTCCTGTTTTAATTTTTGGAGATTATTTATTTCTAGGAATATGTCCATTTCTTCTAGGTTGTCCCTTTTATTGGTATATATTAAAGATAGCTTTATTAAGGGATAATTTGTATACCATAAAATTTACCCATTTTAAGTTTACAGTTCATTGAGTTTTTGCTAACTTATTAAGTTGTGTAACCACAATTATAATCCAGTTTAGAAAATTCTAACCCAAAATTCTCTTGAGTCTATTTGCAGTTAGTCCTACTCCCATCCCCAGCAGATCTGCCTTCTGAGTGTGCAGTTTTGCCTTTTCTAGAAATTTTAAATGGAATCTGGGAATATTTAGTCTTATTATGTGGCTTTTTTCACAGCTGTTTTTTGAGGTTTGTCCATGTTGCAGCATATGTCAGTAGTTCTTTTCTTTTTACTGCCAAGAAGTATTTCATTGTCTGGATATATACCACATTTCATTTATGCATTTACTAGTTGAGACAAGTCAGATGGTCTTTATTCTCTTTCTTCAAATACATTTTTTAATAGAATCCTAAAACTTTCATATACTCTTTTTAAGACCAGTGATAATAGAACTTCCTTGATTCTTGTGGAAAAGAGGAGTTCAGAGTTCTACGTTTTTAACCTTTCAGGTACTTCCTTAGGGACCTTGGAAGATAGTTGGAAAACTACCAATCTGAAGCATACTCTAGGAATATCTTACCCTTTATTAAGAAAATATATGTATAAATGCTAATATCCAGAGGAAATAAAGTGAAGAAAACCTTTGTAGTGTTAGGAAACACTTTTTAAAAAAAAAACCATATGTGTGATAGATCAAATATATTCTCCAAGGAAATGATGATATTGCCTCTACAATTTGGCTTTTCTGCAAGGACTTTGGGGGAATGAGTTCATGCCTACCTTGTGAAATGCTGCCTATTTTAGTGACTTATTTTAATCTTTTTAGTTGTTCACATTTTTTTTTCCAATCAGGCAATTATTATAGTTTGCGTTCTCAACATGAGAAAGCAGCCTTGTATTTCCAGAGAGCCTTGAAACTGAATCCTCGGTATCTTGGGGCGTGGACGCTGATGGGACATGAGTACATGGAAATGAAGAATACGTCTGCTGCTATTCAGGCTTATAGGTAAGGTTTTAGTTGGAGGGTGAGGTGGAGCAGATTGTTGTGATTTTAGGAACCTCTGGGAAGATCACCTGGAGAAGGAAATGGCTTCCCACTCTAGTTTTCTTGCTCATGGATAGAGGAGCCTGACAGGCTACAGTCCATGGGGTCCAAAGAGAGTCGGACACAACTGAGCAACTAACACTTTCACTTTATTGTCTGCAAGTTGCTAACTTTGATTCTGCCTCCTTACCAGTTTTCTCTTCCAATTCTTAGGCATGCTATTGAGGTCAATAAGCGGGACTACAGAGCCTGGTATGGCCTTGGGCAGACCTATGAAATCCTTAAGATGCCGTTTTATTGCCTTTATTATTATAGACGGGCCCACCAGCTTCGGTAAGTCTGACCACCACCTGACGATATGTTTGTTATGGGAATGGCTGACACTTTTCTTTTCTTTGGATAGCTACTGAAGAATCATAGTGAAAGGTTTTGACTTTTGGAGACCTAAGTTTAAACATGCCATATGTTGTTTGGTCATTTTTATGTAGTGTATTCTACTAATATGTTAATAACCACCAGGGGACTTCCCTGGTGGTCTGGTGGTCAAGAATCCGCCTGGTAATGCAGGGGATGTGGGTTCGATCTGTGGCTGGAGAACTAAGATCCCACATGCTGTGGAG
The DNA here is from genome assembly GCA_006408695.1 of Aepyceros melampus. Classification (NCBI taxonomy): domain Eukaryota; kingdom Metazoa; phylum Chordata; class Mammalia; order Artiodactyla; family Bovidae; genus Aepyceros; species Aepyceros melampus. Next base: position 120,825 of record SJXQ01008638.1, read on the forward strand.
CAACTAAGTCCAGGGGCCACAACTACTGAGCCTGTGCATCACAACTAGAGTCCCTGCACTGCCGTGAGAGATCCTGCATGACGCAACGAAGACCCCCACATGCCGCAACTAAGACCCAAGGCAGCCTAATTAATTAATTAATTAATTTAAAAAGTAGTATAATTGTGAACATAATATAATTATACCAAGTATTGGATTAAAGCCCATTCCTTTTATGGGTTTGAAACAGTTGTGGTGATGGTTCCTCAAGGGAGGACTTCAGGTATCTTTAAAGTCTTTGCTCAGGTTTCCTATTTCTCGTTCCTCACAGGCCCAATGATTCTCGTATGCTGGTTGCTTTAGGAGAATGTTATGAGAAACTTAATCAACTAGTGGAAGCCAAAAAGGTACCTGAAATTGGGTTCTGGAGAATTTATGTGGAAACCTAATGTTTGGATGAGGGGTTGAGCTATTGGTTCTTAATTTTCCTTCATTTGTATCTGTCTACACAGGGGATTCTGAATATTTATAGGCTCATAGTGTGTATAAAGCAAAGCAGGGCTGACATAGTGGGAATGTTAATATGTAGCCTGGACCTCAGATCTAGTAAAAATGCTTTGTATTCTCTAAGTCTGAACTTCAGGGACCTGCGTGAGTCGTGGCAATGGGGCAATGGTTGAAGTGACTAGTTTATTTCTTTATTGACAGTGCTATTGGAGAGCTTATGCCGTGGGAGATGTGGAAAAGATGGCTCTGGTGAAACTGGCAAAGTGAGTGAAAGAGTGAAATGTTAGTTATATTTCTGTTGGCTTCTCGGTAGGTGGATCCTGTATGTTCTAGAGCCTCTTATCCATCATCTACATGAATGAGGGGATGCTCAGTTCAGTCCAAATCTTTGTGACTCCATGGACTGCAGCACGCCGGGCCTCCCTGTCCATCACTGACTCCCGGAGTTTCCTCAAACTCATGTCCATCGAGTCGGTGGTGCCATCCAACTATCTCATCCTCTGTTGTCCCCTTCTCCTCCCACCTTTAATCTTTCCCAGCATCAGGGTCTTTTCAAATGTGTCAGTTCTTCGCATCAGGTGGCCAAGGTATTGGAATTTCAACTTCAGCATCAGTTCTTCCAATGAATATTCAGGACTGATTTACTTTAGGATTGACTGGTTGGATCTCCTTGCAATCCAAGGGACTCCCTCAGGAGTCTTCTCCAGCACCACAGTTCAAAAGCATTAATTCTTTGGCACTCAGCTTTCTTTATGGTCCAATTCTCACATCCATACATGACTACTGGGAAAACCATAGCTCTGACTAGACTTTGTTGGCAAAGTAATGTCTCTGCTTTTTAATATGCTGTCTAGGTTGTTCATAACTTTTCTTCCAAGGAGCAAGCATCTTTTAATTTCATAAAAGAAATTTAAAAATTCTTTTATGAATTCATAAATTCATAAAAGAAAGACTTCGTGGCTGTAGTCACCATCTGCAGTGATTTTGGAGCCCCCTAAAATAAAGTCTATCACTGTTTCCACTGTTTTCCCATCTATTTGCCATGAAGTGATGGGACCAGATGCCATGATCTTAGTTTTCTGAATGTTGAGTTTTAAGCCTAACTCAGGGTTGTAGTACAGTGTATGAATACTGATCTGGAAACTTAGTCATCTTGACTCAAGAGAATGCTAGTACTTTTTGAAGGGGAATTGTTTTCCCATTTGGAAAATTCAAGAACTAATTGAAAGAAATGGAATTTTATGTGAGAGCAGTCTGGAGAAACTAATTTAGGTATCAGTCTGCTCCTAAGCCCCAGGAAAATACAGAATAACTCAGAAATGATAGGGAAGAGGTTCTTAAATGCAGTTTCGTTCCTACCAATTATTTTCTGGATTCTTACAAAAAATCTGAATTGCTTGGTATCTTTTTGACCTTACTCAGGGTATTACCAGGCAGTTTTTGCAATGGTGTTATCCAGCTTAAGGGCTTCCCTGGTGGCTCAGAGGTTAAAGCGTCTGCCTCCAATATGCGGGAGACCTGGGTTCGATCCCTGGGTCGGGAAGATCCCCTGGAGAAGGAAATGGCAATCCACTCCAGTATTCTTGCCTGGAGAATCCCATGGACGGAGAAGCCTAGTAGGTTACAGTCTATGGGGTTGCAAAGAGTCAGACACGAGTGAGCGACTTCACCTTCACCTATCCAGCTTAAGTATTTACTAACTTTCCCTCCATCACCAGAAGCAGAATGATTTGAAGCTTTGATGAAATAACCATCACTTCTGGGCACTAATATTATTATGGATCCCACTGTGTCAAAATTTGTACTTGTCTATATATTGTCATTTTTTGATGTTACTTGTGTGCTTTTACTTTATCGCTAGCTTGCTTTTCAATATGATTTATACCTAAAGACCAATTTCTTTTGTAGGCTTCATGAACAGTTGACTGAGTCAGAACAGGCAGCCCAGTGTTACATCAAGTATATCCAAGATATCTATTCATGTGGGGTATGTGTCATTAGCATGAGAATTGGGTTGCTGATCTTATTCTTATCACCTCAGTCATTCCTGCTTTCCTTATCTAGGAAATAGTGGAACACTTGGAGGAGAGCACTGCTTTCCGCTATCTGGCCCAGTACTATTTTAAGTGCAAGCTGTGGGATGAAGCTTCAGCTTGTGCTCAGAAGTGTTGTGCATTCAATGATGTAAGTATCAATACTTTAGTGAAAGACTTGGATTTTAAGTTTGAGGACATAACTTTACTGTGATCTGGGGATGGAAGGTGGTTAAAAGTGTGAGTGGAGAGGTTACCTTGTTCTGTGGAACTTTGTAAGTCAGTATTTTAGAACCTGGTTTTGAGAATAACTTTGGATTATTTTGATACATTTGCTTGACCTTGTTTCAGACCCGGGAAGAAGGTAAGGCCTTGCTCAGGCAAATCCTACAGCTTCGGAACCAAGGCGAGACTCCCTCCACTGAGATACCTGCTCCCTTTTTCCTCCCTGCTTCACTGTCTGCTAACAACACTCCCACACGCAGAGTTTCTCCACTCAACCTGTCTTCAGTCACACCATAGTTGGCTGCTTTCAAACCTGAACATTGCCAGACCCATATTAAGCCTTATCTCCATGTAAAGAACAGCCACGTCTATTTTTCCAAGGACCTTATTTTCTCTTTGTACAACTCCTTGGGGACAGTTTATAGAATCACCTTCAGAGTAGACTGACAGAAGAATCCTGGCAGGAACAGATACTGTCTTTTGCCAGTTTGAAGCACTTCTATCTCCCTTCTGTTCAGAGTGGCTACAGATCTTGGCCTTTTCCCCAAGTCTTTTGGCACCCCCACAAAACATCCCTTTAACAGCACTTTAGCACAGGCAAGTCTACAGGAACAAAATTTAAATGCTGCTCGGAGTGGGAGATTTCTCTAGAAAGGGAAGGAAAAAAGCCTGCCACTTTACCCTCTGCTAATAGGGCACTGGATACCCTAGGAAGGTCAGGGCACTGGATAGATACACATGACTCATCATTCTTTGATGTGCTGAGCATGACTACTCTGATATCAGAGATTAGTTTAAAAAGGATTCTAGCTGTACTTTTGTTCTCACTAGAAAGACATTCTTCCAAAACATGATTTTGGGGTGTCTCCTAGAAACTTTCAAATTGGAAGTAACAAGTTGAGTTAACAAAAGGGCAAAAGGACTGAGTGTGGAACTGATGGCCCCTACTAAGGGGAAACGATGTCTAGAGTTAGCTATACCCTTACTAAAGCAGAGCAAGGAGACAGGATTACAGAGTTTCACAAATATTTGGGTGTGTAACTTTTGTGACTATACAGATAAGAATAAACTCTTTAAGTTGGTGTGTTTTAATAAATATTTTTGACATAATTGCTTTGTCTCTTCCCCCTGCCCCATCTCCAGCAGAATGATTTTTTCTAACCTTCACCTGTTAGACAAGGTAAAAGTAATCATTTCTGCTGTATTCTTGTAGAATTTTGGGCCTGTGCTCATGTGTTTCATAGGAGGTAATATGCTGTGATTATGTCTGTTGTGGTGGTTTTGTACAGTGGATACTATGGGTTATTCTAAGCTCAGGGCCCAGCCTTCCTAGATTCTTTTCCCAGAATAAGTTTGTTACCCATTCATCTCCTAATATATGACATTTCACTTTTTATTAAGGAAGGTTTAGAATATCTAATGTCCCTTGAATTTATTTCTTACCAAGGTTTCTTGAGTTAGCTGTACACCAGTTGCTGGTCTCCACTGCCATTCTTGTGCAAAGTTCCCAGGAGCCTGGATGATATTTGATTTTCAGTTTTTCTGCCCCTTTTATAATTTACTTCAATGATAATGCTAGATTTGGAATTCAGATTTAAAATGTGAATAATATCTTTATTTTAATATAACTTTTGTGTGCACAGAAACCATATAAGTAAAAAAGTGTAAGATTACATAGGTGATTATATTACAAAAGGGAGAAAAACTACTAGTGTCTGAATATTGCATTTTAGATAGTTTCAGGTATATATATGGTAAAGCTTTAAAGAAACCTATTCATTAAACTGAGCAGCGGACCCACCTGAGGGGAGTGCTGTCTCCTCACAATCTTAGTATTTTTTGCCGAAAGGCCCAGATTTAAGTAAAGGGGAACGCCGTGAGCGCAGGATTCGGGCATAAGGGCTGCAGTCTGTTGAACTCTGGCAGGTGGGTGTTCGGGGAAGTAAGTTACGAAGAAACGGTTTCTTCCCTGGGGGCTGCTGGTTTGGTTGCTGGTTTTCCTGGTTGGCACCGAGGCGCTTTTTGGTAGAAGCCTGGCCTTGGAGTTTCAGCACAGTATGATACTGCTCCGCGATGCATGCTGCCTTCTTCCGAAGGTCCAGTTTTACTAGCGTCATATTATTCTGCAACTCAGCCAGGTCTGATCCTAAGGAAGATGAACAGAGTTATCGAAAACATTTCTGTCTGATCTATTAGAGAAACTCAAGAAGGCAAGGTAATACACACTATAGTTAATAAAACTTCTTTTTACAAAGATTAGCTCTGTACGTTCAGAGCTTTAATTGAATGGTGTGTGTGTTGGGGGTGGGTATTGGATTTTAAGACTGAAACAAATAGCACTGAAGGACCTTTTCTAACACATCAGGTGGTATGAGCCTGAATAATTTTACTTAACCTCCAAGAACCTCAGTTCCTGGGTGGGTATCAAATTAGCATGTATTTTTTTACATTTCCATATATCTGGATGGAATCAGGGTGCATTTATTGATGACAGTGTCATAGGTTAATTGTTAGTCTTTGTTTTACTATGGTTTTTTACAGTTAAAGCATCTTGGATGAAATATGGTAGTATCTCCCTCTCTAGGATAGTTATAACAGAAAAAGCCTATAATTACTTTAGCATAATGCCTCGTACTTAGTGAATGGTTACTTTGCAAGGAAGAATCTCCTCTCACTGAAAGATTAGACTAAAAATCTTTTTTATCTTCTTCACATATACTCTGACATGGGCTGATGGGAGAAAGTGATATATAGGCTGCCCCAACCTGTTTGATTAAGATGTCATCACAAGTGGCCAAGGCTTGGCGAAGTTTTCCTGCTCCAGTGTTGTGGCAACAGGCTCTTTCCGCTGACTGGAGAGACTCACCAAGTTTCTGAAGCTCTGTCCGCAGTAGCCTTATATTCTGAGAAAGGAAGAGTAGGAACCAAATTGTGGCCAAGACATCATGTCAAGTGAGCTATAGGAGTCAGAGAACCATCTGAAGAGAAGTAAAATTAGAAAGGCTAGCCGTAAGAATGCAGTAGCCACTCTCCAGGATGGCGCAGAAAGCATCTTGTCCTCACGTAAACCAAGGATACAATGCTGGAAACTGTCTTAGGTGAGAGCTTTGGTAATGGAGAAAGCTAATTACCTTCTGGCCCTCCTCTAACTTCTTGTCCAATCAACGATGAAAGGCTTGGCTGAGGGTGGGGGTTCTAACATTTTCTGGTACTTCTGCAGCTCTGAAGAAAGGAAACAATAACCTCACATGTGTAGGCTTTCTAGCCTTGGACTTACCTCTTTAACTGAAATAACAGTAGTTTGCATAAAACATAACAAGTGAGGCCATGTGCATCCTAGAATGAAAGGTCAGGGGGATGTAGCTTGGCGGTCAAGGAAATTATGTTGAAGTTGGTCCCAGAAGGCCTAAGTTTGAAGAACAGCTCTCCCTGAAATATTTCTGCTTCTGCCCTCTCTCCCTCCTCACCTTCAGTGGTGGAGTTTAGCTCTGCTTTGCATTGTTCCAGTTTAGCTTTAATCTCGTGGAGCTGCTGGGTGGAAACAGAAGCCAATCTTTGTGACCGCCGTAGGGACAGTTCAGACTCTGAGGGTTGATGGGCCATGTGCTGCTGTCTGGCTTCCTGCAGGAGAGCTTCTAGCTCTTTAATCCTCTCATCTTGCTCCTAAAGGGAAACAGAGAACACAATTCTGTTCAGAGTCAGACAAATCCTACAGGTATAGATGACTGAAGAATGAACAAAAATTTCCCGGTAAATTAGCATTTACACCATTTCTTGGCCAGTCAAACTCGAAATCAGTTTATCAAACATAGATTGACATAAAGCACTAAGGAGACGAGAGAAAGGTGAATTACACATTCCGCCCCTACTTTATCACAGGCAAGCTAGCGATGGGAATCTGAGCACCTACTTGGGGCTGGTTCAGGGCAACTCACCTGGAGTTCTTCTTGGTAAAAACTTGTCAATGACTCCTTGAGGATTGTTAGTTTGTCTTCATACAGTTCCTCTAGTAGTTCCTTTTGTGTGTCCAAATGTTCACTGTGAGGAGAAAAGAGAAGTCAGTGCAGATTCTGAGGAGTGAGCTTGGAAAGCAGATCTTGAGGCACTACTCCATCCTAGTCTCTACTTCCTACCCTGTGGTCTCAGTGATAGAACAAGAGGGGTTACTCGGCTGGTACCTGCCCACTGTTCTCGTTGTTGCATCTGCTCCACCATCTCATTGCAAATTTCATCACGGAGCTGCATCTCCAGCCGCAACTTTTCCTGCCGTTCTTTCAAAAGCAGTGCTTTCATGGCTTCTACCACCTGTAGGAGCTCCTAGGAGGGACACACAGGTCAGAGGTCATCAGAAGTCCATGCCCTAAAAAGGTACAGGTCCACTTGAAACATAGCATGGAAAATGTATAGTCATCAAGCTGCTGCACCAAAGTTTTCTTGCATTCTCACCTCCTTCCCGTATGTGGAGATGTCAACTTCATTTTCAATGTCATCACCAAGGCCTGGGTCAGTCGTAGCTCCAGTCTCTAAGCTGGGAGAAGTGCGCAGACTGTGTTCCTTGAGGAATGAATGTATTGATGGAAATCCCAGTTGCACAGGTGGAGCATGCACAAGCTAGTGAAGGGAAAAAAATCTTAATTGAAGCCATTACTAGTTCCTAGTAGCTTTCTGAAGTACAGGTACCAGCCCAAAGTGAGCACAATAATCCCACCTATAGCTTCGCACCTGGCTAGCAATGGCTGAGAATTTGGCCACATGAAGGGTCTCATCATAGGTAGACGCACAGGGATTCACATTGACAATCATGCAGGAGCGGCCTCGGCCTGTGAAGAAGCCTTGAAACACTCGAGTCAGCTTGCTGTCACGGAAGGGAACCAGGTTCTGCTTTGACCTGGCAGGGAATTAAAGAGAATAGTGCTATGAGCAGAGCTCTAGCCCCTAAGGAGATACTAGCACTAGCCCCTGTGATGATCAGGAAGTCTCTTAGCAAACTGCAGAGTGCCAGGCCATCTGGCTTGTGGTGAAAAGCTTACCGGTTCTGCTGGTTTTGGCGCAGAGCAGCGATACAGCGGCCCAGGGTGTGCAGAGACGTGTTAATGTTTCCTGCTTCCTTCAGCCGCTCGCCACTCTTTTGATCTTTGCAGCGCTCTGAGCCAGCGAGATCACAGAGTGATAACCTTGAGTGATGGACAGGATCTGACATTAGGCCCCCCGTTATATGCTATTTAGCCCCTTCATATAATTCTAGGGAGGGGAGGACCTGTGAAGAAACTCTATACCCAAGGAAAGAGAACATGAATCTAATGAAGTAATTCCTCTGATGACTGCCTTGTCCCCTCCCCCAACCACCATTTATGGCCCCAAAGCCCAAATTTCTAAATGGAAAAACTTACTCGCTAATCTTGGGGATTATATCTCCTTCCCCCTGAAGGTGCAGGATCCGGATTGAGAAGATGCTATGACTAGAAGTTAAAAAAAATAAAAGTCACTTCATATCTTCTATGACCAGGTGGAGGACTAATGTTTCCTGAAACACAGTGAAAGGCTGACTCATTAACCTACTAACCTGCGGCTGGAGTTCTGGTTCAGGTGGGTGCTGGCAAAGCTCTGGTTTTTACGACCCACTTTCAGGAGTTTCCAGGCCTCCTCAGCATCCTGAACATGAATCCAATTGAGATCTGATGTAAAGATGGGCATACATAAGATGGGAGCACCTAACTCTTTTCCAAGTCTCTCCCAAGGTCCCCTCCAGGGTTCATGCCAGCCACTGTGCTTTCCCATACCTTTTATGTAGGGATTGCCACTCTGATCCTCACACAGCCGCAGAGTCTGCCTCTTGCGCTGCTGGCTAGGCGGTTCTAACAGGTCATAAAGCAGTTCATTGTAGATCTCAAAGAAGGAGATCCAGATGGAGAAGCGAAGATCTGCAGGGACACTTACAGGGGCAGTGTCTGGTTGTGCCCATCGGTGACTCATTTCTGGGGAAAAAGCCAATGTCCAGATCATCAACTCAAGGGTAATCCACCTCTCCTTCAGCCTGCAGGGGCCGCAGAAAGTGGAACTCAGGTTGCAACCTCTGATCTGTACCCTTGAGTTTTGGGGAGCAGAAAATGGGTTCCTACTGTTAATTGGCACAGAGCCCAGTCATGGTACATACCATCCAGCTGGCTACTGCTGGGAAACTGGCTACTGGAGGAGAGCCCTGCAATGCCACTGTCAAAGCTGGTGCGGTACCCATCCGGCTGTCAATGTAGACACTTTTCTTCAAGGAGGTGGACAGCTCCTCCTGGAGGGGTCCATGGATAAGATAAGCACAAAACTTTCTGGAGGTTTGTCCCCTATCCCTGCCTCTGTGAACACCAACACTTTACCTCTTGGAGGCCTCCATTTAGTAGGGCCAGTTTCTTTAATTCCTCCTGCCGGATCTGCTTGCTGTCTAGCCACATTACCTCATTGGAGAACAAGGGCTTCAGATTAGGTGTTGGATGAAGCTGGCCTTGGAGGCTATTGAAGATCAGAGCCAGGGACCTGGGCAGGATCCCACCATCCTTGATGGTACCTGGAGGCATGCAAAAGATGGACAGTTGCAGCAAGCACTGTTCAACTCAGAGCATCAAAAGCCAAAGACAATCAGCAGTTCTGTTAGGTCTAATACTCACCTTGAATTGTGTAGGTTTTCCCTGAGTTGGTGACTCCATATGTATAGATGAGCCAGTTCTGTCCTTTAAGTACATCCTTTACCATCTCCTTCACAGTTAGGTTGAAGAAAGATGCCTGTCCCACTTCTGGTCCAAAGATCTAGGGACAGACCCAATTTCTCAGAGGCCCATCCTCCATCTGGAGAAGGCAATGGCAACCCACTCCAGTACTCTTGCCTGGAAAATCCCATGGACAGAGGAGCCTAGTAGGCTGCAGTCTATGGGGTCGCTAGGAGTCGGACACGACTGACCAACTTCACTTTCACGTTTCACTTTCTTGCATTGGAGAAGGAAATGGCAACCCACTCCAGTATTCTTGCCTGGAGAATCCCAGGGAAAGGGGAGCCTGGTGGGCTGCCATCTATGGGGTTGCACAGAGTTGGACATGCCTGAAGCAACTTAGCAGCAGCAGCAGCATCCTTCATCTCCCACTTTTCCCTGTGCTGAGCCAGAAAATACATCCCTTCCTGGGTGGTTGGCTCTGGAGACTACTCAAGCAGCTTCTTCCTGCAGTGCTACCAGTTGCTGCCTAAATACTCTCTGCCAGTCCATCTTCATCCAAATCAACAAATACTTATAGAATGCTATCCGCTAAGTCCAATGCTGCACACAATATGGAGCAACATAATGGTCACAAGCATGGGCTTGGTAGATAGATGAATCTAGATTCAAGTCCTAACTCTACCAATGACTAGCTACATGGCCTCAGGAACATATTCAATGAGTCACAATATCCTTACCAGGAAAATAGGAACAGTGATGATAGTAACAACAGAGTTGTTGGGAATTAATAGTACATGACAAACTCACAACACATAAAGGTCCCCAAAACCGTAGACATGCATATATGATGAACTCAGTCAAGAAAAATGCTTTCCTTCTGAAGAGGGAATAAAGTTGCCCCTACAAGTTGGTCCCTTGTTCACATATCAGTAACTCCATACCTGGGAAAAGGTGAATCTGTGGGTGGCCTGTCCAATTCCTCGCTCGTTGCTCTTCTGGGCAAAAGAGTCCTTGGGTGCCTGAAGGGCAAGGGTCTCCATATTCTCAATACAGACACAACCCTGAGATGGGGGAAACAGTTGTCACAGAAGGAAACAATCCTGGGAAGCTCTGCTGTACGTATCATTCCTTCTTTTAAATCCTCTCTCCTCAGAAACGTACCTGATCCTCCTGTCGTTCTAACTCTGAAGGTAACAAGGGCCTGACCCTCAGGTATACTTTCACCTTCTCTGTACCATCTTCAGATGGAACCTGTAGTAGAATTCCCAGTCAGAATCACAGATTAATCTCAGTTACTTCTGAGCAGATGGGCAAACACAACATAGTTTCTGGGAATCATGCTAACTATCCCAATTAACTTCAGATGACTCTGTGCCATTACTCTGGTTCCATAATCATTCCAACCCACATGGAGTTTTTTGGTACTTAATCACCATTCCTTGTCTCTTCAGTATCCTGCAAACTTGGCTTACCACACATTATCTGCATCAGAAGTGGCTGACTGGTATGAAAATCAGTGTGTGATATTCACAGTAGTGAAGCACTTTGCGTGTGTGCTAAGCCACTTGTGTCGACTCTGTGACACTATGAACCATAGCTCATCAGGTTCCTCTGTCCATGGAATTTTCCAGGTAAGAATACTGGAGTGGGTTGCCATGCTCTCCTCCAGGGGATCTTCCCGGCCCAGGGATTGAACCCATGTCTCTTACGTCTCTTGCATTGGCAGGTGGGTTCTTTACCATTAGTGCAAACTAGGAAGGCCCAGTTAAGCACTTTGGAGGCAGACACCTGAATTTGAGTCCCAGTTTCATCATTTAGTAACTATGAGATCTTAAATAATCACACCCACCACGTTCATTTAACAAATATTTATATACATCTACTCTGGCCTAGAAATTCTAAGAGGCTCTGGTAGCCCACAGTGAAGAATATTACCAAGGCTTCTGCTCTCATGAAACTTCTACAGAAGAGAAGACTTCTGAGTGGAGCTGTTCTCAACTACGGCCATTTCTCTTTCAAGAGACATTTAATAATGTTAGGACAGGCTTCCTGGTCGTCACAAATGGGAAGGAACTACTGAATTCTAGTGGGTAGAGGCCAGGAATGCTGCTTAACACCTTAAATTGCACAGGATAGCTCCCTATAACAAAGAATTATCTGGCTCCAAACATCTATAATGCTGCACCTGAGAAACAGCTCAGCAGAAAGTTTCCTTAAATGGAAGCTATGGTTGATATTAAAACCTGAATGTACATTTCACCTACTTAATGGTGATATGACCTTGTGCAAAATAACTAAAATGTCTGGGCCTCATGGTGAAGGAGAGACAAGGACTGCCTTTCCTCATAGGATAAATTGAGAGTAAGCATTCAGTTTCATTAATGCAATGCAATTAATAGCTTTCTTATGGACACACAACTGTACATTTTTTACTTATCATGCTCTTAATTTTGAGTTGACCTGTCAAACTCTAGAATTGCTGGGTTTTTTACCTCATGTTTCTCTGTATGGACAGCTAGTAGGCTGATTATATCACTTTCAGTCCCCAAGCCACTCTTCAACTCCTTTACCTGCTTGTCTTCCAGAGAGGTGGAATGACAGAGCAGTCTGACAGCAGATCCTTGCGTATCACAGATCCCAAATCTGCAGCTGTGGACTCAAACATGGGGGAGACTACGACCTCCTCATCGGACAGCAAGCCAGCTGGTGGAGAAAGGATCCCTTGCGACATGTCAGCAGGGGCAGTTTAGGTCTAAAAAGAGACAAGAGTGGGTAGGGAGGAGAACCTTAAGGGGTAAAAGGGGCTGAAGAATTCTGAAGAATTCAGCCTCTTTTCTAGGTAAGAAACAATTCCCTCGCCCCAGGACAACCTAGCTTCGCTGCCTGAATTCCTACTCCCTTTTCCTTTCAACTACCAGCAAACGGGAAAGAGAGAAAGTTAATCATTTAATCCAATCTGAGGCAGCATTTCGGACCGCGAACAGGAATGAACAGATATCTAACTCCGAAAACATAAGGCCAAGTTCCAAGTAGGGAGCCTCCCTCAGCCGTGTCAGTAGCCCTAGGCTCATTCTCTAAACCTCGCTCCTAGGCCCACGGTGAGGACAGAATTATTAAGAAAAACAGAAATGGCGGCAGTTCTGCTTTCTGAACGCCTAATCCGCCAGAGCAAAGGTGCCCCAACTTGGCTCAAGTACAGCCGCACACTCACCTAAAGACGCCACACTTCTACGGTACCGGCTCACTCACACCCCACAGCCGAAACTGGGCTTTCGCAGCTAGAGAGCACAACTCCACCCACGAAGCGCACCTTTGTTACTGATACAATGTTTTAAATTGCGCGCTGCGTTCGTTCGGCCAATCAGATAGCGAACCTTGCACCTACCAATCAGTGCAAGCGGGCGGGCGAAACCCGGAAACGGTTTTCTCGGGCTTGACCTTTCTGCTCAAATGTGGGATGGGTTACCAACTGTCGGATTTTGGAGCTGGGTCAACTGGGACTTCGGTTTATCAGTTTTTCTTGAACCCTAGGCGTTTCTTTTCTAAGAAGCCTGAAGGAAATCCTAAGGCTTCAGCCACCATTCTCTGTTCTTTCGCACATTCCCTCCCAGGAACTACAAGAATACCTGATTTGGGGCGCTAGTTCATGCTAGGGTGGGGAGAGGGGACTACATTTCCCAGGACGCACCGCGAAAAAACGCGGGAACTCTATTTCCCAGAATTCCTTGGGTTTCAATTCGGCCAGAAAAAATCTTTCGGGGCTTGGAGACGTCGGGGCCAAGATGGCGACGGGAACGGGTAGTAAGTATTTGCCTTGCTCTTGCATGGGAGGTGTTTGTAGAACCAAGGCCAGGCAACAGATCTGCCACACTCTCAGGGAGTAGAAGCAATGATTTACCTGAGAGCCCAGAGCCATCAGAGACTTGGGCTCGAGCGGCGCTGTTAAGGCCAGCGGTTGGGTGTTGAGGGCCCAGAAGCGTGAAGTCTTACACTTCAGTAAGGCCGCGGAGTTTTTTTGTTTTTAGAATTTTTATTTGTTGGCTGCGCTGGGTCTTCGTCGCTTTCCGTGGACTGTTCTCTAGTTGCCGCGAGAAGTGCTCCTCTCTAGTTGTGTGCTCCTCTCTAGTTGTGGTGTGCAAGGCCACGGAGCTTTGAGAAAAGCAGCCCAAGAGAATTCTTGTATGTTTGTCAGCTCTGCGGTGTGAGAGGGGGAAAAGGTGCCTTAGAGGCTCCGGCTTGCGGACAGAGATGCTGTGAACCATATGGAGTGGCCGGGGTCCCAAAGAGTAATTTTCTGCCGAACATTTGTGAGGCCTGTACTCACAGAGAAATGGGACATGTTAATCGTGAGCTTTTTCTGCCACTAGGGAAAAAAATGCATTTCGTGTATCTCAGCCATTTTCCCCTGTTTCAGGGACTGAGAAGGTCTTTTAGGCCTAACAGCTTGAGGGGAATGGGTGTAACTGAGAGAAGTAAACAAGTTTATGCTAAGAAGGAGGCGGGGCAGTAGCGGGGTTTGGCCGCTCGGAATCCTGGGAAATAAGGCCTGGGGTCCACATTGTAATAAAGCGTTCTTTTTGGCGGGGGGCAGGGCGGGGAGGTTGGTGGTTGGCAGGATCATGGAACCGGAGAAGGCGAGGCACCCCACTCCAGTACTCCTGCCTGGAAAATCCCATGGACGGAGGAGCCTGGAAGGCTGCAGTCCATGGGGTCGCTGAGGGTCGGACACGACTCAGCGACTTCCCTTTCACTTTTCACTTTCATGCATTGGAGAAGGAAATGGCAACCCACTCCAGTGTTCTTGCCTGGAGAATCCCAGGGACGGGGGAGCCTGGTGGGCTACCGTCTATGGGGTCGCACAGAGTCGGACACGACTGAAGTGACTTAGCAGCAGCAGCAGGATCATGGAACCCCCATACCCTCTAGTGAAAAGGCACAGACTTAACCACTGGACTACCAGGAAAGTTCCTGGAATAAAACATTCTCAAAACTGGGTTTTTTGGAAGAACGGCCCTAAATTAACTTGACTTTTTTTTTTAATAAGGTAGAGTAAACATGCATTTACAGAAAAATGTTTTACCAGATAATCAAGTGCAGTTCTCATGCAATGAATAGGCACTATCCTAGTGGTAGTGTTTACTAGAGAAGTGAAAATCAAGATTGGTGATAGTGGCTCACTTTGTCCTTACAGGTTAGGACATTTTTGTATTAGACCTTTAATCCTCCCTTTGGGACTTAGAGTTAGTGCCTCAATGGTTGTCTCTAAATCTTTCCTTTCAGAACATAAGCTGTTGAGTACTGGCCCTACAGAGCCATGGTCCATCCGGGAGAAGCTGTGTTTAGCGTCTTCTGTCATGAGGAGTGGAGATCAAAATTGGTAAGGTATCTAGGATGTCTGCTTCCTCGGGTATTAGAAACCTTTTTTTTTTTTTTTTTTAATGTAAATACCAGTGGATTCCAATAGTTAACCTTTAAGCAGTATTTGGTTAACAGCCTTCTTGAGATGCAATTACATACCATAAAATTATATTCACAGAATTCCCAGTATATTCACAGAATTTAATTTATTAAAATTATTAAAACTTATTAATAATTTATTAAATTCACAGATTTTAATATATATCTGTAATAGGACCAACGCTAGAGTCTAATTTTACATTTAAATACTCTTGAAAGAAACCTCTTACCCCTTAAGGAATCACTCTACAAATCTCTTTGCCTCTCTAATATTTCCGCCTCCCTCACCAAACACTCATCTACTTTCTGTCTGTCTGTAGCTTATTCTGATCATTTCATATAGATGGAATCATATACTTTGTGGTACTCAGGGGCTGGCTTCTTTAATTTAGCATAATGCTTTCAGGGTTTATGCTGGAGTATGTATCAGTACTTTATTCTTTGTTTTGATGAAGTTGTAGTTCCTTGTATGGGTTTACCACATTTTGTTCATTTGTTGATGAACATTTAGGTGGTTTTTACTTTTCTGAATATTAATGCCACTGTGAACATTTGTGTACAAGCTTTTGTGCAGGCATGTTTTTATTTCTCTTAAAAGAGTGGAATTGCTGGATCATAGTTCAGTTGCTCAGTCGTGTCCGACTCTGTGACCCCATGGACTGCAGCACACCAGGCTTCCCTGTCCATTACCAATTCCTGGAGTTTACTCAAACTCATGTCCATTGAGTCGGTGACGCCATCCAACCATCTCATCCTCTGTTGTCCCCTTCTCCTGCCTTCAATCTTTCCCAGCATCAGGTCTTTTCAAATGAGTCAGCTCTTCACATCAGGTGGCCAAAGTATTGGAGTTTCAGTTTCAACATCAGTCCTTGCGGTGAATATTCAGGACTGATTTCCTTTAAGTTGGACTTCCTTACAGTCCAAGGGACTCTCAGTGGATCATATTATAATTCTTATATTTACCTTTTTGAGGAACTGCTTTCAAACTAAAAAATGGCCTCACCGTTTTACATTCCCACCAGCAATAAATGAGGGACCCAGTTTTTCTGCATGCTTGGCAAACATTTAGTCTTTTTGATTATAGCTATACTGCTGAGTGTGAAATGGTATCGTATTGTGGTTTTAATTTGTATTTCTTTTAAGTACCAGAAAGTAGGACTGTGTGTGTTTTCCAGTCTTTCTTTCTACCAGGACATACTCTCATTTTTAACATTTGTTCTTTTCCTCCTCTTTTTCTCTCAGTATCTAAAGATACCTTTTAATTGTCTTAAGTGTTCAAATTACTTAATAAACAAATTTGCATTTGTAGGGTTTATCTCTACTACTTTAACCATTCAAATGAGTTTACGAAAGCACCATTACTGATCACATGTAACACTTCTGTAATTCTATAAATTTTTCAAATAACTTTTCAAAGAGGAAACCAGACTACTCTAGGTAGCAGCTATTCTTGAGCTGGTGAACCCCAACAAAACAAAGCATGGTTATTTGATGAATCTCAAATTGAACTTAAATATAACTCAAATATAAACTGAACTCATTTTTATACAAAATATTAATATCAAGTAAACTGGATTGAAATAGAATCCAATATGTATATTTTATTACATTTTTCTTTAGTATAAGAACACTTAAGTAAAAGTTTGAAATTTTAAATTGTATTTATGTTTTGAGGAGGTTCTTAAAACATAAAGTTCAAAATTCAAAATGATTCACATCTGTGTCTTATCTCCCAGGATTAGCAGTTCCTTGTGTGTTTCTCTGCCATTAAATTTTATACTTGAACAAATAAATACTTTCTTTTTTCCTCTCCTTTAAAAAAAAATCCTTTATTTATTTTTGGCTTCTCTGGATCTTAGTTGCTGTGCACGGGCTTTCTCTAGTTGCTGCGAGCGGTGGCTACTCTTCTTGTAGTGTGCATTGTGGTGACTTCTTTTGTTGCAGTCTGGCCTCTGAAGGCAAGGCCTTCATTGCCCCATGACATGTAGAATCTTTGCAGAGTGGGAATTGAACCTCTGTCCCCTGAATTGGCAGGCAGATTCTTAACCATTGGACAACCTTATCTCTCCTCTTTAAACACAAGTGGCCCTGGAGTAGGAAATGGCAACCCTCTCCAGTATTCTTGCCTGGAAAATTACATGGATGGAGGAGCCTAATGAGCTACAGTCCATGGAGTTGAACACGACTGAGCACTCATGCACCCACGCAATGTCTAGTATGTAATTTTTACTGCTGTGTAAAGCAAATAAGAGCTTTCTCAAACACAGCTGGTTATATACTATGCACATTTTACTTTACTTTGGCACTGCTGCCTTTTATCTTCATATGAATATCTAGCTCTTTCTTAAACAGCTGCGTGATACTGTTTTATGGATGGATATACCATAAGTTATTTAACTAGAACTCTGTTGATGGACATGTGCTAATAGAAATATAGTGTTGTATCAATTTGTGGATTTGTATCTTAGACAAACTGAAAGTGGAATTATTGATTCAAAGAACATATAAGTTAAAAAAATTTGTTAAGCATTTCAATTGCCCTACTCAGATTTGTTTCAATTTATACTCCCATTGGTGATATGTCATACCTATTTTTCTGTGCCTTGGCTCATTGAATGCGTTGTTATGTATTTTTGATCATTGACAGAATAAGATCAAAACTTTGAAGTAGTTCTCGTATCTTTCACTTGCATCTGTCCTGTGATGAGTGAAGTTAAATATCTTCTGTTAAAAAGACACCTGTATTTCCTTTTCTGTAAACTGTCTATTCCCATTTTTTCTATCTAACTATTAGTCTTTCTCTTTAATTTTACTGGTGGGTTGAGGAGGGTGAAGGTGGCTCCTTATATATTAGGGAGATTAGACATTTATCTACATCTTGGGGTACATTTTTTAAAAACTAGTGTGCTATTTGGCTTTATTTGATGTAGTATTTTTACATTAAGGGTCTAAAATATAGTTTATTTATTAAAAGTTTTCTCTTATAGCTCCTGGATTTTGTGACTTAATTAGAAATTTCTTCCCTAGTCCAAGGTTATAAAATACTTTTCCTTTTTTTTTCCCCTAGTATTTTTGTGTACATTTAAAAAAATATTTAAATCTTGATTTGGAGGTTTTTCTTGATTTAAAGAAAGTTTGTTATAAATCAAACTTTATTTTTTGCTGATAGTTGTCTACATAACAAAGAATGTTAAAGTGAATTTTTTAATAAACGAACTCTGTGAAACCATTATCCCAACACAGAATTTTAAAAGTCGTATAAGTGCATCTAGCAGAAAATTGTGTCTTTTTTTTTCAGTAAATATTGTTATAAATATGTTCTGTATCACCACATATATTTCATAGTTATTTTTATGGGTGTAATATTTTCTTGACGGGAAGTACCATAAGTTAAATGTGCTGTTACAGGCATTTAGGAAAAACCTAACTGTTCATCAGTCTGATCAGCACACTTGTGGTTATCGCAGGTAGGATGTCCGTGCCTTCTTCCTGGTGCTTGTTTTGTTGAAATTATTTTCATATATTACGTTCTTAACTGTATTAGTAGATCAAAAGATAACTTTTGGGAGTCTGGAATATTGCTTCTCAAAAGACAGATATTTTCTAAAAGAACCAAGGAAAAAATTTCCCAAATGAACAGAAGTGATACCTTAGTGTAGGTCCTCATACCTTCACTTCACTCAGGAAATACATCATGTAGGGAAACCGTTTATCAATGATACTTTCCATCCAAAATGACTTTTCAGTAGCTATGTCCTTTGCCATAGTCATGTATTCCAGAATGTTTCCCAGTAGCAGTTTTTTCCCCAGATTTTATACTCTAAACCTTGAACTATGGATGTATACCTTCTCTCTCTCTCTCTCTGTTTTTTTTTTTTTTTTCAGTTTAGTGTGTGATGCTTTTCTCATTTTGTAGGGTATCAGTTAGCAGAGCAATCAAGCCCTTTGCAGAACCTGGCCGCCCTCCAGACTGGTTCTCTCAGAAAGTAAGTTCCCAAGTACATGTTCTTTTAGAGCATTTTTTGGGATGTAAAGTGGGTTCCCTCCCAGGTCCTGCCCCCACCCCCCGACTGCCCTTCCACCCCCGTTTTTGTTTTTTTTTTTTTGTCTTTAAGTATCTTGCTCATTTGGGCTTCCCTGATTGCTCTGTGGTAAAGAATCCGCCTGCCAATATAGGAGATATGGGTTGGGCCCCTGATCGGGAAGATCCCCTGGAGAAGGAAATGGCAACCCTCTCCAGTATTCTTGCCTGGGAAATCCCATGGACAGAGGAGCCTGGATGGGCTACAGTCATCAGAGTTTGACAAAAGAGTTTGACACAACCTGGTAACTAAATAGCAACATCTTGCTTATTTATTTATTCTTATATTTGTTTATTTTCTTGATTTTATTAAAGTTTAGTTGATTTACAGTGTGTTAATTTCTCCCCTAACCACAAGTCTGTTCTCTGTATCTGGAAATCTGTTTCTGTTTCATGCATATGTTCATTTGTATTGTAGTTTAGATTCTACATATAAATGATATCATATGGTATTTGTCTTTCTCTTTCTGACTTACTTTGCTTAGTATGATCTCTGATTCTATCCTTGTTGCTGCAAATGGCATTATTTCATTCTTTTTTATGATTAATAATTCCATTATGTGCATACACACACACTTCATTTTCTTTATCCATGCATCTGTCGATGGACATTTAAGTTGTTTTCATGTCTTGACTGTTGTAAATAGTGCCGCTATGAACATAGAGGTGCATATATATTTTCAAATTATAGTTTTGTCCAGATATATGCCCCAGAGTGGGATTACTGGATCATATGATAATTCTATTTTTTATATTTTGTGGAACCTCTATACTGTTTTCTATATTTACATTTCCAACAATAGTGTTAAAGGGTTCTCATTTCTCCATACCCTCTCTAATGTTTATTATTTGTAAACTTTTTAGTGATGGTCTTTCTGACCGCTGTGACCAGGTCCTGCCCTTTTAAATCACAAGGCTTTTGTACCATGAAGAGTACTTGAGAATACTTTTCCTTTTTCTCAGTATTTGCCAATCCATCCATGTATGCTCACACTATTAAAAAACTATTCTTTTCAGTGTAGCATAAGAGTGAAAAACCAAGTCTTGTACATTAGATAGATCCGAGTTTAATATGATTTTACTTAAAACTTTGAACCATGATCCTCAGTTTTCTGATTTGTAGAATAGAGATAAAAGTTGATTCAAGCTTATTTAAAAGATTTTGTTGAGATAATACCTAGAAAACATTTAGTACAGTGCCATGTACATGGTAACTACTCAGTAGATATTAGTATAAATATTGGCTCTTAGCTTGTCTCTCCTCCAAATACTCAGATTCCATGCCAGAATTTGTATTATGTATTATACAAATACATATTTGTATTCCGTATTATGGTATTTATTATTTTGAACTGATTTGATTGCAAAGTAATTTGTCCTCCTAGAAGCTACTCATACCTTAAATATAGCTCTCCTGTCTAAACCTTAGTGTAATATGTTAAAATTTTAAAAAGTCGTCCGTTTTTAGGCTTGGTCATCATGTTTTCACTTTTTTCCACAGCACTGTGCTTCCCAGTACTCAGAGCTTCTAGAGACCACTGAGACCCCAAAGTGAGTACAGAGCCAGGCATTTGAACCAAATCTCTTTAGTGGAGAATATTTACTGTAGAAGTCTGCTTTAAAAAAAAAGAAAGAAAGAAAATAAATTATTTATATTAGGTATGATAAAATTGTAAAAATATAATAGTAATAATCTTTGGTTAGGTGGTGGAGATGCCTCAAAGAAAGCAAGTGGGAGTAGAAATAATGTTCTTCTTATTCAAGTCTGTATGTGTTTATTTTTTTTAATTTTCCATAGACGGAAACGGGGTGAAAAGGGAGAAGTGGTAGAAACTGTTGAAGATGTCATTGTTCGGAAACTGACTGCTGAGCGAGTTGAGGAACTAAAGAAAGTGATAAAAGAAACCCAGGAAAAATATAGGTACTTACCAGAGAGAATACAAAATGGTTGGGAGAGACAAATGGGGTTATCTTACTCTAGTCAGAAATTTTAAAATAGATTAAAAAACCTAGTCTACCCACCTCTCATCCTACAGACGACTGAAAAGAGATGCAGAACTAATTCAAGCTGGGCACATGGACAGCAGACTGGATGAACTTTGCAATGACATTGCGATGTGGGTTATATTATTTTTCCATCTATACTCTTTCTTCTCTTTTTGCCCTCTTTACTCCTTAAGTAATCTGGCTTATTTCCTACATCTGCCACCCCTTTAGACTTGAGAGATTTTTGAAAAGGGACAGCTGCAGAGTGCCTGGAAGCTGGGAGGGGGTGGTGAGTCTTAGAAGGTAATGTGATAGAACATTTCACTGTGAGAACATAACTTAGTTCTAACTTAAAAGTGGCTCTAGTTTGCCGGGGTAAAGAACTGGTAGTTAGGTAGTATACTCAAACTTCCCTATTTTGCTGATGAAGTTTGTGGGTTTTTTGTTTTTGTTTTTGTTTTCTTTAGGCTTTTCCTCTAAAAAGAGCTAGCCTGGCAAAAAAAAAATTTACTTGTGAGGGCACTATGAACTGTGGAGGAGCTAGAGTCAGCTAGGATCTAACCCTTAATTTTCTCTTTAGGAAAAAGAAACTGGAGGAAGAGGAGGCTGAAGTAAAGAGGAAGGCTACAGATGCGGCATATCAGGGTAAGGTGAACCTAATGACTAGCAGTTGACTGTACAGTACTGCATGTTGATGGCAGGCGAAAAATATTTGTTAACACAGAATCCACTAATTCCAATTTTACTTGCACACTTTCCTCTGTCATCTTCTCTTTCATCAGAATAAAAGTGTCCCTTAACTTAAGCATTTATAACTCTAGGAATACATACTCTGAACCAATAAGGTCTTTCCTTGTTGAAAGCAGAATCTCAAGTTGTTGTAGAGGGTACTGAGGGATATTTAAACTACTTTCCTACTCTAGGAACTTTTGGGGTATACAAATTTGCTCATAGGAAAAATTAGGCTAAAAACTTGCAAATAAAGCTTTCTAATCTAGATTCTTAACACTGCTTTAGTAATACAACATCTCTATTTGTCTTTTGTTATATAATAGCAGAGTAGAGTCTAGTTTTACTTTTTTAATCTTGAAGACAGAAATCATTCTTTTTTATGTTCTAGCCCGTCAAGCAGTAAAAACACCCCCTCGGAGGTTACCTACTGTGATGGTCCGCTCTCCTATAGATTCTGCCTCCCCTGGAGGTGATTATCCACTTGCGGACTTGACTACAACCACTATGGAAGAGGCCGCCTCTGGGGTGAGTATATTTCCATCCACAGGAATTGATCAGAAGGGGCAATAAGCCAGCTGAGAGCTGAGTAATGAGGAAACCACTTTTGACTTAGAGACCATTTCCTCTCTTGGTCTGAATGCTGAAGACTCATCATGTTCTATGCTTTAGGATAAGAATGGACCTAAAAACACTGAGCCTTTTAAACCATTTTTAGAAATAGGTAAAAGACTAAGTTAAGGAATTACTTGTAAGTGTACTGGTCTTATGAAATTCTTGCTGAAATATAGGATGACTTCTTTGTAAATACAATATTGGTAGTGGGTAAGGAGTTTATAAGAGGCAAGTTGGGTGGAAAGATTGAGTCATTTTGGGTTTGGGTGGAAGAGAAAAATTTGGGAGGGAGAAAGGTGTGATTAAGAGCAAGAGGGGTTGAGGGTTTCTGGGCAGTTCCACTCAGGACTAATAAAGTAATAGTTAGATACACTAACCCATCCAGATTAGTAGGGAACCTTCCTGAGTTTGAGAAGTCAGATAAAGGTTCTCTGTTGTCTCTTAGGTAACCCCTGGGACTTTGCCGAGTACCCCAGTCACCTCGTTTCCTGGAATTCCTGACACCCTTCCTCCAGGCTCTGCACCCTTAGAAGCCCCCATGACCCCAGTAACAGATGATTCACCCCAGAAAAAGATGCTTGGACAGAAAGCAACTCCACCCCCTTCCCCTCTGCTGTCAGAGCTCTTGAAGAAGGGCAGCCTCCTGCCTACTAGCCCCAGACTGGTATGGAGACTTCTGTGGGTGTTTGAGAGCTGTGGTGATTTAGTAATTTGGAAGGGAATGCCTGGGACCTAAAATATAACCTAAAATATACATGGAAAAAAAGTTCAAAAGAGGAAGAGATCTAGTTAAATATTAATTTAAAGACAAAACAAGTAGTTGATAGTATCCTTGGGTCCTGAGGTATCTGAAACCATAATTATTTTGGTTCTCTTCTCCAGAGGACTCTTGTTCATAACATTTGAAAATTAGAGTTTCCCCGGGTCTGCAATTATTTTCTTTGGATATTAACTTTTAGTTTCATGAATTTGGCCAACTGCTGGAGCTTTTTTTGGGAAGTGGTAATAAAGGAAAGCTTGAGTGTAGCCTTCGCCTCTGTTCTTCCCTGGTAGGTCAATGAGAGTGAAATGGCTGTGGCTTCTGGCCACCTGAACAGTACAGGTGTCCTCTTGGAGGTAGGCGGGGTCCTTCCCATGATACATGGTGGGGAGATGCAGCAAACACCCAGCACTGTTGCAGCCTCCCCTGCTGCCTCAGGTAAGTCACTACTTTTCCGTTATCTACTTTGTTTTAGAAATATTGAATATGGCATCGATTGCCCTTGGTTTCTAGCCTTTGTTATTAAGCAACTGTGAATCCTAGATTTAAAGCCCAACCTTGGAGCTGCATTACCTCTTAAGCTACATGGAGCTCAAAATTATAAATCCATTTCATCTTCAAAATACTGAATATCTTAGATGAACATGGTATAGATTGTATTAAGAATAGTGAAGTTAATGGTCAAGGTGCAAAATCACAGAAGGGTGCTAGGGATACCTAAGACTATAGCATAGGGAGACAAGATTCAGAACTAAAACGCTAGACTTAACAAGTTTCAGGCCTGCCATGCCCTGGGTTTGTGATCTTGGATAGGTAACTTTAACTCTTGAGTCTCAATTTTCTATCTTATTAGTTGCAATATACATACTTCTCAAGGATGTAGTAAGAATTAAATGAGGTAGAAAATGTAAAGCAAAAAAGAAGTTTATAAAATGCCAAACGTTAGATTTTGATGTTGAGTGAT
Organism: Aepyceros melampus; assembly: GCA_006408695.1. Taxonomy (NCBI): domain Eukaryota; kingdom Metazoa; phylum Chordata; class Mammalia; order Artiodactyla; family Bovidae; genus Aepyceros; species Aepyceros melampus. The sequence goes on from SJXQ01008638.1 coordinate 144,859, forward strand.
GTTACATTTGAGTGGTTTATAGCATGCTTAACTTTAGTAGAAGTGACAGATTGACTCATACTGTGTTTGTTTGTTTGTTTGTTTTTAAATTGCCCCTCATCTTTCATATGAGTTGTGTATTTTAGTGCTTTGAGTCATTCCTAACTTGGCAGAAGATCTTAAGTAAGATTTGGAAAAGTAAGGATATAGATGATGAGCTTATTTAACAGAGGAGTTGCTTTCATCTTTTGAGACTAAAAATTTCCTTGTTTGAGTCTTAAAGTGGCATTATTTGCTTCTTGTTCATGTGCTTTCTTTTTACCTCGTTTGTGTGCCTCTTTGTCTGTTAGGTACTCCTACTCTTTCCCGGCTTTTAGAAGCTGGTCCTACACAGTTTACCACACCTCTTGCTTCCTTCACTACTGTTGCCAGTGAACCTCCAGTTAAACTTGTGGCACCCCCTGTAGAATCTGTATCCCAGGCTACCATTGTCATGATGCCTGCGCTGCCAGCACCATCCTCTGCTCCGGCTGTCTCCACTCCTGAGAGTGTAGCTCCAGGTGCGTCCTTGACCCACGCCCTGAGCAGCAACTAGATCCAAAGTTTCATTTTGAGCTTCATTTAGAGAAGGGTGACCAAGAGTATTAGCTTCTGTTCTCTGTAGACATGTACTATCTTTATCCTTACAAAAACAAGGATATGAGAAGTGGGTGGGCATTTATTCATTGGTGAAAAGGACTAAGTGTACACATATAAGTGGGCTTGAGAATGTGTTCTCACCTTTCTAGTTAACACTGAGGAGAAGAAAACATAGGCAGATGTAAGATAACTTCTACTGAGCATAAGTGTATGGGTACTTGACATCTGAGCTTTGCCGTGATCTCTCGTTGGGCAGTTGATAACAAACTTGTGAGATGGTTTTCTTTTCCTGTTATTCAGTGAGTCAGCCTGACACCTGTGTTCCCATGGAAGCTGTAGGGGATCCACATACTGTGACTGTTTCCATGGATAGCAGTGAAATCTCCATGATCATCAATTCTATCAAAGAAGAGTGTTTCCGATCAGGGGTAGCAGAGGCCCCTGGAGGATCAAAGGCTCCCAGCATTGATGGGAAGGAAGACTTAGATCTGGCTGAGAAGATGGATATTGCAGTGTCTTACACAGGTGAAGAGCTGGATTTTGAGACTGTTGGGGACATCATTGCCATCATTGAGGACAAGGTAACTATTCAGCAAAGCCCCGAGGAATGTCTCATGGGTCCTACATAGACTTCTCTCCTCAGCTTCTCCTTGCAGTAAGAATTACATAACAGCTCTCCTTCCTCCCATCTCCATCTCTGTAGTCCCAAAGCCCTTTGATGCTGACATACTAGTCATCTGCCAACCTCCTGGTTTGCACTAGACAGGTACCTGTACATTGGTTGCTTCTTCTACCTGGAGGAGATGGAGAGAGAAGCTCAGATTCAGGCCATCTCATCGGGTGCTAATGAATTGAGGGATTTGGGCTTCTTTTTGTGACTTCAACAGTGTATGTGTTATGGGACAGGTAGATGACCATCCCGAAGTGCTGGATGTGGCCGCAGTGGAAGCAGCACTGTCATTCTGTGAAGAGAATGATGATCCCCAGTCACTGCCTGGCCCCTGGGAGCACTCTATCCAGCAGGAACGGGATAAGCCAGTACCTCTCCCTGCACCAGAGATGACAGTCAAGCAAGAGAGGCTGGACTTTGAAGACACAGAAAGCAAAGGAATCCATGAACTGGTGGACATCAGGGAGCCCAGTGTTGAGATCAAAATGGAACCTGCAGAACCAGAGCAAGGCATTTCAGGGGCTGAAATGGTATCTGGAGTTGTTCCAGCCACAAATATGGAGCCACCAGAACTCAGGAGTCAGGACTTAGACGAGGAACCCAGAAGTATAGCAACTGGAGAAATTACTGAAGCAGATGTTTCCAGTAGGAAAGGTGATGAGACTCCACTTACGGCAGTGAAGACAGAGGTATTTAAGATCAGGGGCTTGGCAGGGGGGTGGGAGAGGGTAGAGGGTTATACCTTATGTAAGAAGGGACAGTTTGGGCCTTTGGTTTTCCTGTTGTATTCCTGAGTTCTGACATGTTGGTGTCCAAAGCCCATAGGTATGATCAGTGCTATATATATTTACTTAACCCTGTTCCTATTAAGTTGACCATTAGAATCATATTTCATGGCTAAGACTTAGAATTTCTTGTATAGTTTCATTATCATTGAAGAATAAAGTAGAAGCTATAGTGATTTACCAGGACTTAAGGTACTTATTCTTTTTTGGTCTTCAGGCATCCCCTGAAAGCATGTTTCTCCATCACATGTTGTCTCAAATACCATTGAAGATCCTTTAGAGGCAGAGACTCAGCACAAATTTGAAATGTCAGGTAAATAAATAATAAAGCCAGGACATATGTGCTCTGTAACTAACTTTAAATCATTTGCTTTGGCTTCTGAGGGATTGTGGGTTGTGGGCAAGTAGAGGAGATAGAGTAGGTCAGCATGGAAAGGAGAGCTGCAGGGGATTATTGTCCATAGGAAGGGGTGGGCTAAGGTGGAAAAATCTTCAGGTAGTCTTTCTCTCCTCTGCAGACTCATTGAAAGAAGAATCAGGGACTATTTTTGGAAGCCAGATAAAGGTATTTCAGACTTTTCTTTATTCCTCTTGCTGTGTGACTAGATTTCCCTATAGCACTACCTTTTTAATGAATTTCAGTAAACTCACATCTTTATTCTCTGAGATGAGACTGGTTAAGGAGTTGCATGGGGAAAAGCTGCAGTGGACAGTTAGACATAGTGGGAATACTGTGGCAACATGTGCTTCCTATCTGAAAGTTTATGACTATCACACAGACCCTTTGCATATAATGCACAGAGAAGCTTTGATACATTCAGAAGATTTGGAGTGAGTAGGGATACCAGTGCCAGGGAGAGCATATAGGAAATCAGATAATTATACTATACAGAGAAAGTCATCCAAAGTTTTCTTTTTAGAATTACTAAAGCAGTGGTAACAGACTTAAAGTAATGCGATGTGAGCTTGCTCCATCAGATGAGACACAAAATAAAAACTATTTTTGATAATTTGTACCCAGGGTCAGAGTTCCTCTCAAGAGCAAGGGGAAAGAAGGAACGCCTCTTAGCTTAGTCTTAAGTAAGTAGCTTTTTTTTTCTTCCTTTTAAAAAGATCCTGGGTCTTATTCTTGTCCAGGTTCTAAATTACTTGATCAATCAGTATCTGTAAGTAGATGCTAGTATAAGTGATAGAGGGCTCAGTCAGGAAATAGTGTGAGGCCATTTTCTAGAACTGATCTAACCCAAAAGATCATGTTTATGATGCTTTGCTAGATAGTTTTGCTCTCCTTTCAATTTGCTGACTGGAACATACTGTGTCTAAGGATGCCCCAGGTGAGGATGAGGAGGAAGATGGAGTCAGTGAAGCGGCAAGCCTAGAGGAGCCTAAGGAAGAAGATCAAGGAGAAGGCTACTTGTCAGAAATGGATAATGAACCCCCTGTGAGTGAGAGTGACGACGGCTTTAGCATTCACAATGCTACGCTGCAGTCCCACACACTGGCAGACTCCATCCCCAGCAGCCCTGCTTCTTCACAGTTGTGAGTATTAGCGATTCTTTCTTTGGGGTCAAGGCAGTGAAGGTGAGAAGTAGGAGAGGATCTTTTCTTTAGTCTTACTTTTTCGTCCTCACTTTCTTGGCCTGAACAAACATTTGATAAATAGTTAGAACTTTTTTTTTGGACTTAGACCAAGTGGGACTCTCCTGTTTTATTTCAGCTCTGTCTGTAGTGAGGATCAGGAAGCTATTCAGGCACAGAAAATCTGGAAGAAAGCCATCATGCTTGTATGGAGAGCTGCAGCTAATCATAGGTGAGTGGGCTTTACCAGTTAATAGGAACATTTCCTCCTGCTCTTTTGGCAACTAGAAAAGTCTAAATAGGCTTATATATGACTGATAGCATTGGCTCTTAAAACCTTCAGCCCTTTAGATCAAGTTCCATTACTTGAGCTTCTTGGAGGAAAAGTCAGTAATTGGCACCAAATTCTTTTTGGACAGGTATGCCAATGTCTTCCTCCAGCCTGTTACAGATGACATAGCACCTGGCTACCACAGCATTGTACAAAGGTAAGCCATGACCCATTCAGCCTGCTGCCTTGGCCTGAATTGTAAGCTTTCCAGTCTTAGTGGACTTTTCTATAGACAGAAAGTTTAAAGCAAATTTTATTTGATGTAAGGATGACAGAATACTAATTATTTCATTGACTAGATCATTGAGTCTAAAAAGAACCCCCTTTATTACCTTTCTCAATACTTATTTGACTGACTTTGTTTTTATGTTAGTACTTGTTTGGGGTTTAAGTACTTGTTTTAGAGCTTCATATTTGAGTCCTGGCAGCTGGGACTGAAAGTATATATTAGGAAGTGTATGTGGTAATAACATATTCAAAGATCCTGTTGAGTCCTCTTTCCCTCTCTGCTCCCATTTTCCCCTGCTCTGTTTTTTAGGCCTATGGATTTGTCAACTATTAAGAAAAACATTGAAAATGGACTGATCCGCAGCACAGCTGAATTTCAGCGTGACATTATGCTGATGTTCCAGAATGCTGTGATGTATAATAGCTCAGATCATGATGTCTATCATATGGCAGTAGAAATGCAGCGAGATGTTTTGGAGCAGATCCAGGTACTTTGAGTATCCTGAGTGTTTTAAATTATTCAAGAGAAGGATTTGTGTTGATATTGGGAAAGGGTGCTGGGATTTTTACTTAGAATAGCCATCAGGAACACAGTACAATTTTCTTCTTGCTGCATTTATGTTGGTTTTCTCATGTTGGTTTGCTAAACAAGTTGTGAGGAAATAGTCTACCTTTCTTGGGCATATATCAATAAAATTTTTATAAAACGGTGAATCTGTATTTTTAAGTGACATAAAGTACGTACATCGTAGACAGTCTTTTTCATTGCAGGGAACCTACTTTTATTCTGTAGTTGCATTACCAGGTATCCTTTGGGTATTGAACTTAAAGGGATGTTGTCTGTCTCTACAGAGAGATAGTGATTAGTGCCTAGTGATTACTTAAGTTGCTTCAGTTCATCTAGTTTTATTCTCTCATTTTCTTTCTTATAGCATATAGATTTGTTTTTAAGGATTCTTTTTTAATGAAGTATATAGTTAATTTACAGTGTTGTGTTAGTCTCAAGAGGACAGCAGATTGATTCAGTTTTTTATATATATATATACATATATATTAGTTTGGTGCAAAAGTAATTGCAGTTTTGCATTATTGAACTTTGCCATTTGCTATTGGAATACATTCTTAAATTTGTTAAATAAATGTGGTTATGTTATACATCATTTTAAGCACGTTTCTTGCTTTTTGTTTTTTTGCTAATGACATTACTTGCCATGTGTTTTATATTTATATTAGACTATGGAAATGATGTTAGACAAAAAGCAAATTCAAGCGATTTTCTTATTTGAGTTCAAAATAGGTCGTAAGGCAGCAGAGACAATTTACAACCTCAACAACGCATTTGCCCCAAGAATTGCTAACAAACATACAGTGCAGTGGTGGTTCAAGAAATTTTGCAAAGGAGATGAAAGCCTTGAAGATGAGGAGCTTAGTGGCTGGCCAATGAAAGTTGACAATGACCAATTGAAAGCCATCATCGAAGCTGATTCTCTTAAAACTGCGCGAGAAGTTGCCAAAGAACTCAACGTTAACCATTCTATGGTTGTTCAGAATTTGAAGCAAATTGGAAAGGTGAAAAAGCTTGATAAGTGGGTGCCTCCTGAGCTGACAGCAAATCAAAAAAATCGTTTTGAAGTGTTGTCTTCTCTTATTCCACACGACAAAAGCAGACCATTTCTTGATTGGATTGTGGCATGTGACGAAAAGTGGATTTTATACAACAGCAGGCGACAACCAGCTCAGTGGCTGGACTAAGAAGAACCTCCAAAGCACATCTCAAAGCTCAACTCACACCAAAAACAGGTCATGGTCACTGCTTGGTGGTCTGCTACCGGTCTGATCCACTACAGCTTTCTGAATCCCTGTGAAAGCATTACATCTGAGAAGTACCCTCAACAGATCGAAGAGATGCACCAAAAATTGTAACTCCTGCAACCGGCATTGGTCAGTATAAAGGGCCCGGTTTCTTATCCATTACAACACCCAACCACAGATCCTACAACCACCTCTTCAAAAGTTGAACAAATTGGGCTATGAAGTTTTGCCTCATCTGCCATATTCTCCTGACCTCTCGCCTACTTACTACCACTTCTTCAAGCATCTCAACAACTTTTTGTAGGGAAAATGCTTCCACAACCAGTAGGAGGCAGAAAATGCTCTCCAAGAGTTTGTTGAATCCCAAAGCATGAGTTTTATGCTACAGAAATAAACTTTATTTCTCATTGGCAAAAATGTGTTGATTGGTTCCTATTTTGATCAATAAAGATGTACTTGAGCCTGGTTATAATGATTTAAAATTCATGGTCTGAAACCACAGTTACGTTTGCACCAACCTAATATATATGTTCTTTTTCAAATTCTTTTCCATTATAGGTTATTGTAAGATAACTGAGTATGGTTCCATGTTTTATACAGTTAGAGCATAGAGATTTTGATGCTGTATTGTAGCAGCAACAAAAACTTAGAGGCATTTGGCATTTTCTGATTGTTTATCATACCCAAGAAAAATTAAAACCTAATGTGCTAAACTTCTAATTAGTAGATGTACTTGAATGATGTTTGCAGAAGGGTACCATAGTCCTATTTACAAAGCCTCAGGTGTCTTCGTTCTTCCCTGATGGATCAGGTCTCTAGGGCCAACTCTGTTTCTTCTCCCTACAGCAATTCCTGGCCACACAGTTGATTATGCAAACCTCTGAGTCTGGGATCAGTGCTAAAAGTCTTCGAGGCAGAGATTCTACCCGCAAACAGGATGCTTCAGAGAAGGTGAGGAGACCAAGGAAGAGCATGTGTGCCAGTGTTCCAGTGATAGAAGTCTGAAGCATCCAAGGAACCATATGTTACTACTTGGTACTGCCAGGCTTTTACATGCCAGTGGTATACAGACATCAAAATCTTAAAATGGTAGTTGTTTGCTCCCATCAAACATTGAAGAAACCTGCTGTGACTGAAAGACTCAGTCACATGGGAGAAATTGTGAGCTGAGTGAGTGAATTATTATCTCCTTTGGAAGAGTGCTCACAAATTGGGAGAAATGACTTAGCTTGTAGCATTTGGGGACCATCAGTTCCTATTCCAGAGGCATAATGGCCAAATTGCTTTTGGATCTCTTTCCTCTTATTCTTGAGTTTAAAAATTTTGTCTTTGTGTGCGTGGTGCTTGTGTCTCTGTCCTGAGGTTTGGGGTGCTTGCAGCTGAGAGTTTCTGTGGAACTGATCAGTGTTTGTTTGTCCTCTAACAGGACAGTGTCCCCATGGGCTCTCCTGCCTTCCTTCTCTCTCTCTTTGTAAGTATTGAATGCTGCAAGGGGTGGTATTGCCACAAAGATTCTCAGCTCTTGCTGGGGGTGGGTGGCAGAGGGAATCCAACGTGCAGACTGTGGCAATGTCTCAAACTTCTGTTTATTCAAGTCCTCAAATAAGAAACTGCCTCTTCTGCATTCCTGTCTTTCTGCATGTGTGTGTGTGTGGGCTGGGTAGGGACTGTTCCAAGACTTCACTAAGCTGAAATGAGGTATTCTTGGTAAGGATCTAGGATGCACCTGCTCCTCATTTCTTGACTTCACCTTTTGACAGTTCTTTTTTTTATAAATAGAAGATTGCTCAGAGCAGCAGCTGCTAACTGGCATTTAAAAAGATACTCCGTGCATGGGTTTTTTGTTTTTTCCTTTTCCTCTAATAATAAGTTGCAAGAGTGATGCTTGATACATAAACATCCAGTAAAATTTAAGATAAAGATCTCAGTAACAATGACCCCTACCTTTAGTAGTGGCTGGTGGAATTAGAGATAAGCTTAATAAAGCTAACCTAAAGACTTTCTTTTCCTCTCTGATTTGAAAAAACCTTTGACTGTGTTCATTATGAGGCTCTAATTCATGATATAATGAAGGGATATCAGCCTAGAAAACCATATGATTTTAAAACTCACTGGATTTTCTCTTGGAGCTTTGTTTTCCTCATCTGTGTGATGGAGATAATATTATGAGGTACCTGTCCAGCCTACCTCACAGGGATGTTGTGAGGATAAAATGAAATAATAGGTGTGAAACTGGCTTGAAAAAAAAAAATTAAAGTGTCTACAAATGCAAGGGTGTTATTTTTATACTTAATGTTGTCTCAGAGGCAGCTTGTGTTCATGAGCTCTAAGAAGTCCTTGCATATTAGAAATGTAAATATGGCCTGGCCCAGCTGAAGTGTTCACTAGCTCATCTTACCTACAGGCTTCAGCCTGTACAAAGACAGAACACTGTAGTCTCCATTCTTACTGGCCTGCAACAGTGACTCTGTATCCCGAACCAATTGACTGATTGTTGCAAGGCTGGTTAATAGAATCTTTTATCTATTGAAGACAGCAAAGTATTGCACAAGAGGAAGGAGCTGGGCTGCAGGGAGAGAGCAGCAGATGGAAAGAAGCGTTCTGATTGTCCTGATCTCATGGAAAACAACTCAGGAGGTGCTAGGGAACTAGTGCCAGGGTCAGTCTGCAGGAAAGGCCTTTCTTATAGGGATCAACAGCTGGACAGGTATGTTAGCCAAGAATCTCACTATCCACTGCCCTTTCTGGCTCTCACACCCATCTTTTACTCTTCTTGTTCCTTTGCACATCATTTGGGGCCTGGGTGGGATAACTCAGTCATTCTGTGGGACCCCAGGGCAGGAGCAAGGAACTCTGTCCTTTATTTCTTCTCACACACTACTCAAAGGTGCTTTTTAGCTCCCTCTGGAAAGACAGATAAATGCCCCTCATTCCCTGGATTTTCTGTTGATTCTCCTCCCTCTCTCCCCCTAAAACCAAATCCCCAGCATTCTTGTTGCACCTTCTCTTTTACATCATAGGTAACTCATTCACACTCCCTTTCTTTATCTGCCTGTCATCTAGGATGGGGGAACCAGGGGGCGCCGCTGTGCCATTGAAGCAGATATGAAGATGAAAAAGTGAAGCCTCAGTATCTGCGTTGAGCTGAACCTGAAACAGAAGTAAAGATAACGCTTGGGCTTGTGGCCCAGTTTCAGAAGTTGAAGTTACAGAAGAGGAGGTGCCTGGGCCACATGACATACTGGGAAAATCTCTCTCAGAGAGTTGGAGTAGCACAGTTGCCTGTTTTAGGGCAAAAATCATGGTCTGTGTTAATATCCTGATGTGTTGCTAGCAGATTGTAGCTAGTTTGTACTGTCTTGTGAAGTGTACAGACTTTAAAAACCTGTGAAATGTGTATGTACACAATAAACTCTGAAAGATAAGAAAACTCTAGCGTTTGTGTGTTCTTAGAGTATGTAAGTGGGAGTGTGAAACTTATGATTTGTTCTGCATGGTAACTAATCATGGAATGAGATTGTTAGAGGGGGAAAGTGGTCTTATAATATGAACTGTTCTACAGGTCAGAGTTTATAATTTAAAGTATTGCATTATGCAGTCAGGACTGTCTTACTCAGCTTTTCTTGAATGATTGGGAAAACTTAAGGTTTTCAGTGTTCTGTTCATGGCATTGTTTAAAGAAAATTAAAGCATACAGATATCATTTTTATCCTCAGCATTTATTCTGTTTATTACTATCTTTGCAGGTGGTATTTTATTTAGTTTCAGCTGCACTGGGTCGTTGTTTTGTGTGGGTTTTCTCTAATTGCGGAGAGTGGGGGCTTCTCATTTTGGTGGGTTTGCCTTGTTCTAGGCGTGCGGGCTTCAGTAGTTGTGGCTTGAGGGTTCCAGAGCGCAGGCTCAGTAGTTATGGCGCACAAGCTTAATTGCTCCTTGGCATGTGGGGTCTTCCTGGACCCAGGGATCAAACCTGTGTCCCCTGCACTGGCAGTGGATTTTTATCCACTGTTCCTTCAGGGAAATCCTGTAGGTGGTATTTCTTGAATAGTATATTGTTATTTCCTTTCTATATATTTCTATGTGTAGGGTCTTGTATATTTTAGAATTCATAACATTACTATTTGAAGATTTAACTCAGTAATCAAATTTATCACCTGGGTTTATTCCAACTTTTGTTCCTAAATAAAAATTAGATCAGTGAAATGAAGTATTTGTGAGCTTTTTATTAAAAACAGTTGGAGATTCATAGGGTATGTCTAGTATTTGGAGCATTCTTGAGAAAGATATGAAACTTTATGATTGGAAATCATAGATCTTTTTTTGGCTTAAATAAAAATATAAAGCTTGTTAGAATGCTAAGGACATAGAAGATATACATCTTTGTGAGTGATAGAAAGTTCAGTCAATCCAGGAGTTAGAAAACTTGAATTACAGTATATTCCCAAAGCGATATACAAACATGTAGTGATCTAAGCAATGGAGTCCTAAAAGTTGGAGAAGTTTGTGGAGGAGGAGGTCCATTAAAGGACACAGATTTTGGGTTGGTAGAGAATGTGATTTACAAGCTTAAGCAAGCTAAATTAAGGTAGAGGCATCTGAGGTGGGAATAAGACGACTAAGGATTGTATTAAAGAATAGTGAATTACAGGAACTAGGATAAAGGTTGCGCTTGATTTATGGAGGACTTTGACAGACTGAGAAATTTATATTCGAGGTATCTATTGTAAAGCATTAAATAGGGAGACTATTCAGAGCAGGTTGGATTAAAAATAGAGAAACTGACCAGGAGGCTATTACATTTATTCAGGAATAAAGGATGGGCAGTGAGAAAAATTACTGTGAAAGAAAATTGGGAAGTGGACTTGTTTAATGAAGGTGAGAGAAGAAAGACTCAAAACAGGACTAAGAAAATAGTGATGGTAGGCATAAGGAATTTAGGAAGAGCAAATGGTTTGGGGGGCTTCCTTGATAGCTCAGTTGGTAGAGAATCTGCCTGCAATATTGGAGACCGCAGTTCAAATCCTGGGTCGGAAAGATCCCCTGGAGAAAGAGATAGGCTACCCACTTCGGTATACTGGCCTGAAGAATTCATGGACTGTATAGTCCATGGGCTCACAAAGAGTCAGATACGATTGAATGACTTTCAAGTGGTTTGTGAGATGTTCAGAAAAGTGATTTTAGTGTCTTAGAAGAGTTGAAGGAGATGGTAGGGCACCTGAAGGGAATCGGCCTTTGGGTACATGGAGAAATGAGGCAGGAATGCATATAAAAAGTAAAAGTGGAGAGAGTTGGAAGCCACCTTAATAAAGATGAAAGTTAAAATCTCAAAATAGCTACATTTCTTCTTTTTTTTTTTTTAAAGTATGGAATCAGAGGCCCAAACAAGAACATAGAAAGTTGTAAAGGGAGAGCACAAAGTGGTAAGAAAACCAGGAGTGCAGTGTAATGAAAGCAAGGAAAGATATTTTTAAAACTTGATGTTGCAGTCTCTTACTGAGAAGTGAAAGCTGAATATCACTAGAAGGATGCTGTAGGTAATTGTAAAACATGCTGTGTGGATTTAATGGTTGATAGGTTAAAAATGTCTATATGCTGAGGAAAAGACCCATGTGCATCTTATTTGTTGCCTTGCAATTGAATTTAAGGGTGATTTGGGATAGAGGAGTTCAGCTAGCTGTGCTCCAGTTTTTTCTCTTCTTTCAGAGTATGAGGAAGTCTAAGAACAAATACTTACTGGGTAGTATTTGTATTGTACTGTTTGACATAGAGCTTTTTCTTTATTCCCAATAACAGATCACTTTTTTCTCCTGATGTCTCCCTTCAGCTAGATATTACTCTTCCTTATGATGAGTAGAAAAAAATTTCTGACCCGTTACCTTTCTACCAAAGTTGGGAGATGGAAATGCCATAGAAATACTGATTTGAGTGTATGTAATGCATTTTTTTTTTCTGTGTATTTATTTACAGATGGGGCATGACTGGGGTTGGTTGGATTCTGAACAAGACTATCCCAATGACTCTGAATTGAGCAATGACTGCAGGTCCCTCTTCAGCTCTTGGGACTCCAGTTTTGATCTTGATGTGGGCAGCTGGAGGGAAACTGAGGAGCCAGGGGCTGAGGAACTAGAGGAAAGCAGCCCAGGGAGAGAAGCTAGTGAGCTGCTTGTGAGGGACGGAGGCAGTGAGGAATCTCAGGAAGAGGCAGAGCAAGTCAGCCGCCAGAACCTCCTGTTTCTTTCTGAGGTAATGGGAAGCCATTATTTCCAAAGGTGGAAGTCTCAACTTCCTAAGAGAATGCTTACCCGTACATATTTCTACCACTCTGGATATTGTTTACCAAAATAAAAGGTCTACGTTGGCAGGAATTGAGTTGATTGCTGTGTCTTCTACCCTTGGTGCTGATACAAAACATGTCCCAGATAACGTACTTTTTGACAATGTTCTAAGAGCCCAGTCATTACGAGCCTGAATCAGGAATTTCTGTATGTAGGACTGTCTTAGGAGGATCTTGCAATTCATTCTTTCATACTCACATGAGGTGACACTTGCCCAAACTCCCCTGTAAGTTTATAATGTTAAGACTTCTGGGCAGTATTTTGCAGTGTTTTTATTTCCCTGGTTAAGGGCTGAGGACCAGGAATAAACAGAACTGGACAGAGAGTTTATATGGCAACTATACACATTCAGGAGAACCTAGGTCAAGATCAGTAAAAATCCAGTTTGTGGCAGAGTTTTCAGCAGTTGTTTAGATAGTCATTACCAGTTGATTAGAGTTGACACTTGAGATGGAAAATTAGAACTTAAGCTTCTTGAGACAAGAATCATGTCTATCTTGTTTACTTTTAAGTCCCTACCAACTAGCCCAGTGCCTATGTATATAAGATATTTGATAAATTTAAAAAGACTGAATGAATCAATTAACCCTACCGTTTCAGACTTAGTCACAGTGGCAGCGTAATGATGTGGTATTAATATGTAGATGATCATTTCCACTCTTGTTCTTATACATCTAACAATAAACTATGGTTGCAGGTAGCTTATTTAATGGAGCCGTTGTGCATTAGCAGCAAACAATCAAGTGAAGGCTGCTGCCCTTCATCTGGTACCAGACAAGAGGCAAGGGAAACTGAAGCTATGGAAGGGAAGGGGGAGCCCTACAGAGAACCTGAAGAACTTTCAGCCAAGGAAGACCCGTTAGTCGCTGAGAAGTCATCACTGGGAGAAAATGGAAGGCCAGAAGTGACTCCACCTCCCTCAGATATTTCAGCACTTCAGGAACAATCCATAGAGAGCAAAGAGGTATAAGTGAATAACTTAAACCAGCTGTCTGATCGGTCCTGTGCACAGACAGGCAGAGCAGAATGGTTAGAGCACATAGGCTGACTCCAGAGTTCAATTACTTGGGTCTTAAATCGTGGTTTTAGCATCAGCTGTGTAGGCTTAGGCATGTTAGTGAATATTTTAGAACCTCAGTTTTCTCTGCTGAAATGAAGTAATAGTGTTCTGTCTCAGGTGTGCTGTGAGGATTAGTGAATAATTCATGTGCAGCACTTAGCACAGTACCTGGCTCATAGTAAGCCATCAGTGAAATTTAGAATGCCATTATCATTAATACAATCTGACCAGCTAGAGTGGTTAGCTCCAGGGCAACAAGTAATGACAGTTTTAAAAGAAAACAGCATCTATCTAGACTTGAGTATATTGCTTTTTCATTTCTTGGAGGCCTATAGAGTCAGAGTTCTCCAAGAGTTCTCCATTGCATTAGGTCTAGCTAAACCACCTTTTTCTAACTTATTCTATAACTTTAGTTAACTGACCTCTTCTTACCTTAAGATCAGCCTTCTTTTACCCCATGTAAGAAAAATTACCTTGAAAATAGTAAATACCTTTCTAAACTTTGCTTTGTTTCTTGGCATTCCCAGGGGGAAGTTCAGCAAGAATCCAAAGAGGAGGACCAAGGTGAAGGGTATGTGTCAGGAATGGAGGACCAGCGTTCTTCAGGTGAGTGTGATGATGGCTGCAGCACCCAGGAGACTCCTCTGGTGGATATCCTTTCCAGTCGTGCTACTTCCTCAAAGCTGTAAGTATAGATTTTTATCCAAGATTGTTAGGATTCATACTTTTACTTGTGTTTATGCCTATTTGAATGTGTTGCCATGAGCATTGATTACTTTTGTAATTTAAAAAATAGAATTAGAGTTGGAAAACACTAGAAATAGAATTAAATACAATTCTACTATATAAATAGTAGTCTCTATGCTTTCACCTTATAAAATAGGACTGTTTCATCAACATTAAGAATCTCTTTCATAAGTAACGCTTGTCTCTATGTTTATTCAGGAAATATTGATGAGTCAGCTTGTCACTCAAGTCTAATATATAAACTGTACTTTTAAAAATACTAAAACATCTCCTATTAACTTGAAGTTAAAAATTATTTCTAAGATATTATGTCCCTTATTACATTTTATCATAGGTCTTGGGAAATTGTTTATAATTTTTTTTTTAGCATAAATAACTCTAAGGCCACAGAGCATGTTTTAGAATGTTAATTTTTTTCAGTAAAGTGAATTTCTTTTTAAATCAGAAAAACAAGGTATTTCTAGTTTTGGTAACAAATAGTTCCTCTTCTGGGCCCAGTCTGGTGTCTTATGTATTAAGAGAAGATAGCACGAACTGTTTTTTTTCCTTCACTACATCTTAGATCCATCCACATTATCTGTTGTAAGGCAAACCAATAATTATTTTAGCCTGAGGTCTACCACTGAACCATGCATATATATTTTTGTAAATAGTAGATTTCAAATTTTTGTTACACAAATAGAATACAGCTAAAAACCTAGACTGTTGAAGAATTACTTCCTTTGCTTTTCTATAATTGCCTTTGAAGTATGAGCAGATGGCATATGATGACTATCCCCCAAACAGGAAATTGCTGATCTGGGACATTTTTTTCTCATGACATGTCAGCATCTTGAAATGCAAACTCTACACTCTTATCTTAGAATTTAGGTTAAACATAAAATCTTTATTAGAAAGCAGTAGATACTAGTAATTAAGTCTGCTTGACTAGATAGCTTAAGGGGAAACAGGTATTTGAGTTCAGTGTTATCATTATGGAAGCTTAAAACTACTTTGGAAGATAGACATTCCCTTGGTCCCTCTTTTCTGGCTTCTTCCTTAGTCTGTACTGGCTCTCGGGGTAAAGTAGAACTTTTGGAGTACCACTGTTAAGTCTGAAGTTCCTTTTTACTCCCACAATTTTACTTGTAGTTGCTTGGCATGCATTCCCAAATAGATGAAAATAAAGGTAAGCAAGGGGTTGTTTCTTAAAATATTGCAAAGGTGATTGATTATGAAGTTATCGAACTTATCGCAGTACATTTTACATAATGGAAACTTAATATCTCTTTTGTGGATATGTGAACAAAACTGTATCAGAACTAGGGACCTCTTGTTTATCCTGGCTGACTGACCAGAAACCAAGGAAGAGGTTTGCTTTGGGCTTTAAATGTTTTGTTCTTGTAGGGTTCTGGGCTTAAGGATAAATTGATTTTTGTGGTATATAATTTAGTACAAGTGAGATATTGCGTCATGAAAATGAATTGTTATATGGAGTTGTTCAAACTGGAGAAAGATGAAATATGAGTTGTGTTCAAACGGATGCACACATTATGGTACATAAAGCAAAACGAGGGTGTAAAACCTTAGGTGTGAAGAGAGTCCATTTAGACAGAATAAGGCAGTGTATAAAATATGAAGTGTAACATGATATTTAACTTTGGAATAAATAGAAAACTTGCCAACTGGGAAAAGTATAAAATGAAATAAAACATTGAGCAGTTGTACCTCTAAAGAAAAAAATAAATAAATTATGCAGTTTAGCCCAGAGAAGGAAGGACCAGGAGGAGAAATGAATTTGTCTTGGTATTTTAAAGGTTACTGTACAGAAGAGAAAATGAAAAAGAAAAATATTTAAACTGTATAGCATTCAGGTGAAGTTTGAGAGAATTCCTTGGGGTATGAAACCAAGTTTTTTCCCCCACTCTGGAAACATGGGAGAAATACTTATTAATGTGACATATTTCTGTATAAAAAGAGGACCAGATTCATGTATCAAATACTCATTTGAGCACTTAATATGTGTCAGGAACATGGGAGACATCAGTAAACAAAGACCACTCTCATAGACCAGTTGTTTAGAGTCATAGGTGCTGAAGTGCAAGATGGCAAAAGGCACAGGCAGTTGCTTGTAAGAATGTTACAACTTCATTTGATAATAGTGATCAGTAGAGAATGCTTATAGTCTAGGGTCCTTTATGGAAGCCTTAAATATGTTTTCATTCCTGTGATGTTATTTCCTTCAGATGTTAGCTAGGGGCACTGTGTGTTGGGGAAAAGTCATTGCTCATCTAGGGGGAGCAAAATACCATATGTGAAATTACTGTTTCTTTTCTGTCCTATTTTATCTTGTAGGTCTGATCAATGCCATGGTGATCCTGTTCAGGATCACTTGCTATTTAAGAAGACTCTCCTGCCAGTCTGGAAGATGATAGCCAGTCACAGGTAGGACTCCAAGCCACTCTGGAAATTCACACCACTCTTCTCATTTAGGGTGACTTTCTAGAGTTTCTTCATTCTCTCTGGATTTGTCCTTTATCAGGTTCAGCAGTCCGTTTCTGAAGCCTGTGTCAGAAAGGCAGGCCCCAGGATACAAGGATGTGGTGAAAAGGTCAGTGGAAAAGGGGTCAAGAAAGGTTGGTTGCTTTTATATCTGTCTTTTCATACTTTATTTTGCATCTGTTAGATTATTTCCTTATTTCATTTACATTACTTAAGCTTAAGATATATTTTATAGCTGAATAAGTTCATAAAGTTATGATAAGCTCAGTCCTTATTTGAGAATGTAAGGAACAACAGGATAAAGAGGCTTTTTTTCATTATTGACTTTTCAGTAATATGATCCGTTTGTTATAATCTTACATTAGCCTTTGGTAGTTTTTGACACTTATTTTGGAGGAAAACTTTGAAAGGAAAACTGTATTCCTTCAGGCAGTTATAAGTATGCAAGGCAAAGATGGTAATCCAAATGGATTTTACAAACACTGGTTGATTGCAGTATTTTGGATTTTTACATCATGGTTCATCTAAAATGGTATCATAAACTAGTGTGTCAATGTATAAAAGATCATAAAAGAACCTTTGGAGACAGACTTCTTAATTCTGTAGATGGGAAAACTAAGACTCAGAGGTGATCATAACTTGTCTGTGATCAAAAGTGAATAGCAGAGCTAAAACTAAACCAGAATCTTACCTACCTCCCAGTTCAGTCCTCTTTCTACTCTGCTGTGTCTTCTCTTATACATTCACTCTCTATTATGTCCTGTTATATAATATTTATCTTAATATTCATTTTGTCTTCATGAAAGGAGAAAAAACTCTGAGATTTTGATTATATAGTAAAAACTGTTGATTAAATACCTAGTGTCTGACTATACATTGTAAACTGTTAATACCTCCCATGTGACAAATTGGAGCTTTTTACAACTTTGATACCACCAACTATAAAATGTAATGGCTGGTCCTATGGGCTTTGGAGTCAGGCTGCTTCTGAATTAAATCTAAGCTGTGTGACTTTGGGCAAGTACCTCACTTCTTTAGATCTCAATTTTCTCATTGCCAATTGTGATCATGGTACTTACCATATAGGTTTATTGAGAGGATCAAGTGAGTTAATATAGAAAATAACTAGCATAGCACTCGACTTATTGTAAGCAGTCGTTATGTTAGCTGCTATTGCTATTTTATATCTAATGAGGATTGTTATCTTTACTACTGTTTTCATTAAGAGCTGGTTAGTTTTTCAAGAAAGCATGTTAGGTCACCACATGTTCCACATGAAGGTTTGATTTCCTCTGGTTTCTCTTGGCCACCTGTAGACCCATGGACTTAACTAGCCTGAAAAGGAATCTGTCCAAGGGACGGATTCGCACCATGGCTCAGTTCCAGCGGGACCTGATGCTGATGTTCCAAAATGCTGTGATGTACAATGACTCTGATCATCATGTATACCATATGGCTGTGGAGATGCAGCGAGAAGTCTTGGAGCAGATTCAGGTACTGTAGGTAGACAGCTGCAAGAAAAAGGAGTGTAGTTTCTAGAATCTGATTTTAGAAAGTCTTGTGAGAATAAGGGTGATGTTGAAGTGACCTTGTGCTCCCAGAGTTTATGTTTAGAGGTGATTCAAGGCCCTGAAGGGTTGACATTGTAACTGCTCCTCTGTGGAACCAGCTTTAATAGATGGTGAAGTAAAATACTCTAGGAAGGAAGGCAGCAGTAAAGAGCTCTTAGAGACCTAGGGATAGATAAGTAAGTAATGGGTGCATCTACTTCCAGAGCCTCAAGTCAGAGGGCTAAACATGAATACCTGAGGCTGGAGTCACTGTCCATTTTTTGACGCTATGTTGGTATTAATATATGTCCACATTGTCCCATCTATAGAAGATAAGATATGGTAGCCAAAAGACATTTGAGGGTTTGTTTTTTGGGCAGCGTCTTATTGATACTTTAAAGAAAAAAACATGGTTGAATCTCTGCAGAGAAAGAAATAAAATTGCATTCAAACCTCCATAAAGATTCTAGCTGCTATCTGCCTTGACCCTGTAGGTGCTGAGTATTTGGTTAGACAAAAGAAGATACTTAAGTATTCTGGAATGAAAACTAACCAACCCTATGGATGATGGAAAACCTGTTTTGCTAACTTGGAGCTGCTTTCCTGAACTTTTCTGGATTTTGGACCTTTCTTTGAGACTCTGACTTATTGAAGATCCCAATACTTGTTTACCATTTTTCTGTTGTCTTTTCTAATAAGAATTACACCTTAACTTACAACCAAAGAGTTAAAGCTGCTTGTGGACTTGATATAAAGAAAACACAGAAAACTGAGATTTGAGGTTATGCCATATATGTTGTCCACAACTTGGTTCCGTAAGGTTAATTTAGAGATAAATATATTAAACCTCTTTTACTGTTCTTTAAATGTTATTTCACAAGTCAAAAATTACCTTTTAATGAGTATATAAGCTGGCAGTAGAGGGGATAACATTGTTTGGTGAACTATGGAAGGTGTCTGACACGGATTTTCTTACATACAATGGAAGGTGCTGGGGGTAAGATGAGGGAGAGCACCAACGATTTATCTCATCATTTGTAAAGTGGAGATAATACAAGTGTCCTTTGAATGACTAGGAGGATGAAATAAAATAAATTATGAGGAAAATGTTAGAAAACATCTATTGCTTTTAAGATTTGCAAGGGGATAAAAATCCCTGTGGTGGGTTCCCTTTCTTGGCTAAAAGGAGCTAGCCAAAGGCTGTGAAGTGCTCTACTGAAATTGGCCCTCTGCAGCCACCGTCTCTAAGCTGGATTTCTGGTCTCCTAGCAACAATCTGTGACACTAAAGGAGCCCAGGCTAAGGTGAGTGCCCAGATGAGGGCCGGACTCTGAAGGAATCTGGGAGTGCAGCCCACAGAGATTCAGGGGTCCCAGGAATTCTGCTTTCCAGCCGGGCCTTACCCTAAGCGTCCTGGTGGCGAGAGGGGGTGGAGAGAGGGTGTGTGTGTGTGCACTGTGGAGGGTGGTGCTGAGTGGCATGGAGAGTTCAGACCTAGTGTCCTCCTGGGCCCCTGGGGTCCTCTGCTTTGCCTTGCTCCTTGGGTTCTCCTAACTTAATGAAAGCACCTAGGAAAACCCATGGCAGGAGACAGAGTAAAAATGTTATTATTGAGACACTGCTTGTGGAAAAAACTCTGACAGTTTCCAGCTTTATAAATTGATAAAAATCAAGCACCTGATAATGCTGTTTAGTCACAATTACATTAAGTTGGGGGTGCGGGTGCATGTCATTGCAGTTGATACGCGTGAAGAATCTTAAATTGTAGCTCAAAAGCCAGAATGGAGCTATCAATGCCCCCACCTCAGATCTACATAGAAAAGACTCTGGCTATTATCAAACCAGATATTGTTGACAAAGAGGAGGAGATACAAGATATTATTCTCAGATCTGGATTCACCATTGTTCAGGTAACTTCTGGGCAGTATGATCATGTTTTTTTCCTCTCTATTGAATTAGACTTTTCTGCCTTAGCTTTTAGCTAAAATAGAATTAAAAATTCACTTTATCTTAAGTAAAAGATATGTTTGAAAGCTCTTCTTACTCATAGAGTTATATCCCTAAACTTGTTTTAGAATACCTTTGATTTTACCTTTTAAAAATGTTTATGTGTATGTTTTAGCCCAGTTCGATCCTTCGTATTTAGCATGAAATTAGATTTACTCTTCTGAATATAAAAGTTATATGTGATAATTTTCCAAAAAGTATTTTCACACTTTAAAATTATATAAAATGAGAAGTAAAGCTGCTTTTTCCCATCGCTCCTCTCCCAACTCAACTCTCAATCTGCAGAGACAATCACTTAACACTTTATTTTCTTCCAGAATATTTGTATGCATTTACAAATATGTTTCCCCCATAAAGTAGGACAGTCGCCCTCCCTGGACCCTCTTTACCCTCGCTCAGATAGCATGCCAGATCATTACTTCTGAATCTAACTTCTGTGTAAATACTCTTCTGTCCTAATAAACCACAGTTTATTTACTTGATCTTCTCTTGATGAATTTTTAGCTGTTGAGTTGTGGTTTTTTTTAATTTGATGATTAAGCCTTTTCCTTGTTCTGCAGTTAGTAGTTTGAAAATGAATATATAAAGACTATCAAATAGAATGGAATATTTCTAATTTTCCTTTTTTGTACCATTCTTATTTGAAATTTCACTTTTTATTATATTTATTCACTGTCATATTGCTTGTTGAGTCTTTTAAAAAATAAAAAAGATAACTTGAGTCTTCAGAAGATGGGTTTTTAAATGAACTTAGAAGGATACATGGAGGCTGAGGGTGAGATGCTACAAGAAAATTTAAGGGAGTAGTAATGTAGGAAAGTATAAAGAAATAATTAATATAATTAAAAGATTAAAGTAAAGATGAGCTTTTAAATAAATGTTAGGAAACTGGGTTCAGTTCAGTCGCTCAGTCATGTCCGACTCTTTGCGACCCCCTGAGTTGCAGCATGCCAGGCCTCCCTGTCCATCACCATCTCCCGGAGTTCACTCAGACTCATGTTCATCAAGTCCGTGATGCCATCCAGCCATCTCATCCTCTGTCGTCCCCTTCTCCTCCTGCCCCCAATCCTTCCCAGCATCAGAGTCTTTTCCAATGAGTCAACTCTTTGCATGAGGTGGCCAAAGTACTGGAGCTTCAGCTTCAGCATCATTCCTTCCAAAGACATCCCAGGGTTGATCTCCTTTAGAATGGACTGGTTGGATCTCCTTGCAGTACAAGGGACTCTCAAGAATCTTCTCCAACACCACAGTTCAAAAGCATCAATTCTTCAGCGCTCAGCCTTCTTCACAGTCCAACTCTCACAGTCCAACATACATGACCACAGGAAAAACCATAGCCTTGACTAGACGGACCTTAGTCGGCAAAGTAATGCCTCTGCTTTTGAAAATGCTATCTAGGTTGCTCATAACTTTTCTTCCAAGGAATAAGCGTCTTTTAATTTCATGACTGCAGTCACCATCTGCATTGATTTTGGAGCCCAAAAAAATAAAGTCTGACACTGTTTCCACTGTTTCCCCATCTATTTCCATGAAGTGATGGGATCGGATGTCATGATCTTCATTTTCTGAATGTTGAGCTTTAAGCCAACTTTTTTGCTTTTCTCTTTCACTTTCATCAAGAGGCTTTTTAGTTTCTCTTCACTTTCTGCCATAAGGGTGGTGTCATCTGCATATCTGAGGTTATTGATACTTCTCCTGGCAATCTTGATTCCAACTTGTGTTTCTTCCAGTCCAGCATTTCTCGTGATGTACTCTGCATATAAGTTAAATAAGCAGGGTGACAACATACAGCCTTGACGTACTCCTTTCCCAATGTGGAACCAGTCTGTTGGTCCATGTCCAGTTCTAACTGTTGCTTCCTGACCTGCATATAGGTTTCTCAAGAGGCAGGTCAGGTGGTCTGGTATTCCCATCTCTTTCAGAATTTTCCACACTTTATTGTGATCCACACAGTCAAAGGCTTTGGCATAGTCAACAAAGCAGATGTTTTTCTGGAACTCTCTTGCTTTTTTGATGATCCAGCAGATGTTGGCAATTTGATCTCTGGTTCCTCTGCCTTTTCTAAAACCAGCTTGAACATCTGAGAGTTCACTATTCACGTACTGCTGAAGCCTGGCTTGGAGAATTTTGAGTATTACTTTACTAGCATGTGAGATGAGTGCAATTGTGTGGTAGTTTGAGCATTCTTTGGCATTGCCTTTCTTTGGGATTGGAATGAAAACTGACCNTGTTGCTTCCTGACCTGCATACAGGTTTCTCAAGAGGCAGGTCAGGTGGTCTGGTATTCCCATCTCTTTCAGAATTTTCCACAGTTTATTGTGATCCACACAGTCAAAGGCTTTGGCATAGTCAATAAAGCAGAAATAGATTTTTTTCTGGAACTCTCTTGCTTTTTCCATGATCCAGCAGATGTTGGCAATTTGATCTCTGGTTCCTCTGCCTTTTCCAGAACCAGCTTGAACATCAGGGAGTTCATGGTTCACGTATTGCTGAAGCCTGGCTTGGCGAATTTTGAGCATTACTTTACTAGCGTGAGATGAGTGCAATTGTGCGGTAGTTTGAGCATTCTTTGGCATTGCCTTTCTTTGGGATTGGAATGAAAAGTGACCTTTTCCAGTCTTGTGGCCACTGCTGAGTTTTCCAGATTTGCTGGCATATTGAGGGCAGCACTTTCACAGCATCATCTTTCAGGATTTGAAATAGCTCAACTGGAATTCCATCACCTCCACTAGCTTTGTTTGTAGTGATGCTTTCTAAGGCCCACTTGACTTCACATTCCAAGATGTCTGGCTCTAGATGAGTGATCACATCATCATGATTATCTGGGTCGTGAAGATCTTTTTTGTACAGTTCTTCTGTGTATTCTTGCCACCTCTTCTTAATATCTTCTGCTTCTGTTAGGTCCCTCAGCAAAGTTCTCCGAAAACACAGAAGGAAAAATCAAGGTCATCGGGTATGAATTTCCTCAGGTTCTGGTTCTCATTCTTGCTTCCTAAGGAATTTTGTTAGTTTTTTTCTCTCATACTTTCCTATCCAGGCCTAATTTCCTCATCAGTGCTCTAGAGCTCAATCAGTCTCCTCCAAAACCTTCCTTTAGCAATTTTTAGTCCTTTTCATCTTCAGTTGGCTCTTCTCCACTGATTGTTGCCTTTCAGCCTGCAAACCTATGTAAATCTTTCTTTCTTTGCAAATAATCTTCCACAATACTGTGTCCATCTTGATCTTTTGACTATACTTCATTGCTTTTTTTCAGATTATATTAGTTCTCTACAGAATATTTGAAAGTTCCAGAAATGTGTAATGAAATAGAATTTCTCCAGAAATTATTTTAGTTAACTCTAACATGTAGATAGTCCTTTGAGTATTTCATTTTGTGCAATTGTATGTCTGAGTTAATTTTTTTTTACACAATTTTAATTTGATTTTAATAGAGGTTAAATCCTAATGTTTTTACCTTATTGTATCAAAAATATTATCTTTATCACCAAGTATTTCTTGAAAAATAATTTTAATAGCAGCATATTAGTCCATTTATTGCTGTAGCATTCATTTATTTTTCCCACACTGTGGCATTAACAAACATTTTATAATAGCTATGTTTAATGGAAAAATAAATACATATTTATTTAAATATGTGAGAATTTGATCATTGGAAATATGGATATTATTTTATCTGTGGCCATTTTATCTTTAACAAAATGTCTGTTATGTTTTTGCCCACTTTTCTATTTGCAATTTTTTTAATTTTAGAGTATTAACCCTTTTTCATATGCATACTAATATTTTTCTCATTTTTATTATGTTTTAATTTTTTATTTTTAATTAATTTTTATTGGAGAATAGTTGCTTTACAACATTGTGTTATTTTCCACTGTACAGGAAAGTGAATCAGTTATATGTATACATATATCCCCTCTATTTTGGATTTCCTTCCCCTTTAGGTCACCACAGAGCACTGAGTTATTAACCTGAGTTATCCAGTAGGTTCTCATTAGTTATCTGTTGTATACATAGGACACAGACACAGAGAACAAACATATCTTAATTTGTATGGTGTTATCTTAAATTTAAAATTCCAAAGTATTTTCCAGATTTATTCTGTTGCTTTCATGCACAATAAGTCATTCCCCTCTTTCTAAAAATCTATACAATTTTCTTTCTCATAGAGACTTCAATTGTTTACATTTAACTCTTGAACACTTCTGTAATTTATGTGGGGCTATAGTCTAAGATGAAAGCTCAGTTTAACTTGATAGCTTTCATGGTGTAGGTAACAATGATGTGAGTAGCGGTTATTAAATCATCATTCCTGTCCCCACTGACTTGTGATGTCATCTTCATTCTAGGTATACTTCGAACAGCAATATGTACTCATGTTCACAAACAAACATGTACAAGAATGTTCCCACTGACAATATTCTTTGTCTAGGAACAACCCAAACAGTCACCAAAAGAGAAGTAGAGAAACTGTATTACATTTGTATAATGTAATATAACAATGAAATGTCAAATTACTGAAATGACTCAAATGTAATGTTGAGTAAGAGAGCAGACACAATAATAATATATATACTGTTTGATTCCATTTGTATAAAGTTCAAAGATGACTAACATTAAGCAATTTTGAAAAAGTCACAATAGTATTTACCTTGTCCCCACTGACTTGTGATGTCATCTTCATTCTAGGTATACTTCGAACAGAAATATGTACTCATGTTCACAAACAAACATGTACAAGAATGTTCCCACTGACAATATTCTTTGTCTAGGAACAACCCAAACAGTCACCAAAAGAGAAGTAGAGAAACTGTATTACATTTGTATAATGTAATATAACAATGAAATGTCAAATTACTGAAATGACTCAAATGTAATGTTGAGTAAGAGAGCAGACACAATAATAATATATATACTGTTTGATTCCATTTGTATAAAGTTCAAAGATGACTAACATTAAGCAATTTTGAAAAAGTCACAATAGTATTTACCTTGGGGACTTATGATTGGAAAGGGATATGAAGGAGGAATGATTTCTGCACTCTTTTGTTTGCATGATAAATTTCCATTTTAGAAGTTTAAAAATGTATAAGGTAGATCCATATGTATTGATGTAGAAAGATATCCAAGTTATGCTGCTAAGCTAAATAAAATAGTTGCTAGAGTGTACATAAAGAGTCCATATGTGTTAAAAAAAAAGGACTATTATATGTGTGTGTGTGTGTATGTGTATATATTCACACATGAATATATGTTTATACACACATACACACACACAACGGAGAAGGCAGTGGCACCCCACTCCAGTACTCTTGCCTGGAAAATCCCATGGATGGAGGAGCCTGGTGGACTGCAGTCCATGAGGTTGCAAAGAGTCAGACACGCCTGAGCGACTTCCCTTTCACTTTTCACTTTCCTGCATTGGAGAAGGAAATGGCAACCCACTCCTGTGTTCTTGCCTGGAGAATCCCAGGGATGGGGGAGCCTGGTGGGCTGCTGTCTATGGGGTCTCACAGAGTCAGACACGACTGAAGCGACTTAGCACACACACACAAAAGAAAGTAAGAGAATGAGAGACTTGATTTTCCTCAAAAAAGATGAACTATTTTTATAATAAAAATTATTACTAAAAATTCAATGAAATATCTGTGCTACATTGTACTGAAACTATAAATTAATTTAGGAAAATAATTCTATCTGATAATGCTGTTTTCCTAGCTAGAAATATGCTACATCTCACCATGTGTTCTTCTCTTCCTTTACACTCTCCAGTCAATATCCTTAACTTTCTTTCTATAAGCCCTGCATGAATCTTGAGAGGTTATTCCTATGTGTTATTTATTTATCATTGCTCTTATGAATTAAGCTGTTTAATAACTAAGTTTCTCAAAAGAGAAATCTAGCCTTCCGTTTCCTTACTTCCCTTTCATTTCTAACTTGCTCAACCTTAATGAAGCTGTTTTGTCAGAGATTATCAGTTGCCAAGTACAGCAGATGGCTTCCATTTTTTAGCAGATACTTTTAGACAGTTATTAATCCATTAATTCAATAAATATTTGTTGATCACTTGATGTATGCTAGACACAGTGCCATGGAGCATCTACTCCATTGTGACTGGAGGGAAGGGAGGCAAGAGAATGTGGCAGGAGCTAAGAGATTTGCCAATTTGGGGGAAGGGGTTTGAGGAAAGTTCCCTCTGACATTGTCTATTTTCTCTGTAATTTGTCTGCTTTGAGTGAAGAGTGAGAGAAATCAAAGGGTTGAGGACAAGGAAATGTTGAAAAAATATACTGTGGACATTTAAAAAAAGAATGATTAGAGGAACTTGGAAAATATGCCAGGTAGATTTCAATATCCAGTTCTTCCTGAAACTGTTAATTTGTCAGGCCATCCGTCTGTTATTTGTGCAAATTTCCTCTTGCAGTACCAAGTAGCTCAGGAAGGAGAATGGAGAAAGTGGGCAATGAAATAGGGTGACACTCCGGTTTTGCCTGTGGATACAGGGGAAGGGAAAGTGGCAAGAGTTAAGAGAAACGGCAAGAAAGTGTTGCTGAAAACTGATTCTAGGTGGGTGTCAAGCCAAAAGACACAACTAAGCCAAAGGAGCAGAGAAGATGGATTTATTATTTGCAGCAAGTAAGCACTCGGAGAAGGCAATGGCACCCCACTCCAGTACTCTTGCCTGGAAAATCCTATGGACGGAGGAGCCTGGTGGGCTGCAGTCCATGGGGTCGCTAAGAATCAGACATGACTGAGGAACTTCACTTTCACTTTTCACTTTCTTGCATTGGAGAAGGAAATCGCAACCCACTTCACTGTTCTTTCCTGGAGAATCTCAGGGGCGGGGGAGCCTGGTGGGCTGCCGTCTATGGGGTCACACAGAGTCGGACACAACTGAAGCGACTTAGCAGCAACAACAGCAGCAAACACTGCTTCCCAGAACAGCAGAACTGGGGAATTTTTTTTTCTTTAATTAATTTTTATTTTTTAGTTTGTTTTGCTTTACAATACTGTATTCATTTTGCTATACATTGACATAAATCAGCCACGAGTATACATGAACTCCCAATCCCGACCCCCACCTCCCCCCTCCCGCCCCACACCTTCTCTCTGGATTATTCCCGTGCATCAGTCCCAAGCATCCTGCATCCTGCATCAAACCTAGACTGGCGATTCGTTTCACTTATGATATCATACATGTTACATTGCCACTCTGCCAACTCATCCCACCCTCTCCCTCTCCCACAGAGTCCAAAAGGCC
>SJXQ01008638.1:172668-243308 GCA_006408695.1 Aepyceros melampus
TTTTCCCAGCACCACTTGTTAAAAAGATTGTCTTTAATCCACTGTATATTCTTGCCTCCTTTGTCGAAGATAAGCTGTCCATAGGTGTGTGGATTTATCTCTGGGCTTTCTATTTTGTTCCATTGATCTATATTTCTGTCTTTGTGCCAGTACCATACTGTCTTGATGACTGTGGCTTTGTAGTAAAGCCTGAAGTCAGGCAGGTTGATTCCTCCAGTTCCATTCTTCTTTCTCAAGATGGCTTTGGCTATTCGAGGTTTTTTGTGTTTCCATACAAATTGTGAAATTATTTGTTATAGCTCTGTGAAAAACACCGCTGGTATCTTGATAGGAATTGCATTGAATCTGTAGATTGCTTTGGAATTTTTAAGCTAAGGGTATGTGCATATTCAAAAAGGGGCTTGAGCAGACAAGAGAGTCCAAGCTTTAGTTGATTGAAGTCATCAGAGTCAGTGAAGGTCAGCAGCGACCTTTAGGTTCCAGTTGATCTGGTGATTGAGCATTTCAGGCTAATCTTTATCAGGGAAACAGAGCTGGAATCTTTACAACCAATATAGTATCTTTACTGTTGTTACTTCTCTTGCCTGACAACAGTCGCTTGTTTTTGTATTCTTTTGTTCCCTTAAGATTGTTAACTACTAAGATCTGTTCAAGGGCAAGTATTGTGGCCAAACTTAGATTACAAAGTGGCTTAGGGCAATAGCGACTTCTCTTGTATCAAAAAAGCCATGCCTGGTTCTCTCTTTCTGGGGACCCCTTATCCTATCTGGTTACAAAAAGGGTTCAAATGGAGCATGGACAGCAAATAAAGTGAGGAAAGGAGGGAACCATGAATAAAAATGAAGGGAACAAGAAATTGAAGATTCTGATGAGGTTGTGAAATAGTGGTGAGAAGAACCAGAAGGATAAGAGTTTGTGATACAAAGAGCAAGTTGTGAATATTTCAGAAATGGAGCACTTCCTGATAAAGTCTGAGTTGGGGCATGGAAGTAGTGCTCTGAAATGGTGTGAATGTGATCATCAGTGTAGGGGGAAAATAGGCTAACCAGAAGTGAGGCTGTCCTCTGAAAGACCCAGTGATCACTGCAGTTCAGTTCAGTTCAGTTCAGTCGCTCAGTCGTGTCTGACTCTTTGCAACCCCATGAATCGCAGCACGCCAGGCCTCCCTGTCCATCACCAACTCCCAGAGTTCACTCAGACTTGCGTCCATCGAGTCAGTGATGCCATCCAGCCATCTCATCCTCTGTCGTCCCCTTCTCCTCCTGCCCCCAATCCCTCCCAGCATTAGAGTCTTTTCCAATGAGCAACTCTTCACATGAGGTGAATAATAACAGGAATAGGATTAGAAAGAACAATGTATCAGATGCCAAATGTATACTGAATGAAAGTTAGTGACTGGACAGCTTATGACAACATAATGTATGCTGTAAAAATGTCATGAACCTCCCAGGAGGAGTGAGATGAAGAATCATAAGATGGCTGGATATGGCATTGAGGTGTGAGTATTTTGAGCCTACACCCACCTCCCTCGCTTGGTGTGAGAAAATGGGAGCACCCAGATAGAGAAGCCAGTTTTCAGTGAGGGTCAGGGAGTGGGCCCAAGTGTCTATTAGATGGCAAAGATGTGGGAGAGGTAGATTACATAATAGGCATTGTCGAGAGTGGTGTGGGAAGGTTTGGGAATGAGGAAGATTGGTGGGACAGAGAAGTCCCTTCATCGTGAGGGTGAGCATATGGAAAATACACAGTGAAACACTTTAAATTAGATGCAATGACCGTAACTGATGCTTATGACAACATAATGTATGCTGTAAAAATGTCATGAACCTCCCAGGAGGAGTGAGATGAAGAATCATAAGATGGCTGGATATGGCATTGAGGTGTGAGTATTTTGAGCCTACACCCACCTCCCTCGCTTGGTGTGAGAAAATGGGAGCACCCAGATAGAGAAGCCAGTTTTCAGTGAGGGTCAGGGAGTGGGCCCAAGTGTCTATTAGATGGCAAAGATGTGGGAGAGGTAGATTACATAATAGGCATTGTCGAGAGTGGTGTGGGAAGGTTTGGGAATGAGGAAGATTGGTGGGACAGAGAAGTCCCTTCATCGTGAGGGTGAGCATATGGAAAATACACAGTGAAACACTTTAAATTAGATGCAATGACCGTAACTGACACAAGCCTGAAACATGATGGGATTCACCAACCCTCATTTTAAACACTTCATGCCTGAACTATTGTAATAAACTCCTGACTGGCCACTATGCTTCCAGCTTTGCTCTTAAAAATATATTTTTCATTTTTTGAATACATCTGGATTAGATTATATAAAGTGTTGTTCTAATCCTGTCATTCATCTCCCTGATTAAAATCCTCCTCTGTTTTCATCCAATCTCCAGTGCTAATTGCAAACTCCTGAAATTAGGAGTTTGTATACACATCTCTACAGTTGTCTGGCTCCAGTCCATTTTCCCA
The DNA here is from genome assembly GCA_006408695.1 of Aepyceros melampus. Classification (NCBI taxonomy): domain Eukaryota; kingdom Metazoa; phylum Chordata; class Mammalia; order Artiodactyla; family Bovidae; genus Aepyceros; species Aepyceros melampus. The sequence continues at coordinate 175,138 of SJXQ01008638.1, forward strand.
GTCAGATCTCCTTGGAGGCCCTCAAATGGACCTTGTCCCTGTTTTTCAAGGAAAGTGTCAGTCGCTCAGTTGTGTCCAACTCTTTGTGACCCCATGGACTGTGGCCCACTAGGCTGCTCTGTGTCCATGGAATTTCCCACACAATAATACTGGAGTGGGTTGCCATTTCCTTCATGAAACTTCCTCAAACTCCACACACGCTAAATAGATATATGAGAAAAGAAAAGAAAAAAGGACTGCAGGTGGAATAAACAATCTGAAAGAGATATAAAGATGAAGGCATTGAGGTCAAGAGGTACAATTTAACTGGACTCCAAAATATAATTAGATGATAAGACATAAAAAGTAAGAATTGTTCATAGCTATGATTCTTGAAAAAAGTATTGGTTCTTTGAATTATATTAGAATATAGATATTTTTAATTTTTCTCAAGGAGTTTATACATCTACTAGGTTAAACATTTTTGATTAAGATACACTTGTGTGATACTGTTATTAATAATTACAATATACATGACATTTTCTGATCTTTCCAATGATTATACAGTCAGAAATTTTGATGTTAAGAGACATGTTGGTTAAGAGGTACTTTTCACAGCATGTAACTCATAACAGACACCTTGCAAAAATGTGTGTGAGTTTGTATATTTCTCAAAGATAATGAGGAGAAAGATTTAAAATCTGTTCAAACATTTTCTGGCAAAACGTACATGAATCGTGCCAAAAGGAATTGCATATTGCATGCCTTCAATCTGTTTTTGAAATATTTGTAGATACAGGCAACATCTGTTTCACTGGACAGAGATATACTACAAGTGCTAATAACTTTGGAAAGCCCTGATTTTAAAGTTTGGACTTGAAAATTAAATATTTTTTAAACAGATACATGCTGAAGTTCTCTAGGTGATCTTAAAAATTTTTTAATTACACAAATTATAAAGAAACTATTTTACAGAATAAACCAGTCTAAAACTTAAGGAACTTTCTGAATGGTTTCAGAAAGTGAAACATTGCAGACAGTGACTGCAGACATGAAACTAAGATACTTGCTCCTTGGAAGAAAAGCTATGACAAACCTAGACAATGTATTAAAAAGCAGAGACATCACTTTGCAAACAAAGGTCCGTAGTCATCTATGGATATGAGAGTTAGACCATAAAGAAGGCTGAGTGTCAAAGAATTGATGCTTTTGAACTGTGGTGTGGTATTGGAGAAGATTCTTGAGAGTCCCTTGAACTGCACTGAGATCCAACCAGTCCGTCCTAAAAGAAATCAGTCCTGAAATTCATTGGAAGGACTGATGCTGAAGCTCCAATACTTTAGTCACTTGAAGTGAAGAGCTGATTCATTGGAAAAGACTCTGATGCTGGGAAAGATTGAGGGCAGGAAGAGAAGTGGGGGAGTGAGGATGAGATGGTTGGATGGTGTCACCAACTCAATGGACATGAGTTTGAGCAACCTCCAGGAGACAGTGAAGGACAGGGAAGCCTGGAGTGCTGCAGTTCATGGGGTCACAAAGAGTCAGACATGACTGAGCAATTGAACAGCAACAGCAGGCAAAATATAATATTGCAATCCAGCTCTATTAAGCATAGATGGCTGTGAGGGCAGGGGTTGAGGGAAATAACTGAGGGAAACATCTATAAAAATGAAGAAGAGATCCCAATTTAGGGCAAAAGCAAAGCCTATGTAGTCTTAAGAGAACATGAATGTAACTAAAAACAACAAAATCCAAGTGCAAAGAAAATGTTGAAAAAATATCAGTGGACTGCAGATAAAAGGAAGGAGGGAGTGATTTGGTGGAAATTTCTGCTCTTGCCACCACAAGTAAAGACTGGACCTGGTTTCAGTCAGTTTGGTTCAGTTCAGTCGCTCAATCGTGTCTGACTCTTTGTGACCTCATGAATCACAATACGCCAGGCCTCCCTGTCCATCACCAACTCCCGGAGTTCACTCAGTCTCACGTCCATTGAGTCAGTGATGCCATCCAGCCCTNTATTTATATGTATTTCATATGTCATTAGGTTTGTATTAAATGGCCTCAATTGTCCCTTCTGTATATCTTAAGTTTTATGATTCTAGAGCAAAGTATACACACACACACACAAAACTTGGTTAGATCCAAAAAATCAAAACCAATACACTCTGGTAAATTTAATAGTATGAACACGTAATAAATAGCACCTTTTCTGGGATTCCTTAGAACATAAAAGTGCTTTTAAGAGGTACACTGGGTGCCCCAAGGTCTCTTGGAAAAGCATAATGACTCTGAGCCAGTGCTATCTTCTCGCTTCAGTAAAGCTCTCTGTAGTGGCATTCACTCAACAAATATTTATTGGGTAGTTAATATATGCAAGGCTGTGTGCAAGAAGGTGAGCAAGGAACAGTAAGTCATGCGACCCTCCCAGTGCCTCTCACTACAGATATTTTGTTGATTTACTGTCAGAGCACTTCACACTCCATTAGGAAACAAACAAACAAAAACATCCAATTACTTAGTCATTAGCACTGCCTTTTAAAATAGAAGATCAGAATGCACAACATTAGAATGTAAGGGCCCTTAGAGACCCAGCACAACCCCTTTATTTCACAGATGGGAGAACAGACTCATGTAATAAAGAATGAGGCGCCTCTCTATATGCTGACATGGGAAGATCAAAACAAGGTATTTGTGAAGTGAGACAAGCAAGTTGAAGGACACCAGGTACAGCATAAACCCACTTTTCACAGAAGGGACCAACCACAAAAATGCCTTAACATCAGGCATGTGTATTGTAAATACTTGGAAGGATGTGCTTTCCAAAATGGACAGTGGTCAGCGATTGGAAGGGAGGGGTGGAATATGAGGTGGGGGTGGTATGTGGTTTATGGGAAATTTTTACTCTCAGCTTTATGTATTTCTCTAATGTTTGTCTTTTATATAGCTTTGTTTTGCTTTTGTTACAGATACATACATACATGGGTATATGCTGTGTGTGTCTGTATATACTTCTTTATGTACTTATGTATACAATTTTAAATAGAAAGAAAAACATCGTGAAAACTTGCAGGCTGTGAGTCAGGTTTGCTTCTGGGTTTCACTCTGAATGCCACTGTAATGCTTCCTAGGAAGGGAGGGGTGGAATATGAGGTGGGGGTGGTATGTGGTTTATGGGAAATTTTTACTCTCAGCTTTATGTATTTCTCTAATGTTTGTCTTTTATATAGCTTTGTTTTGCTTTTGTTACAGATACATACATACATGGGTATATGCTGTGTGTGTCTGTATATACTTCTTTATGTACTTATGTATACAATTTTAAATAGAAAGAAAAACATCGTGAAAACTTGCAGGCTGTGAGTCAGGTTTGCTTCTGGGTTTCACTCTGAATGCCACTGTAATGCTTCCTGTAAAACCTTTGCCAAATTACTGAACCTCTTTGATCTCTGGTTCCTTTGTGTGTGAAATGGGGATAAGAGTGGTACCCATTGCTGAGGGCTAAGATGGGATTTGGGAATTCAGGCACAGAGCTAGCATGGTAGTTGGTACATGGCAGGTCTCAATGGACAGAAGAAACAAGGGCAACATCAATAATGACAGAAAAATTATCCTTATCACTATTGTCTAGAAGCAAAGCTTGAACAAGAGCCTATTCTCCTGGGGTCTCTCCACACCATACCCCTCCCCTTTCTCACTGGAGAATTACTTAGGCGGGTGATACTAAGGAAAGAGAAAATGAGCTTGAGGTGATGACAAGTGCCTGCCTTCATGAGGGGAGTCAGACTGATGACTGATGATCAGATAATGAACCCTGTTTCTAAGAAGTCACCCTTAGTGACCAAACATTATTCTTCCCTATCTGTTAATTTTTTGGTGGTAAATATCATACGATATTAAGCTATAGGATAAACAGTCAAGAACATAATTCATGGAAGTCAACATACTTACCCTTGATGACCAGCTGTGGGAAAAAAGGAAGAAAGGAAAGAAGGATGGAAGGAAAGAGGAAAGGAAGGGAGACAAGGAGCACCCTGAAGAAAGTCAGAGTCAGAATATCCATCTTTTTTTTTTTTTTTTCCTAAGCATTCCTAAGTGAGACATGGCAGCTGGCTCTCATAGGTCCTGGCCAGGGGGGAGGGCTCTTTCTCTTTTCTCTGACCAATATATCTCCTTAGTAGAAAAAGAAATTTGGATTTGTAGGGCTGTGATGAGGGAGTTTGTGTGTGCACTAAATCAACAGCAAAAATTGTTCAAAAGGCAGGCCTGCTAAAGACTTGTGAGGAGATTTTCATTTTAGATACTCACAGTATGATTTCCATATTGGAGGCTGGTATTCTTCAGCATCTAGAATAAAAAGAAAGAAATCAATCCATCAGCTTGAATGTCAAACTGCCAACATGTGTCTCCTCTGGGGGAACCATACTCTGTCAGCAGTCCTTGCCTTCCAGTCCCAAGGGTCCTCTCAGCTCATTTACGGGACAGTTCCAGGCCAGAGAGGGGAATTGGGAAAGGCGACCCTTGTAGACCCAACACCGCTTTGTCCAGGTCACTTACCATGACTGAATCAATTTCTTAACCATTTTCATAGAGCCCAGTAAATCAAAAAAGATTTTTAAAGCAATTAATTGATTGTATCCTCCAGTAATCCTTTCAAACAGTATTTACTTAACTTGGCATAATAAACACATAATTTATCTCACAGATTCCAATCAGACCGTTAGCTCATTTATTTAGACTTGAGGGCAAGATGCACAGTGGCAAGGATGTAATATTAAATCTGGGAAGTTGTACCACTCAGCCAACTGAACTCCTAAAATACTAGGTCTGACAGCAGAGACACTGATGATTCAATTGGAATCTCATCATGTCCTTGAATTTACTCCAGTGTGTGACTTAGGAAATTTCCAGAAAACCTCTCAGCAATCAGAAGTGTCAGAGTGAAAGAGTTGCAACAAAATGGAGAGGACGAAACTGTTATTCATCAAACTAGAAAGCAGACAATGGGAGAAAATCTGCTTGTTCAGTCAGCTCAACAATCCCAATGCTGACAGCTGATTTTATAATTCTGACGGAGTTATTAGTTCTCCTGAGCTCATAGCTAAGGTCTTGCTAAAACATACCCCAGCTTAAATAGCTAGAGGGAAAAATCCATTCCCCGACTCACAGAATATTGAGCTGGGCATCTTGTAAGAGTTCTTTTAGTTCAGCAATCTTCAATGAGGAAACTGTTTTTGTCACCTTGCAAGCGTATGGCATCACTCACCCAGCCTAATGTGCCCTTGTCCTTCCTTTGCTGTCACATTTTAAAATTTTATGCAAAGGAATAGAAACTTTCTAATCTCATGCAATAAGACAGTTTGAGAAATTTTCCCCTCCTAAGAAACAAATATGCTTACTCTACATAAAAAGAAACTGGAGTGGTGAAATTCTCCCAAATCTTACTCAATCGCAGTTGTGTAGCTTAAATGAAATTCTTTTACAAATAATTACTTACTCTCTGGGACCCATCCTATCACAGAGGCAACTAAACACCTCCTAAGACAGTTTCATACAAAACCATCTGGATAGTTAGGCTTACCTAGTCAGGAACCTCTCTATGGATAATCAGCCACATAGACGCACACACAAGACAGTGTATTAATAATGGTTATGTTGTTATGCAAACTTTGTTTGCTAAAAAAAAGTGGAACTCCTAATACTTTAGCCAAAGTGGACAATGTAATAGTGAGCTTTTACCCTAAACAAGCAATTAATTTCATCCTATATGTTGTTGTTGCTTAGTCGCTAAGTCGTATCTGGCTCTTTCGAGACCCCATGGACTGTAACCCTCCTGGCTTTTCTGTTCATGGGATTTTTCAGGCAAGGACACTGGAGTGGGTTGTCATTTTCTTCTCCAGGGAATCTTGTAGACCCAGGGATTGAACCCGTACCTTCTGCATTGCAGGTGGATTCTTTACCCCGAGCCACCTGGGAAGCCCATCCTATATGTAACACAGACCAATTTTAATGGATTAATACGATGTTTGTTTATAAAGAACTCTCAAATAGAACAAATCATATTGCTGAGTTTACAGCAAAATTCTAGAACCATTCATACAATACTACCTCTCCAGAAAAGCCAGGTCCTGTGTGTTAAAACACTGATGACACCTTCAAAAATCTTTTTCAAAGATATAGAACCAACACACACACATGCACATACGCCAGACTGCATAGTAGTGGGAATTCCTCAGCCGTCATCTACCCAAAGAGGCTTTCATTATTTTAGATGAGATTTACTCTATGAGCTAAGTAGAACTTCCAGACCAAGAAATGGTCAAGAATATTCAGAACCGAAAAGTATCTTTCTACGTGCTGAGGGAAGTTCCCCTCAAAATAAGTAGTCTCCTTCATTCAGGTTTCAGATACACAACTTGGATCTCCTAAAGGGCTTCTTATCTGAAGTCAGAAGTTTGGATTAAATGGCCGCTCACTGCTCATTTCAGTCTTGCTCTGTGAAAAACCTAGAATTTTCACCTGAAATATTGGCTCCTATCTTTTAAACCTGCATTTAGGCTTCCCTACACATAAACACTTTATCCCTTTTGCATTGCTCCTTGTTGGTAACGTCACATAGAGGTGAAGAAAGCTGTCCATAGAGACTGGATATCATAATGCTGCCTTGTTTAAAACCCTCCATTGTCTCTCATCTGCATTTGGGATAAAATACAAACATGGGTTTCCGTCATGGCTCAGCTGCTAAGAATCCACATGCAATGCTGGAGACACAGGAGATGTGGGTTCGATCCCTGGGTCAGGAAGATCCCCTGGAGGAGAGCATGGCAATCTACTCCAGTATTCTTGCCTGGAGAATTCCAGAGACAGAGGAGCCTGGCAAGCTATACAGTCCATAGAGTCGCAAAGAGTCTGTCACGACTGAGTGTCTGAGCTCGCATACAGACAAACAATATACTGTGGGCGCCAGTCCTGCCCTCCTCTTCACTCCACTGCAGGCATTTCCCTGCTTTTCACGTATTGTCCAACCATACTGGTCTTCTCTCCTTTCCCAGAACAAGCCAAGCCAAGGCAAGGCTCCTGGCCTTTGCTCCTGTGGGCCCTCCAAGTAAAACTTCTCCTCTAACAGACTTTTGCATGGCTGACTTGCTCTATCATGTGGGGTTCAACTGAAATTTCTCCTCCCAGGGGTTGTCTTTGCCAATCTTAGGTAAAACAGCCTTCTCCCACCCCCTGCTCTCCTGCATAGCACTTATTACCATCAGAAATTATTTATTGATTTGTTGGCTTGTTATTACTGGCCTCATCCCAGTATTAGCTAAACTCCACACAAGCAGGAATTTTGCCTCATTCACTTAGGCCTCACTGACCCTTAAGAAGGTTGCATGGCATATAATGGACATTCAAAAAGCATGTGCTAAATAAATGAATGGATTCTCAGGGCTCGGATTGTACCTCTGACAACGACTGACTGAATGACATGAAGCAGGTTACTCGACTTCTTTTCAGTTCAGTTCAGTTGCTCAGTTGTTTCCAACTCTTTGTGACCCCATGGACTGCAGCACTCCAGGCCTCCCTGTATATCACCAAATCCCAGAGTTTACTCAGACTCATGTCCACTGAGTCAGTGATGCCCTCTCCTCCTGCTTCAATTTTTCCCAGCATCAGGGTCTTTTCAAATGAGTCAGTTCTTTGTATAGGTGGCCAAAGTATTTGAGTTTCAGCTTCAGCATCAGTCCTTCCAATGAATATTCAGGGCTGATTTCCTTTAGGATGGACTGGCAGTCCAAGTGACTCTCAAGAGTCTTCTCCAACACCATAATTCAAAAGCATCAATTCTTTGGTGCTCAGCTTTCTCTATACTCCAACTCTCACATCCATACATGACTACTCGAAAAACCATAGCTTTGACTAGACGGACCTTTGTTGGTCTCTGCTTTTTAATATGCTGTCTAGGTTGGTCATAACTTTTCTTCCAAGGAGCAAGCGTCTTTTAATTTCATGGCTGCAATCACCATCTGCAGTGATTTTGGAGCCGAAAACAATAAAGTCTGTCACTGTTTCTACTGTTTCCCCATCTATTTCCCATGAAGTTATGGGACCAGATGCCATGATCTTAGTTTTCTGAATGTTGAGTTTTAAGCCAACTTCTTTTAAGAGCCTCCAGTACTCATCTTTATTAAACCAAAAAATAAATGTACCTACCATATAACTGATTGCTTGTGGTTATTGTGACAATTAAATGAGATAATATTTATAAAGTCCTTGGGAGAGAGCCTGGTAAACAGCAAGGGTTCTCCATGAAGCCCCACTAATGCTGTTGTGTTGTCATGGTTACATCACCCTGTCCTGATTCTTCCCAGGTAAACTCAGGCTCATGCCTCCTCTCCCTTGGCTACAGTCAGAAACAATCTGTATTCTTGCCCCCAGATCTGGAGGCTGTAATTAAGCTCCAGTGCTGTTGTCATGGAAGGTTTTTCTTTCTCATAAAAGAATATAAAGTGAGAGGCCATTTGTCATGCTTCAGTGGAGCAACTATAATTACCTTGGTCTTAGAGATTCATTTCACAAGCCACTAAAGTGCACTGTTAGGAGGTTTTCATCAAGCAACAAGGCACAAAATATTTTTAATGTTGAAACAAATCTTTAGCTGCCTTCAACACTGTCCCACCAACATCACATTTGCCCCAATTTCACGCAGTATTTTTTTTTAATCTGCATATTCTTAAATAGCTTGATACCGTATATTTTTTAAAAACTGAATAGGTTTTCTAGGTCATTGAGTTCACCTTCCTCATTTGGCAAATGAGGAAAACCAAATGAGAATGATGAAGTGGCTTTCTCAAGGTCATAAAATAAGTCAGAGGAAGCGGTGGGATTAGAGCAGGGAGCTCTGCCCTCCAGCCTCTGACACATTGTCATCCTTGCCAGGAAATTCACCCTAATTTACATAAACTGACAGCAAGAAAAAAAAATTATATAACAGACTTGATCCTGCAATTCTTGTGAATCTCGGAAGAAAAAATAAAATAGAAAGAAAAGCAGTCATATGAGTCAGGCAGAAAAAGACAAATATCACATGATATTGCTTACATGTGGAATCTATTAAAATGATACAAATGGACTTATTTACAAAACTGAAACAGACTCACAGACTTACTTAGAAAACAAACTTATGGTTATCAAAGGGGAAAGGTGAGGGAGGAGGGATAGATTTTAGGATATTGGAATTAACATACATAGTATGAATTAATATACATACTACTGTACATAAAATAGATAACTGGCAAGAACCGACTGTATAGGACAGAGAACTCTACTCAATACTCTGTAATAACCAATTGGGAAAAGAACCTGGAAAAGAATGGATATACGCATATTATATTACAGATTTGATCCTATAATTCCTACAATTCTTGTGAAGCTTATATATATGTATCTGTATAACTAGATCACTTTGCTGTACATGGGAAACTAACACACCATTGTAAATCAACTATACGCCAATATAAAATAAAACTGAAAAACAATAAAAAGAAAATTTATATCAAGTCAACTGTGGACATTATTCCATCAATACACATACCCCATCTAATAGGGCTTCCCTCGTGGCTCAGTCAGTAAGAAATCCACCTGCAATGCAGGAGAACCAGGTTCGATCCCTGGGTTGGGAAGATCCCCTGGAGATGGAAATGGCAACCCACTCCAATATTCTTGCCTGGAGAATCCCATGGACAGAGGGCCTGGAAGGCTACAGTCCACTGAGTTGCAAAGAGTTAGACATCACTGAAGCAGCTGAGCACACAGCTAATAGTTAAATCCAGGAGATGCAAGATACAGGAAGTACTGAAAACAAAAGCCATTATGTTTCGAAAAAGGGTATCATTTTATTAAACATTTTAGAGAAATAGACATAATGCAGAAGGGAGGAGGCAGAACCAAAAAAACTTCCTCGTTCTAAGAAAAAAAACGATCATTGACCCAGATGGACAGTTAAATTTTTCAAAAGTTATACATTTTTCAAAAGGTCAGAGAGGCTTAAAAAACAAATTGCTTAAAAACTCTGACAAATAGGTACCCAACTTTAAAAACTGTGTAGCCTTTTGTACTTGGCAATTCTATTCATGTGAATTCAGCCTAAGGTAGAAACTGAACATGTGTACAAACATGAATATATGAACAAAGTGTTCCCTGCTGCTTTGGGTACAGCAGTGAATCTGATAATCCAGAAAGGAGTGGTAAAATAAATTACCACATGCCATAGCCATGAAGTGATGGTACTGGTCAGAGGTCTGTGATCCACAGCATGGTCTCCAGAGCTGGACAAGGTTCAAAATCCTAACTCTGTTACTTACTAGCTGTGTGACCTTAAACAAGTTATCTCATCTCCCTGACCTTTAGTTTTTCAGCCTATAGAATGAGAGCAATAATACTACCCAACATACAGCATGTTGTGAAGATAGGATGGTTTGTCTGGCATGAGTAAACTCTATCTTTGCTTGCATTATTATCTTCCCTTAATGACACAGAAAAATATTCATGCTATGTTATATACTAAACAAATGAGGTCACAATAATTTAATAAATATCCCACTTTAAGGAAAAGATAAGTAATGATATACATCAGTTCAATTCAGTCACTCAGTCACGTCCGACTCTTTGCGACCCCGTGGACTGTAGCACGCCAGGCTTCCCTGTCCATCACCAACTCCTGGAGCCTACTCAAACTCGTGTCCATTGCATTGGTGATGCCATCTAACCTTTCATCCTCTGTTGTCCCTTTCTCCTCCCACCTTCAATCTTACCCAGCATCAGGGTCTTTTCCAATGAGTTGGTTCTTCATATCAGGTGGCCAAATCAATTATATACATTAAAATGTTTTATTTATAAGATTATAAACCTGTTAACACAGGGGATTTCTAATTTTCTCTTCCTTTTGTCCACCTGTATTTCCTAATTTTATATTCATATTGCTTGTGAAAAATTAACATGTATGAGAAATAATTGCTAGGTGGTTTCTCTTTTTGAACATGCTCTCTAAATAAATCACCACCTTGAAAATTAAGCACAAGTGAAAAGGCCTAACAAAAAATAATTCCTATAATAACACATGCAGCACGAATAGTATTTATCCAGGAGGAGCTAAGGATGAAGACAAAAGAAAAGTGATCAGGGCTTCTCAAAGGCTAAGCCCCATTCCCTTGGCTCTCTTAAAAATTCTGTGAAATAAATGTTAATGAGCAATTCTAAGCAAGTTGACAATATGCTCATTAAAGATGGATGGGAAAGAGAAAAAAGATACAGATGCTTAGAAAACTTTCAAAACCTTACAAAAATAGGTAAGACCACCACACAAATGAAATAATCTATAAAGACTAGAACATATGAAACAAAAAGGAAAGAAAAGTTGGTTTAAAGGGCCTGGAGATACAGGTTAAAACTTAGAAACAGTCTTAAGAAAACCTTATGTGTCGAAGTAACTAAACCCTGAAAAGACAGAACTGCCATTGTGAACTGTGGGGGAAGATGGGGAATTCTGGAATCAATATATGACAGGGGCAATAAAGAGTGCCATTAAAAAGTCATCTTTCTAGATCAAGAGCATGACAAAAAACAATTTCACATGTCTGTTAAAATACACAGCATGTTGAAAAGCAGAACAACCCCAACAATTTTTAAAAATGTGTATTTTAGAAAGTTCCTAACCTCTGAAAAAAAAAGTACCATAAATAGACTTATGTGAATCCTTCCAGATTTTGTCCTGTAAATGGCTAGAATAGAGTTTTAGAAATGGTCTCATCATATATGGGCTTACCAGGTAGCTCAGTGGGTAAAGAACCCACCTGCAATGCAGGAGACATAGAGACATGAGTTTGATCCCTGGGTTGGGACGATCCCCTCGAGGAGAGCAGAGCAACCCACTCCAGTATTCTTGCCTGGGGAATACCATGGACAGAGGAGCCTGGTGGGCTACAGTCCATAGAGTCACAAAGAGTTGGACATGTCTGAAGCAGCTGGCGTGCAGCATATCATATATAGTATCATGCAATCAGTTTTTGCATTTAATGATCTTTCTTAAGCATTTTTTTCCATGTCAGTACATATAGATCATGGTTTCCTTTTTTAAAGCTGTGGCTTGGTCTTCCACTCTATCTTTGTACCAGAATAATTCACTTCTGTAAACATTTCCAACTGATGGATATTTGAGTTATTTTCAATGTTTGGAAACAATGCTGCAATGATAGGTTATAGGCATAGTTTAGATTCCGGAAAGTTGAATTTCTGGCTGAAGGATGTATTTTTGATTTTCAAAGATATTGTGGAAATGGCTTTCAAAAAGGTCTATCAATTAGAATTCTCAGTCATGTGTGACAAAATGCCTATTGCTTCACACCCTCACCAAACACTGGCTGTTATCAATATATCTTTTAATTTTTGATGCCTTTAGACTCAGTTAGGGGGGATTTCCCTCGTGGTTCAGTGGTTAAGACTTCATCTTCCAATACTGGGGGTGCAGGTTTGCTCCCTGGTCAGGGAGCCAAGATCCCATATGTGTCGAGGCCAAAAAACCAAAACCTAAAACAGAAGTAATGGTGTAACAAATTCAATAAAGACTAAAAATGATCCACATAAAAACATATCTCAAAAAAAGAGACTCAATTAGAAACATATACAAATGAAATTAACTCTGTTTGAGAGAAGCACACACTTGCACAGAATGCTGCTGGGAATGAACCTGTGAAAACATATGGCCGAAGAGTAAGACAAAAACACGCTAATCCCCCACGTTTTTGCTAACTCCCCCTCACACACACATTTTGGTGACTGCAGCTGGAAGGTTATATTCTTCTAAGTATTTTCAGCTCCCGAAATATGTTGGTTTGAGGAGCAAGTGTAAAGGAATTTGGGGACAGATTAATGAAGAAAAATTAGAAAATGCCATGTGCTACACTTGGGTAAGTGACAACTAAAGAGGAAATACCTGTAAACATCCAGGAGAGCCAGATTCTTTTGCTTGGCTCAGTGGAGGATGACTAGACTCACAGAAACACACAAGCAGGGGCTTTGGAAAACAAGAGGAGTGAAAGGTTCACCGACTTCAAGAATGATCTACCAAGGAGGTTGGAGATGACCCACCCTTCAGAATATGTCTTAAAAATATGTCAGACAAAGCTGCCTATATTGCATCGGGGGATCATTTAGGAAGTAGAGGGTGGAAGAACTGGGTCCTTCCCTCTGCCATCCCCTTGCCCAGAAGAGCCAGGTCTCTGCTGTCACTTTTGATTATGGATGCACACATTTGCAAATGGGCTGCAGTTCATGGGCTTTTTCCAAGGAAGTTGGGTGGGAACAGGTTTTTCAATCAGCCATGGGACAGCTACACAATGAGATGACAGTTCAGAATTTGTGGGTGATTAGCTTAATGGGCCCAGAATGGGTTGGGATCCAAATGAAAGCAAACAAGCACAGCCCGAGGAGTATGCTATGTTTCTGCACACGCTGCAACATGTCCTTCACACACATACACAAAATGCCCAAGCTTGGGTCTTGGGAAGTGTGTGAAGGGCCAAAGCATGCAGCCTGCCACTATGGTCTTGTCAAGCCATTCCAGCCAATGGTGTCACGGCTGAGCGGTGGGATGACCTGAAGAGCATCCTAACTGCCACCAAACATTGAGATGTCAAGGCTGCTCCGGAGCTTCCTTGCTGTCACACTGGCTGAGGAATATACAGAAATGTGTTCTAACACTTGTCACCTGCACAGGCCCCATGCATTCCCCAGAGAAATCAGACATCCATGTATTTGCTTTGAAAAATGCTGCCTGTGGTAGGGACGAGGGCCTGGTGTGCATCTGCTCCTCTCATTTCAGGGATTTTTGTAACTGATTTTGCCCTACTTGCAGAGAATGGTTAATAAGATATATTCTGGAAATTATTGATGGGCCCCCAGGCTGGGCCCCAAGGCCAAGGCTAAACTGAGATTTTTTGAAGATGATGAAGCCATCCACAGAGGGCCTTAGGCTGGAGTTTGTGGTCACTAGAGGGCACTGGGGCCACGTGGAGCTTCAGGGCCTCTTTGTATGCAGAGGCAGGAGGAGACGCTCCTGTTCAACAGGTATTTATTGAATAAATACAGTGAGACAAGCAATGGGCATGCCTCTGTGAACAAGGCAAGTAGGCCTTCATGCTCTGCGTGATCTGGACCCTGGCCACCTTGCCCTGGTCATCTCATTTGTCTCCTCTCTTGCCCACTACTCCAGCCTTTGTTTTTCATTTCTACTGAAGTATAGTGGATTTAAAGTGCTGTGTTAGTTACTGCTGCATGGTTCAGTTCAGTTCAGTCGATCAGTTGTGTCCAAGTCTTTGAGACCCCATGAATCGCAGCACGCCAGGCCTCCCTATCCATCACCAACTCCCGGAGTTCACTTAGACTCACGTCCATCGAGTCCGTGATGCCATCCAGCCATCTCATCCTCTGTCGTCCCCTTCTCCTCCTGTCCCCAATCCCTCCCAATATCAGAGTCTTTTCCAATGAGTCAACTCTTCGCATGAGGTGGCCAAAGTACTGGAGCTTCAGCTTTAGCATCATTCCTTCCAAAGAAATCCCAGGGCTGATCTCTTTCAGAATGGACTGGTTGGATCTCCTTGCAGTCCAAGGGACTCTAAAGGGATTTAGTTATACATAGGCTTCCCTGATGGCTCAGATGGTAAAGAACCTGCCTACAATGCAGGAGACCAAGGTTTGATCTCTGGGACCAGAAGACTCCCTGGAGAAGAGAATGGCTACCCACTCCAGTATTCTTGCCTGCAGAATTCCATGGACAGAGAAACCTGGTGGGCTACAGTCCATGGGTTCCAAAGAGTCAGACACAATTGTGACTAATGCTTTCATATATATATATACTTTTTAAAAGTATACTTTTAATATATATAGATATATATACTTTAAAAAAATATTCATTTTCAATAAGGTTTACCATAGGATATTGAAAACAGTTCCCTGTGCTATACAGAAGGGCCTTATTGTTTTAGCCTCTCTTTTGATCCTTGACTATCCATCCAGATCATTCCAGTCTTAGTGATGTTACACATTCTCTTTCCTCTGATTTTCACATGGCCCGCTTCATTATTATTTGAATCTCAGTTTAGATGTTCTGGCTCCTTGGGGACATCTTCCTATACCATTCAACCCAAAGTTGTCTCTTGGATGCCTTTTTTTAACTCTTGGCAGAGCCTCTTAATTATCTGATTTTTAAAAATTATGTGCTTATCTATTTCTTTGTTTGTATTTGGAGACAAAAGTATAGGCCAGGCTAGACAGAGCTACTTATGAGAGCAAGAACCTCATGTATCTTGTTCTCTGATGCCTGGGTTACCCTCACTTTGATGAATTTTTAAAAGGCACCCATTTCAGGCAGGTGCATGACTTGGCCACTGGACAGCATCTGTGTGTGAAGAAGACGCTTCCTCCAGGAGACAGAACCCTGAGTCAGAGCACAGGCCTGGCAAGGGGAGTCCAGGTTGGCTTCTGCCTTCACTCATCCCCTTGACTGGTCACCGACAGCATGACTGGAATGGCCCCATCAGATGGCCCTGACTGTGGTATCCCATGATAGAGCAGGTGCTCAATAAAGCCTTGGTTAAGTGAAAGACAGATTTGTTTCATGACTCAAAACAGGGATACAAAGAAATAAGGAGGCAACCCAACAGCAAGAGAGTATATAAGAGGAGTATCTAGCAGGGCTTCCCAAACTTCGGAAGCCTGAATGGGGCCTGGGCCAGTGACATCTAGCTTTGAGCAGCTCTGTCCTTTGAGCAGGACTCTAGAGAAGTGGAGTCAAACAGCAAGACCTAGCAAGACCGAGAAAATCATAGTAACTTCTAGTACATTAAGCCTAGTCAAAGAGGTATGCGGTCACCTGGATATCTACTTACAGCACCCATGGCAAGCAGTGCCTTGTGAACAAAGGGGCTCGTAGATCACGACTGTTAGACCAAGGTGTGGCCTGTCAAGACCAGAAGCAAGACAGAACATGGCCCTGAGAGCTAGAAGTGGTTCAGACTCCTGGCTGAAACAGAGTGGGTGTGTGTGTGTGTGTGTGTGTTTCAGAGAGGCTGGGGATGAAATTAAAGAGGCAAGCAGGGGCCAGATAATTAAGGGCTTTTAAAATCATACTAAGGGCTTGCCCTTGTTCTAGAAGGAAGGGGAAATATAAGCAAGCAGGAGACAGCGCCCAGTTTGTATTTTAGAAAGATCACTCCAACTCCAGTGTGAAGTCAAATTGGAGGAAGAGAAGATGGGAGGGAGAGAGGTAAGCAGGGTGGAGACCAATCAGGAGCCAGATCACAACCTAAGCAGGCTGGACACGGTGGCGGTGGAGATGGAGAAAACGGAATGGGTTTGGAAGACGTTGAGGAGACAGAACCTACAGGACTTGGTGATACAGTGGATGGAAACAGAGAAGGAGAGGAGGAAAAATGACTTCTGATGGAAGAAGATGAATGGGTTTTGGCACAAGGAGCTGGATGGATAGTGATGCCATTCGCAGAAATAGGGCAGACCAGAAGAGAAGCAGGTTTGGCAGATGGCGATGCACGCGGCTTTTCCCTGTTGGAAAGAGACATGTATGGGACAGCCAAGTGAGCCTGTCTAAGGGGCCTGGAGTTCAGAAGAGAGATCTGGCCAAGAGATCTGGAAACGGAAGCCCCAACATACAGATGGAGACTGCAATCACCAACGTAGTTGACACAACAAGGCCTTTGACAGAAATCTCCAGGAACATCAACATTTAAGGGTTGAGAAGAAAAAGAGAGTAAGCAGAGACCCAAGAGATAAGAGAGAAAGCATGAGATGAGGTGACAAAAAAAGATGTTTAAAAGGAGAAGTGGTTGAATTACTAGAAGCTGTTCACATGAGATAAGTCTGAGGAGGACTCACTGCTTCAGCAGCAAGCGGTTTATATGACCTTGCAGGGGACTGAGGGCAGAAGCCACAGTTAAGTAAGATGAAGGGTTAAAGGAAGTTGAGAAAACTGAACTTGTGAGTATGAACAACTCTTTTTGAGAGGTGTGGGAGTGACATGGGGGCGAAAATATCTTTCCAATAAAGGGGACCATGATCCAGAGAGATAAAGAAATGTTCACCATCTCTCCTGAGACCTGACATATGTTGAACTTATGTTGGGATTTGGCACACAGCATGTTCAACGATGGTTCCTCATCTCACACAAGACAGGGAGAAGAAACCTTTGGACACAGAGCAGATGACACCTCTTTCTGTTTTGTAGTGTGTCCTGGTGTTACTTTCTGTGTATGTGGTCAGAAAGAATTGTTTATGGTGACCTTATTGGGGGTGTCTCTTTTGGTGAAGTAGCAGAGAGGGACTTAAAGCGATAAGAAAAATGTGATGTATGTGTCTAGTATGTTCGGTTCAGTTCAGTTCAATCGCTCAGTTGTGTTCAACTCTTTGCGACCCCATGGACTGCAGCACACCAGGCTTCCCTGTCCATCACCAACTCTTGGAGCCTACTCAAACTCATGTCCACTGATGCCATGTGATGCCATCGATGTCAGTGATGCCAACAAACCATCTCATCCTCTGTCATCCCCTTCTCCTCCTGCCTTCAATCTTTCCCAGTGAGTTGGTTCTTCACATCAGGTGGCCAAAGAACTGGAGTTTCAGCTTCAGCATCAGTCCTTCCAATGAATATTCAGGACTGATTTCCTTTAAGATTGACTGGTCAAATCTCCTTGCATTCCAGGGACTCTCAAGAGTCTTCTCCAACACCACAGTTCAAAAGCATCAATTCTCAGTGCTCAGCTTTCTTTATAGTATGTACTATTTTGTTTCTGTTTTGCAAGAAGAGTTGAACTATTTTTTATAACAAGAGTACATGGTGGAACATTTAAAAAAAGAAAGATGAGAGATACAAGACAAAGGAGCTCTAATTTGGATGTCACTGTCGTTACCTCTTGTCCATGTCCCTGGTCTCTCTTTCCTCCAGGGCCTCCTCCCTACTTTTTGAGTTTCTCCAAAATTTAAGTTCCTCCCAGCATGACAGAGCTGCTTTCCTCGTGGACCATTTCCTTCTTTAACATTCACACGTTTCCTCCTCTGCTATTTCTTCAGAGACAGCTCCACACCCACAACTTCCATTCAGCCTGGAAGCCTCTCTTCTCTCCCCACCCACCATCCTCACCCCCTACATCCTCCCTTCCAGCATTCTCCTGCCTCCTTACAAATTTTTTTCATCAGAGGAATGTCTTCCTGGCTTTCCTCCAGAAGCCCTTTTGGGCATTCATTTACTCATCCAACAAATATTTACCTAAAGCTTACAGACTACTTGGCACAAAATATTGCACTAGGCACTGATAGAGCTATAAAGGCTGGATACAGAATCTAATCACAAGAAATCAATTAGGAGATGAAATAAAGACATCAGCTCATTCACTCATTCAACAAGCACTGCCTGCTGGGCTTCAGACTCTTGGTCACATATGCATGCCATCAAAATATAAGGTAGAAACTGGTATGTTATATAGAAAGGTTAGACTGAAAAGTGCTATTAAAATGGAGAGGAAAGAGAGGCTATTTTACTTATTCTCTTTTTTTAGTAGAAAATGCTTTTTAAAATCTTTTCTTGGGATTCCCCAGTAGTCCTGTGGTTAGGACTTAGCATTTTCACTGTAATATAGTTGATGTACAATATTATATGTTACAGGTACACAACATAAAATTGTACATTTTTAAAGGTTATAATTCATCTATAGTTCTTATAGCTATAGCTATAAACTGTCTATATTCCCTGTGTTGTACAACATATCCTTATAGCTTATTTTTATACATAATAGTTTGCACCTCTTAATCCCCTGCCCCTATCTTGCCCTTCCCCCATTCCCTCTCCCACTACTCAGTTACTTCTTGACCTGAAGGAGATGTTTCTTCCTTAGAGAAGACAATTTAGGGATACTTTCAGCCAGCTCTCTACTCTTGCCATTTAGAAAAGCCATTTTCTTCCCCTATTATGATAATACCTTCCTTGTATGTCTTGGGGCTTCCCTAATAGCTCAGTTTGTAAAGAATCTGCCTGCAATGCAAGAGACCCCAGTTCAATTCCTGGGTCAGGAAGATCCCCTGGAGAAGGGATCAGCTACTCACTCCAGTATTCTTGGGCTTCCCTTGTGGCTCAGCTGGTAAAGAATCTGCCTGCAATGCAGGAGACCTGGATTCAATCCCTGGGTTGGGAAGATCACTATTCTAGCCTGGAGAATTCCATGGATTTTACAGTCTATGGGGTCGCAGAGTTGGACATGACTGAGCGGCTTTCACTTTCACTTTTCCCTTGGTGTGTCTTGAGCTTACTGTGGGTATTTGTGTCTCTTCAGATACACAGTGGTAGTGGCAGTGACAGACTAAATTCTCATGAGAACAGCTCATAAATGATAGCCCTGGAAATGTTGCTACTGGCAAGGAAAGAAAGATTTTTGCCCAGATTATATTCAGAGTCAAAAAGAGGAACTTTAGAGGAAGTGAGGTCTTCTACCGAGAGTGGGAAGGAATTTTAAGTACTCGTAGATTCTAGATTTGGGAGTAGGTCACTTAAACACATCAAATCTAATCTTCACGATTTTCTTGAATCATCTGTCCACATTCAACCGTCTGTCCACTCATCCCCTCTATCCACTTATCCATCCATCAATTAACCCATCCTTCCAGCAAATACTTATGTGCCAGGCACTGAACTGAATGATAAAGATAGCCAGGAGCAAGGCAAACTCAGTCCCTGATTCCAAAGTGCCTTCAGTCCAGGAATGAAAGCAAACAATCATTCTGTAAAAAATAATTTCAATAAACTAGAAAAAGTGTTATGATAGATAAAGTGCTATTTAAGGAAGCATATAGAGGGGTCTTGCAAGGTAAGTATTTTTATCTCCTAGTGATGAGGAAACTGAGACTCAAAAAATTAAGTAATTTCCCCCAGAGTCACTCAGTTCATGGAAAAGAATTCAAATCCTGGTCTGTTTTGCTTCAGAGCCAATTGACTTTTCTTCTCATCACCCCGGTCCCACAGAGGAATCAGCAGTGCAGAAGCAAAAGTGAAAATTTCAGTTCTTTCTTATTTCTCTTCTGCTTCAGTGATGTAACATGGTTTGAACGTTGTAGAAAGCAGCATTAGAGAAGCAAGAATGCTTAGGACATTATTCCATTTTCTGCCATTTTAAAAAGACCTAAAAGAGTGAAATCTTACTAACTGGAATCTCCTCTCTCTCTCCTTTCTCCTCTCCTCTCCTCCCTTCCTCTCTCCCTTCTTCCTGTCTATTCCTCCCACTGTCCACCCCTGCTCTTCTACCTCGAGTGCTCTGTGTAAGAGGTTCTATGAGTGATTCTTCCTCAGTTTCACTATCAATATGGAAATATTAAGCCCATGCCTAGACCCAGCTTATTAGCAACCAGTCTGGCAACAAATGGGCCCTCTGGTTTAACACGGCCACTCTTCACGACTGGTTCAGTTCACACCAATTGGCACGGTTAATATAATTGTAGTAAGTGATGTCAGGAATGGATATGTCAGCAGCCGCCAGCTCTGGCCACGTCCGCCAGGTCATTGTTGGTTCTACAAGCGGAAACAGGATCGAGTGCAGTGAAATC
This sequence comes from Aepyceros melampus, assembly GCA_006408695.1. NCBI lineage: Eukaryota > Metazoa > Chordata > Mammalia > Artiodactyla > Bovidae > Aepyceros > Aepyceros melampus. Next base: position 195,760 of record SJXQ01008638.1, read on the forward strand.
TGCCTTTCAGAGGGCCAGTGGCTGGGCAGTCGCCTGTGAAGGAGAGAACCAGGCTGGAACATGGAGAACTTAGAGATTTCTCACGATAGGCATCTCAAGGAAGGGCAGAAAACTGTGCTCTTGTTAATGATGGGAGCTTCTCACCCCAGCTCCACTCTCAGCTTACTGGGTGATTTTCCCCTGCTTGCCCAACCCCAACCCAGATGGACAGGGAATGAATGGGCTGGATGCCCAATCTCCTGGTGGGAGGCTCCAGAATTCCTTAAATTATCTGAGTCCTGGAGCAGCTGCAGTCTCCCCACTGCTGAGTATTCTCTGCACAGAGCTGGTCCACGGGGCCTGGAGGTGAAAAGGTGGCATGCTGACGCCAGTGGCCCTGGTGCAGCTATCCTTCGCCCCAGGACGGAACAAGTGAACCCTTCACCCCCCATGGACTAACTGAATAGCCTCACATGTGTGGGGAGAATTAGAGTGAGTATATGCCGTATGCCCAAATACACAGTGTTAGTGGGGAAGGCTTCCCCATTCCTGTACTGTGAAACGTGCTCAGTAAGCGAACTCCTTCTGGCCTCTATCAGGGCCTATGTTGTGTCCTGGGGGAGATGGATGCCATTTGTCTCCGGGCTTTGTGCCAGCTCTTGGGAGCACTTCACCTGGAGGTGAAGGGCTGCCTTCTACAGTACCTGGGGGACAGGTAAGCCTATGTAATTCTGGGGTTCAATGGTGTGCAAGTCCACCGAGCCAGCCACCCTCCAGCCTGCCCTTAGTAATATAGCTGACACTTCAGCCTCTGCCTGCTTTACTTTGCATGGCTTCTGTTTGTTTAGAACTGCTAAATACTGGGGGTTCCCCCAGCAGAAGGCAGCCTCCATCTTCTTAATGAGCAGATCCTCTACAAAAAGTTTTTGAATATATAAACTTTTAGACATATCAATGAATTTATCAGATATCTACTGTGTGCTATGCTTAGTCACTCAGTCGTGTCCGACTCTTTCCAACTCCACGGACTTCAGTTCAGTTCAGTTGCTCAGTCGTGTTCGACTCTTTGTGACCCCATGAATCACAGCACGCCAGGCCTCCCTGTCCATCACCAACTCCCGGAGTTATTCTTTACTAACTGAGCTATCAGGGAAGCCCTCATGGACTTACTAGCCCACCAGATTCCTCTGTCTATGGGGATTCTACTACTACTATTTAATTCATTAATTCAGTTATACATATGTACTGAAAACCAAGTATAAAGTAATATACAGATTAAGAGATAGTGCTTTCATCTACTCATATTTCACTGGGTAACTTTATTTAATCTCTCTATGAATTACTTTGTCACTCAGTCATGTCCAACTCTTTGTGACCCGTGGACTATACAGTCTATGGAATTCTCCAAGCCAGAATACTGGAGTGAGTAATCTTTCCCTTCTCCAGGGGATCTTCCTAAAACAGGGATTGAACCCAGGTCTCCTGCATTGCAGGCAGATTCTTTACCAGCTGAGCCACAAGGGAAGCTCAACAATACTGGAGTGGGTAACCTATCCCTTCTCCAGCAGATCTTCTTGACCCAGGAATAGAACTGGAGTCTCTTGGATTGCAGGTGGATTCTTTACTAACTGAGCTATCAGGGAAGCCCACTCTCTATGTATAGCTTTGGCACTTTTGATTCATCTAAGACATTTTTTTTCCTAAAGTGCATCATATTCTTCCTTACTCTTTGTGGAGAGAAAAAAAAGCAAAGATGCATGTAATACAATGTGGCCGCTGGATATCTTCTCCAGCCCCTACTACAACAGCTGGCTGTTCATTCATCCTATAAGTGGTCTGTACAATATAATGACTGGCTATATTATTTTTCAAGCGATTTTTAAAAAGCCTGTTTATGAAAACTATGAAGGTGCTAAAGGAATAAGGTGGCTAATGTGAAGAGCTCTCTAAGATGTTAAGTTTTAAAAGGGAGGCACAGCCAGCCCATTGTTTGCAGAGCACAGAATAGCTCTGGAAGATTCTGCCAGGGTTAAAGTTGTGTCTGAGGAGGAGGAGAGCTGGGGACTGAGGGTCAGAAGATATGGGAGACTTTGGCCATTAAATAACCTCTACAAGAAGGCAACACCATCATCAATTAAGGTAATTTCAGGTTGACTGTGTCTCTTCCAGAAAGTAGCTGAGGGTGCAAAATAAAGCAACTGAGAGAAGACCATCTACATGAGAGATTTTGTATACATAAAAATTAAAGCAACACTCCCTTCTGAAAGATCATTTGGGACATATATCACAATATAGACACACATTTTTTGACCTTTTTTGAGAGGCTTTCATTACGTGATGTTAGGTGTTTCAGGTGCAGTCTTATTTAATACTCATAACAAGCTTATAAAATATGGATTTCAGTCCCATTGTACAGGTGAGTAAACTGAGGAATAGTGAGGTTGCTCAGAGTCACAGAGTTAATAGGTAATAGGACTAAATATTCAAATTGAGGTCTGTCCAACTCTGAAAATCTGCCTCTTCCATTGAGCCCTGGTACATCATGGACTTCAAATATATATAATCACGCAGGATCTTCAAACAGTGCTGTGAGGTGGGTAGCACTATCCCATTTTACAGATAATGGAAGCTGAGGATCCAAGGGGATCACACTCTACCCAAAGTTACCCATCTTCTTTGTACCGCATAAAAACTATACTCTGTACACCCAACGGTCATCTTAGGAGGACTAACCTATTATTTTATCATAAGCATTAAACACATTTGCTTCACAAGGTTAAATCTGTTTACTCCGATCTAAGGTTGCATTAATCATGTCTTCATCTACAACCAACCTAAACTTCACCTATCACTGTAAACAATAAAGACAGATGAGGCCCAGCCCGGCTGTCTGGTGGGGCTGTCGTTGGCTCAGATCCTTGCAGCCTCCTGAAAACCAGAGCCTCCAGTGCTGCTCTCCTCCTGAGTTTCAGTGCTCTGCGGTTTCTTATCACTTGCTTTAAAAATAACTTCTTAACAGAAGCATTTTCTAAAGATCACAAGCATGCACACCAGCAGCACTTCAGACATCTCACCCACTACACCACAAAGCAAGAGAAGCAGCACAGGAAGCGCCACTGAAGGGTACAGGAAGGAGAAACGAGAGTCGGAGCAGCCCTTCACAGTCTGCAAAACGCTCATTTAAAGCCCAGGGTTCAACTCGGCGTTCGCGTGTCTTTATCACTTGGATGCCGCAGGCTTGAACAAATGTAGGCAGGAAGGAAAGCCTTCCTGTCACCGTGGCAGGGTGGATGACAGCATTGGCAGGTCTATAATTAAAGGGTTAAGAATAAGACAAACAACAGGCGGGCCCAACGATTGCTGGAAGAGAAAGTATTTACATTACATGACAGTGCAAGAAGAATGGACACCTCCCCCACGTCCCCCAGCCCCCGCTGTTATTCAGTGCCGCCTGTCCTCACCACACTTGGGACAGCCATCCGCGTGCTGGCAGCAGAGTCATATCCTCTTGCTGTCTGCACAGTGGCACTTCTGTCTTCCTAATCGCAGTATGTGAAAGTTCCTGCCTCCATGACCAGAATCAGAAACCAAACGTTAAAACAAATCTTTCTTTAACATTATCCTGTCTGAAGATGTTTGGACTTGTGACTTCTGTTTATCTGTGTTTAATGGCACTGGCATAAGGAGAAATAGTGTATTTACACACCTGTGCTGTTATAAAAGATCATTTGTCGAGATAAATATTTACCCGTCATTTTCTGTTCTTGAGCTCGTGTTGGTGCTGGGCACACAGAGGAAGAACATTCTTTCCTTCAGGCAGTTCCCACTTCCAGAGGGAATATATCTGAATGGAGTCTATGGCGGGTGTGTGCGTGCAAGTGCCATGCCCCTGGCAGGGGTGAGCAGGAAAGATGAGGAAAACAGCACAGAGGAGACTGCATTGGAGCTGGGCACTGAAGGATAAGTAGGAGTTCGCTGGGCTCTGCATTATAGCGAAGCGAAGAGAAGGAAGGTGGGGGTGAAAGGGAGGATGGGGACACTGGTTTCCCTTTCAGAGTTCTGAGAAGGAAGGAGACTTCTTGTTTGTTCGTTGTGTGTTTCTGACAAAGGAGTGTTTTCTCACAAAAGGTGGCTCATCATTTCCACGGAGTCTGGGCCCTAACAAAGCCATCTTTCCCTGCCTATAGTGAATGCATAGGCAGATACAAGGCGGACCAGCAGCCTATGAATGGAAGGAGTGCTTGCATCCTGTCAAGGGGTAAGGAGAGGGTCACAGGGAAATTCCTTCAGGGGGACCTGCTGTCTCACCTTCTCTTCTAAGCATGTGGCCTATTAACCCTTGCTGCTCAGGGAAGAGCTCCTTCTATGATTACTCCCAGTGGGTGCCCTGTGGCTTCTGCTGAAAAGCAAGTGCAGTGTGAATCCAGTGGAAAGCCACCCTAGCTCCCCCCAGACCCCAGTGCTCCCCTGCAGCTTTATTCTCTTCAGCATCTCCCAAAGAAGAGCTCTGTTATACACCAGGTGCTCAATAAATGCTTGTTTGTGTAACTGATCAACTGAACGACCACTATCAAAGGAGAGGAAGAAAAACCCAGATCCGTCTTTAGAATGTCTACTGCAGCCATCAGTACTGCCTTTTCAGGACCACAGGTTCAAGCAAGACAAGTCCTCTTCACTGCCTATAGTGTCCACATGGCCGGTCACAAGCTGGCTGATGGGATTAAAAAGAAGAGTGGAGCACATGGGAAGTATTCTTAAGCTAGGATGTACAGTGTGCCCTACCTGACATGCAAACTCTGATACATACCAATCAATAACTAGTGTGGCCAGGATCTGACTGTCAGAACTCAAAAATGAGAAAAGGAAAAAGCAAAGAAAGCAGCCAGAAATGATTAGATCTGGAGAGTCTAAACAAGAGCGAAAGGTCCTTGGTCTCAATGTCAGAGTCCAAGCACTGGGTGGGAGCTTCCCTTGTCTAGGGTTTCCTACCCTCTGGTAGGAAGTGGGTGTTCCTCTGGGCGCTAAGAGAGCACATACCAAACCAGTAACAATTTGCTGGATCAAAAGGCTGAGCCTTCAGCAGCAGCTGTTTGTAGGTTTTTCATATGCAACCTTTAGCTGCTTAGGGGTTGGTTCTCTTTTCCAAGTTCATTTGTTACACTGTAAGAGGCTTTCCTCCAGTCCCCCTCTGAGTGACAGAGGATCCCAGAAGGACTCCACTGTTTCACTTCCATGAGCACCGATGCACTTAATAGAAGGTTCTGGAAAGAAGGCGTACTTGATCTTGACCACCACTGAGACTGTCTATAGAATTCTGGAAGGCTTTCTAAATGCATTTTATATCACCAGCATTTTCAAAGCTATTATACTAAAAATATTCTAAATGTATCCACTGATTAGATAACATCTTTTACACATAGTAAATGACTCAAGGTATCAATAATAAGGGTACACAGTTGTCTTCCCAAGACATGAGCTTCCTGTATATACCCAGAGGTGTATTTCCGCATTTGACATTGTCCCCCAAGTCTAGTCCTTTGACCCTAATTCTTACAGCTAAAGTACACAGACATGACAAGCATGGAATCTGATGGTCATTTTCTAAACAGAATTTCTTTTAAAATAGAATTATAGGAAGAATGTTTCTAGTCCCTCACCATTGTAGCTTTGTGATGTCAAATTGCCACAATTCTATCAGCCAAATTTTTCTAAACTCATTTTGTGTGGTGAATTAGTAATTACGAGATTGAATTTATTTATCATCTGACTTTTAAAATATATTTTAGTCTTTTCTGACAGCAGGGTGGTCAGATCTATGGCTTGTCAAAGGCCAGGTAATCTTCAAAATGTCAAGGGCTGCCAACCACATAACACAGTGTATTTTTTATTATCTAGTCTTTTCTCACCAGCTCACACACTCATCTCATCCCTGACTCTTATCCATTACTGCTGAAAATCCAGAGATTACTGGTACAAAAGATGCTGCCTCTGTAACCACAGGCTTATTCATGGGCTGGGGAGACTGGGGTGGAGGGTGTGGGATGAGGTGCGTAAATTGGAAAACCAGAAAGAAGTCCAGGGGTGAAGAAATCAGCCAGAAAAATACTAGTGGAAGAAACAGAGCCGGGTCGAATATGAAACCATGCCATAATTTCTTAGAGCAGAATTTTGCCCCAAATTCCCAAGGCTGCCGGTGTTTTCATGTTCATCCAACTTGCTTCCAGTTTTTATTTTTAAAACTACACAAATGTAAGGGAAAGCCAGCTAACTTAAAGGACCAACTGCATCTTTAGATTCTTTTGGGGATCCTTTTTCCCTCAAGAGACCCCAGTATCTTCTTGATCTGCTAGTCTCTGAGTGTATGTCTCTCACTCACTCTGTCATTTCTTCTCCCAAGAGTGGTCATTTTCTCTGAGCAGGGACTGTGAATGCTTTTAACAGCAGCTCCAACATGAAGTGACGGAGGCTGTGGGCTCAGAAGAGAGTGGCCAGGACCAAGGTGTGGGAGGCTGGTGAAGAATGTATCCACGCAGCCCGGGTGGGCCTCCCCCGTTTTGCTGTTGCTCTGTATACCCCACCCAGCCCTGACCTGGTGGGAACCTAACACCCATCCTTTCATCATTTTCTCTGAATCCTACTTCTAAGTCCCATAGACTACCAACATCTGAGAGATAAACAAGGCTTTCAATTCAGCGCTGAAGAGGGAGGAAAGAGTGGGTGTTTCTCAGCCAACTGCAGCTCACACTCCCCTCTTAATAAACATAAAGACCTCATGCCTCATCCTTCCCCACATCTGACTCCTGCTGTAGAAGGAAGGACATCATCCGGGACAGGATCACTGCCAAGACTGAGCCTTCCTCTCTGTGATTCAGGTTAGCAGCTAGCAGTTGTATTTCCTGCTGACTATGTCCTGAGCCAAGAATTTTACAATTATCTTTTCACTTCAGCCTACCCATGGATAGGCATGATCATTATTCTTACTTTTAAAATGGTCAAAAAAAAAAAAAAGACTTCCCTGGTCATCCAGTAGTTAAGAATCCACCTTCCAACACAGGAGACATGGATTTGATCCCTGGTCAGGGAACTAAGATTCACATGGCAGGGGGTCAATGAAGCCACATACCACAACTCGAGAGCCTGCACAACACAACTAGAGAAGCTCATACACTACAGCAAAGACCCAGTGCAGCCCAAGATTAAAATAAACAAATAAATAAAAGTAAAATGTGCAAAAAGAGCCTCAGAGAGAAACGTCCCAGACAGCCCAACAGGTAAGAGGCCAAGCTGGGGTCACAAGTCAACAGTTTCACTCCTGGGCAGGTGCTCAGAACCACCTCTCCATGGGGCTGTTTGTTTATTTTCTTCTTTTTATGGCGATACGTCATATTGTACTATTCATGATTTTTTTTTCCAGATCATAGAAGCCAGGTCTCCACCTGAATTCTGATTTCATCCATCCTTTGCATCTCCATCCCACAGCCAATCCAGTGAAAAAAGACTGTGTTGGTATCCTGAGTATGAAGGGAACAACTGACTCTCTGGCAAGAGTAGTCTCTGCTTCTCCCAGGGGTCTCCTCAGTGAGTGTGTGGGTGTGTGTGTATGTATGTGTGTCTATGTGTGGTATGGAGATTCATATCGCAGAACTATAGTCCTAAGGCTCCCTTGCCTCAGGCTTCCAATCAGGTTCAGCCAATGGGAGACTTGGGCAGGAAAGGAAAGGAGGAAGCAGAGAGCTGCTGGGGTATTTCTTCCTGTTCTCTTTGTGCTGGTGTTTCAGTGGATGACCCTCATAACCACCACGGTCCAGGCTCCTCTCCTGTGGCTCTAGCCCTCCCCAGTAGTAACACAGTTTCTTCCTATTTCCCTTTCAGACCTGGGAGTGTTCATGGCTACCTGCCGCTGGCAAGCCCTGGGTGCTTCAGAATCTCTGGTTCCCTTCACCCACTGATGCTTCTAAAAAGAAAGTCCCTTCATTAACTTCTGTTCAACACCCCAACTGAGGGTGCCTTCTTCCACTGCCAGGACCCAATAGAGACCCTTTAACACCCCCCAGATCAAAGAAAATGTAAAAAGAGTCCTAAGCAAGACCTGAAGAGGATGAAGGTCATTTAATTTTATAGGGAATTTGGACTCACTTTTTATAAACTGGAATCAAATACGTTGTCCAAATGTGAGAAGGGGGCCTTGGATATACTTCGAGTTTCCCCAGCTGTGCCTTTGTTACAGTCTAGGGAGACTTTGAATCCCATAAGCTGAAACAGGAAACCTCACTGCAACATTTAAATGTTGGTGGGTTAAATTTGGAATATGAATAAACATTTACCCTTGCTACCTACTGCATAATTTCACATCTCTAATGAACTTCCTGTGCTTTCCTACACACCACTTCTAAACTCACTCCTTGCAATGAAGCTCTCATCTGCCCTCTGGGTTTTTCTAAAAATAAAAATGATAACAACATTACCAACATGTCCCTATTTACTCTTGGTGATGCAGTCTGAGCCTAAGCAAGGCCTCCAAGTTTAGTGGGTATTTTTCTTGTCTTCATATGATACGCATGCCACAAAACCTACAATTATGGGGTTTCTAAGAATTTAAATGATATGTTCTAGATACTAACTCAATTCCTTTGTTTTTCATACACACAGAAATGCACACACACATAAATAACATCCAAGAACATGAGTTTGTCTCTTGAATGTCAATCAGTGACCAAAATCAAATTTTATAAATAGGTTTCAGAAAAGCCAACTTCATTAACCCTTTATGTATTAAGATAAATAAATGAATATCCATCTAAGCAAGGCATTCTCTCTGACATTCTCCAGTCATGAAAGATTCTTAGAGTAGGTACAATTCTCAATTATACCCACACAGAAATTAATCAGTTTGACTCTATGTACTGTGATTAAGTTCATTCAATGGAGTGACACTGTTTTAAATCACACTTACTAGGTGTGACACCCAAACAATCTTATACCTCCAGAGCTCAGGAATGCAGACCACTGTGCTGAGGAAGGCCAGGGTCATTTTAGAAGACAGACTGTCAAACACACATTTCAAGATGACCTTGTGATATTAAAATAGAATAAGGTACACCTCACTATTTTATGAGACTGATGCGCTACCTACTGCGCTAACGAGGCACCTCACCTCACTATTTTAATTAAAAAAATGGGTCAGATCATAAAATGTGGTATGTCAGGGGAGTCTGTAATTTCCTCGGTTCTGTCTCACTGCAACAAAAATTTGAAGCAACAGACCAGTGTTACAGCTCTGCATCACGGGTCAGTTTTACTTGGCAAGTAAAGGAAAATAAAGGCGTGAGGGTGGGTGAACCCAAAAGACATGGTGAGAAAAGAAGCACCCCTAACCTCAGCTCAATTTTGGCTCCTCATTTTTAAAAAATTAATTTATTTAATTGGAGGCTAATTACTTTACAATTTTATAGTGGTTTTTGCTATACATTGACATGAATCAGCCATGGATGTACATGTGTTCCCCATCCTGAACCCCCCTCCTACCTCCCTCCTCAGCCCATCCCTCAGGGTCTCCCAGTGCACCAGCCCTGAGCACCCTGTCTCATGCATCAAATCTGGACTGGCGATCTATTTCACATATGGTAATATACATGTTTCAATGCTATTCTCTCAAATCATCTCACCTTCACCTTCTCCCACAGAGTCCAAAAGTCTGTTTTTTATCTCTGTGTCTCTTTTGCTGTCTTGCATATAGGGTCATCATTACCATCTTTCTAAATTCCATATATATGCATTAGTATACTGTATTGGTGTTTTTCTTTCTGACCTCTTCACTCTGTATAATAGGCTCCAGTTTCATCCACCTCATTAGAACTGATTCAAATGCATTCTTAATAGCTGAGTAATGTCCCACTGTGTATATGTACCACAGCTTTCTTATCCATTCGTCTGCCGATGGACATCTAGGTTGCTTCCGAGTCCTGGCTATTGTAAACAGTACTACAGTGAACATTGGGGCACACGTGTCTCTTTCAATTCTGGTTTCCTCAGTGTGTATGCCCAGCAGTGGGATTGCTGGGTTGTATGGCAGTTCTATTTCCAGTTTTTTTAAGGAGTCTCCACATCGTTCCCCATAGTGGCTGTACTAGTTTGCATTCCCACCAACATTGTAAGAGGGTTCCCTTTTCTCTGCATCCTCTCCAGTATTTATTGTTGGTAGAGTTTTTGACAGCAGCCTTTCTGACCAGCATGACACAGAGCAGCCTGGAGCCTGAGCAGTGGCTCCTCGCTGTGTGTTTTTTCTCCGTCCCCTGAGCCTGCCCTGTGTACACTCAGCCAGGAGGGCTGTTCCTTCTACCTGGGGGCCTCCCACCCGTCCTCTGACCTTCCTTTGATCTGTTTTCATGGGCTTTTCCCTTCTTTGTCTTTTAGCCACCACCATTCCGGGCTCCTTTTTCCTATTCTAACTACCTAACTTCCCCCCCTCAAGAGATGGGAGGCCCAGTTCTTTGGGAATAGGGGCATCGAGGTCTCTCTGGCTACTTCCTGCTAAACTGGGATGGCAAGGGGCATTGGGCCTCCCCCTCTTGCTAGCTCAAGCCTGAGGGTCCTTATAGTGGTGTCCATCTAAGGGAGAGTGATATTTTCCATGGTTGGCTGTAGTTTTACATATCCTTGTTGAACTGGCACAGCATGTTGTAGCTTGTTGACCTGGGCAGAGACAAAATGGGTTAGACAAGGTGAAGTCAAGTGGGTCTTAGGAAGCATCACTACGAACAAAGCTAGTGGAGGTGATGGAATTCCAGCTGAACTACTTCAAATCCTAAAAGATGATGCTGTGAAAGTGCTGCATTCAATACGCCAGCAAAGTTGGAAAACTCAGCAGTGGCCATAGGATTGGAAAAGGTCAGTTTTCATTCCAATCCTAAAGAAAGGCAAAGCCAAAGAATGCTCAAACTACTGCACAATTGCACTCATCTCACATGCTAGCAAAGTAATGTGCAAAATTCTCCGCCAGGCTTCAACAGTACATGAACCATGAACTTCCAGATGTTCAAGCTGGATTTAGAAAAAGCAGAGGAACCAGAGGTCAAATTGCCAACATCAGCTGGATCATCAAAAAAGCAAGAGAGTTCCAGAAAAACATCTACTTCTGCTTTATTGACTAAGCCAAAGCCTTTGACTGTGTGGAACACAACAAACTGTGGAAAATTCTTACAGAGATGGGAATACCAGACCATCTGACCTGCCTCCTGAGAAATCTGTATGCAGGACAAGAAGCAACAGAACTAGACATGGAACAACAGACTGGTTGCAAATTGGGAAAGGAGTACGCCAAGGCTGTATATTGTCAACCTGCTTATTTAACTTATATGCAGAGTACATCATGAGAAACGCCAGGCTGGATGAAGCACGAACTGGAATCAAGATTGCCAGGAGAAACATCAATAACCTCAGATATGCAGATGACATCACCCTTATGGCAGAAAGCGGAGAAGAAGTAAAGAGCCTTTTGATGAAAGTGAAAGAGGAGAGTGAAAACTTAAAACTCAACATTCAGAAAACTAAGATCATGGCATCTAGTCCCATCACTTCATGGCAAATAGATGGGGAAAAATGGAAACAGTGAGAGATTTTATTTTGGGGGCTCCAAAATCACTGCAGATGGTGACTGTAGCCACGAAATTAAAAGACACTTGCTCTTTGGAAGAAAACCTATGACAATATATTTAAAAGCAGAGATATTACATTGCCAACAAAGGTCCATCTAGTCAGAGCTATGATTTTTCCAGTAGTCATGTATGAATGTGAGAGTTGGACTATAAAGAAAGCTGAGCACTGAAGAATTGATGCTTTTGAACTGTGATGCTAGAGAAGACTCTTGAGAGTCCCTTGGACTGCAAGGAGATCCAACCAGTTCATCCTAAAGGAAATCAGTTCTGAACATTCATTGGAAGGACTGATGATGAAGCTGAAACTCCAGTACTTTGGCCACTTGATGAGAAGAACTGACTCATTGAAAAAGACACTGATGCTGGGGAAGACTGAAGGCAGGAGGAGAAGGGGACAACAGAGGATGAGATGGTTGGATGGCATCATCAGCTAGATGGACATGAGTTTGAGTAAGCTCTGGGAGTTGGTGATGGACCGGGAAGCCTGGCGTGCTACAGTCCACAGGGTTGCAAAGAGTCGGACATGACTGAGCAACTGAACTGAACTGAAATACAGAAAATCGTGTTACAACTGCCTGACAACCTACTGATTTAGGCACTTTCAGAAATAAAGAAAGATAAAAGATAATGCTTACCTTCAAGGAGTTTATAATCTGGCTGGGTTAGGACATAAGAAGAGAATTAACAGTACATGAAAAGTAGACACTGAAAGATGAGAAATGAGTAGTTCAGATACTGAAAGTTCTGAGAGGCCAGAAAAGAGAGGAACCAATCCAGATTCCTCAAGAAAAACATTCTTTTTTTTTTTCTCAAAAGAATCAGTTCTCATTTTAAAAATCATAAGAGGAAGATTTACATTACCTAATTCAATCAAACAACATGTTTCCTTTATTACAGAGGTTTGCTGACTAAACACTGTGATATTAAAATGCTTTGAGATCATCCAAACAATGATTAAAAGCACTATTTCTTGATAAGTTTCTGCAGATTAAACACACACACTTTACATTAATTATTACCGAGCTGGGCAGGAAGTACACACACTGCAAGAACCCCCGGCTTTCAGAGAAGTGAAGGCAGTGAAATTATATTCTCTTTCCTCACCACATTTCTATTGATCTTCTTAGAGCAATCTCAGAAATGTTGCAAACAAATAATTTACACCCGATAAGAAAAGACAGGCTCCGAGAAGATAGGTGATCGGAAAAATGAGAAAATATCTCTGGCCAGGCCATTTTCTATTATGAGGGGCAGGCAGTCCCAACAGTGAACCATTTTTCTTGCCTTATCTGAAGGCTTAATGCCAGCACTGGAAAATGAGGAGGAGTTAAACTCTGCCTTTCTGCTTGCTGTCAAGCCTCATCATTTGCCAGACATGATACTATTTCATTTCACTGAAGAGCTCGGCAGAGTTCTGAAGCGTGTGGGAAGCAGGAGCCACTCCTGGGTTCAGCTAGTGCTTTTCAAGGAAAGGGAGGGCACCGTCTCTCCCCCTCCCTGTTTTCCCTTACAGGGAATCCGCTGTCCAATTTACTTCGACTTATTTGGACTTGAAAGGAAACACTCCAGTCTGCAATGAATAACCCCAGACAGTTGTAAAGTTAGACCAACTTCTAAAAGGATTCTTCTCGGCTTTTCTAAGTGCAAACACGATTTCCCAGGTAATTCATAATTAGTTAATGGTGCCCCGAATGATTTTTAGCTGTCGTAAGCACCATTACTGTCTTCTGAAAAATTTAGAGATGTTTCTTCAGAAATGACAGCAGCTGTTAGTTTTATTGCAAAACTTTTCTTTCCATTAGCAGATGGCTGAATTTCTTTCTTATTTCCAATTATGAAAACATGTCTTAACTTGTCATCTTAGGCTATTGTGAGCATCTGACCTCCAGCATAAGGCATGAGGAGACACAAGCCTGTTTACTTGAGACTTGTTTTATAATATAGTGAGTTGATTTAGGGTCCTGATGATCCCTATTCTGCTGTTCTTTTTTTTTTTTTTTTAATTCAGGAATAGCGAGTGTATAATTTAAAATGTCAGGATATGATGATAAAAGAGTGAAGGTATTTTCTCTGCCCAGTAATTCTACTCAAATATTAAAGTTATAACATTCAAAATAAAAACTACAGTTATCTGGCAGTTAAAAACATTTTCTCCATACCACAGTGTTGGTATAAAAGCCTATTTATATGCATTATCTTTGCTTATCTATTCACATTTGTATCCTCCATGTAAATTCTGCCTTGGTCAACCTCTCAAAAGAAATGATTTTGTTGTGTCTCCATCTGAGTCTTTTTTTGGTTATTCATTTGCTTAAGATGAAGTCGAGGGAAAAAAATCTCTATTCTAGAGTAAAACAAACTAGGCTGTACCCTTATAAATCTAATCTAAAATGAGTGTATACATAAGACAAGCAGACTTGCCTAAAAAAGGAAGGGTTTGCCTCAGTTGAATGAGGAATGACCATGTAGAAAATATTATTCAGACTTTTGGGATTCTGAATAGGAAAAGGAGGGTTACTGTTAGAAAGAGGAGCAGACACGAAAAGGTTCATAAAAATCAAAAGATAAACTGTTGTTAAATAATCACAGCTTGGAATCTCAAAGAACCAGCAATCCCCCTGGCACCAACTATTGGTATCTCTGCCCCTGCAGTTTCTCACCTTTCAGCCCAAATCATCAAAGAATCTGTTTGACAATCAATCCAGCATCATGCTTTTGGAGGTTATTTTTCAGAAGGTCCTGATTTTTTAAGATGTTTTGTTTTTTACTCATTTTCTCTGGAAGGTTAAAAGAAGTACACACACACACACACACACACACACACACGATTTGGGGCTAAAGAATGAATAAAAAAATAAGTACAAAAACTAAACTATTAAATTAACCTTCAGCTTTACAATTCAGAGAAGAAATGTTAAATGCGTCAAGTTGCAGGCAGCATTTAAGGCCATAAACTGGTTATTATCCTACAGTATTTGTAGGTGCCTCTGGGCTCCAGGTGCCTTGCAATGCTAATTACACATTTCTCTGGCTACCCCAATAGGGAATAGGCTTCATTAACCACATTTTACAGGCAAAGAATCGGGAGCTAAGTAATGGGCCTCAGGTTACAGACCAGACAGAAGGTAGGGAAGGAACATGATACTTAGTCTCTCAGTCCAAGCAGACATCTTGTGGAGCATCATCTTGAAAAAATCAAAGAGATAAGTACTGGTGTTGATTTATAACTTTTATTCCAACAGTGAGAAAATCAGAAGCCTCACCACCTTCAGAGGTTGGTCCACAGCAGTGATTCTCAGCATGCATCAGAAACTTCTGGAGGGCTAATTAGCAAGCAGATTTCGAGCTCCATCTCTAGCTTTCTGGATTTAAAAGGTCTGGGATGGGCCCGAGAATCTGTATTTCTGTGAAGTTCTTGGGTGATGCTGACACTGGTGGTCTAGGAAATCACTTCTGTGGAAATGATATTTTACCTCACATCTCAGTCCTTTCTCATACACCTTGAACCATTCCTCCCTTACCCTCTCTGCAGCTCTTATTTGCAGAAGGACACTCCCGATTCCCACTCAGTAAAGTCTCGCAGTCATGTCCGACTCTTTGCGACACCGTGGACTGTAGCACGCCAGGCTTCCCTGTCCATTACCAATTCCCAGAGCTTGATCAAACTCATGTCCTTTGAGACAGTGATGCCATCCAACCATCTCATCCTCTGTTGTCCCCTTCTCTGCCTGCCTTCTTTCCCAGGATCAGGGTCTTTTCCACTGAGTCAGTTCTTTGCATCAGGTGGCAACGTATTGGAGTTTCAGCTTCACCATCACTCCTTCCAATGAATATCCAGGACTGATTTCCTTTAGGATTGACTGGATCTCCTTGCAGTCCAAGGGACTCTCAAGAGTCTTCTCTAGCACCACAGTTCAAAAGCATCAATTCTTCGGTGCTCTGCTTTCCCCATCCCACCGGCCTTCTGCTTCAGCTTCCTCATCCATCTTACTCAGTAGATCCCATAGAAACAAATGAGGCTGTGTAACAAGTGATTAAGAGCCCCGGTTCTGATATAGATATCAAACTGTCTTACTCCACTCAAGTCTTATGGCCTCCATTGCTACACTTATAAAATGGGGGAAATAACAACTACCTGTTAAGTTTATTTTAAGAGTTCATTGAGGTAACCCACTGAAAAGGATGGAATCCACTGAAGCACTGAATGCTTGACATGGAATTAGAGTTCATTTAATGATGATGATTGTTATATTTGCATATTATCCAACCGTACAGAAATGGAGCAGCTCTCCCAAAATGAACCAGTCTTGGGATGTTTTCTATTCAGTGGCACTAGGTAAAGTGTCTGAGGAAGGTCTGATGTTTTAGCCCAGCCATAAGCGAGGAGTTAAGGATGACGTCCTTTAAAACCCACCCTTACCCTGCCCCTGAAACTGCACAGGATGTTAACGTTATAACCCTTCAAAGAGATATTCTAAGAGATATTTGCATCTTAATAAGAGTCACTTAAAGACTAAAAGCAGCATTTTAAAGAATTTGGTGAGGCTCAGAACCAAGGAGATCAAAGAAGGCCTGAGGCAACTGCCTGGCATCCAAGGTGTGATGCTGATACATGTCAAAAAGAGGCACAATTCCTCTCCCAGTTGCCACTGGCTTCCTCGCCAGGGAGACCACTCTTTGGATTGCAAATGGGATGGAAGCCCTGATGACAGAGACCTTGGAAGAAGACAAGATCTATGAGAATGGGACCAGAGCAAGGAATTAGGCAAATGCCTTGATTATTATAAAGAGAGGGAAGGAAAATTCTCTTAGATATAGGTGGTGGAGCTGGACATGGATCCCAGAAATTAAAAATGGGATGGATTGGAAAAGAAGTTGGTAACAGTGGTGCCATAAAAGCCAATCCAGTCTCACTAAGAACAAGTCAAGTCACAGTGATGCCAATCATTTCTTTCCAGAAAGATCGGCATATCAGAGCAAATGAAGCAGACAAGAAGGTTGTTTGCAAAGCGTTTTGGACAAGGTTACAAAACACAGGACAGGGACCAGTACACTAGGCAGAGTAATAATTTGATGATTGAAACGTAGAAAGGGAACAAATTAGTTGATATAAGAATATTTCTTGGCCTTACCCTAGGCAATATTTTCATGAATATTTTAACCAAAAATGAGAGCAGTTTTAATCAAAATTATCCATGTAGGAGATCTAATTAAAGGTCACTATATTTGAAAAAAGCATAAAGTATGTTCTTTACCCTTTCTGCAATAAAGACTCAGAAGCTTGGATTGCTACCTGTAAGGGATAGATAACATGTTAGATGGTAAAATGGGGACTTTCAAAAAATCTGAATAGGCTGGCACCAAATTCACTAAAATTTCATTTAAGAGGGATAAATGTAACTTTTGGCCAAGAATTTTAAAAAATCATTGCTAATATTGGGGAGACACAAACTAGCAGGGGTATATACAATGTATAGATGTAAAGATTGTAATTGGTATAACATCAGTAGCTATTGTAGAGTAACTAAGCAAACTCTGATCTCAGACTGTGCTAAACAGGATGGCAAAGTAGCCATCTGCTTCGGTCAGACTCTCTGGAGTGTCACATGGTTCTGGGGGCCACACTCTATGTTAGGGATGGACTAAAACATATCTGAACAAGAAAGAGCAAAATGAGATGATTCAAAAACTCATCAGGCAAAACGAGGCTGAAGGAGGCTGGGTCAGCAGTGTCTCTGGGTGAGCCTTATGCATGTGTTCAAACAGCTAAAGGGCCAGACACGGACGTGTTCTGCATAGTCCAGGCATGCAGAGAAACAGAATAAACACCAGTCCAAGGAAGTGCTTTCTAATGGTCTCCAGTGGTGACCTCAGGAGATAGAGAGTCCCTCATTGCAGGAAACAGTCAAGCATGGCCAAAGGGCTTCCCAAACAGAAGTCTCTCCATTCTCTAACTCTAGGCTGTCTGTGACCTGGATGGATAATGCTAACCTGACTGTATTTGCCATAAACACTCTCTTTCTGGAATAAAGCCTTGGGGACTCCCTACTACTGGCTGAAAGACTGACTTCTATGGCCACAGAACTGTATCCAAATCCCATTAAAGCCAGTTTAATAATATACTGGGATTATACAGAGCTTTTCATCTATGGAGCTCAGGGCATTTTCATACCAATTACTGCCTTTTATCTTCACAATACTTCTACCAGGTGAGGACCAAGAGGAAGCAAGTTTGATTTTGCCCATTTTGTAGCCAGGGAAGTGTGAGGAGACTTGAGGAAGGTTATTTTGTCTTGATGGGAACCTGGTATTTGGGATCTTGTTTTTTTAGCAATATCTTTTTAAAGGTAGAGCTGCTTTCTATCCTTCTGAAGGACACTGTCTCTGTTACAATGCATTTAGAAGCAACAGTAATCAGGGAAGAACGTTTGGTTGCAGGAAAAGCGGGAACCCACTGGGGGAGAGAGGCAGAGCTGTTAGGAATCAGTGTGAGAAAAGCCATTTGACCCTGATTAGTGGTGAATTACAAGGAAAAATGGCGTGGATAGGACCCTTCTTCTCATTTTACTTCATTTTCCTCAATTATCTGAGGGGCTGATAATTCTCTGGGATGGAAGGCAGTTCCCAAAATAGTTTTTTACACCACATGAAAATATCCAGGACTTAAGAGCACCCTAGTCTGTGTTTCTGTGTGGTATTTAACACAGTATGTCTTAAATTAGATTGGCAACTGTTTCCAATGAATCCATAAGATCTGTGAAGGGAATGTTAGGAGAAGAGGGCAGCAGAGGATGAGACAGTTGGATGGCATCACTGACTCAACAGACACGAATATGAGCAAACTCCAGGAGAAAATGAAGGAAAGCCTGGCGTGCTGCAGTCCATGGGGCTGCAGAGTCTGACACAACTTAGCAACTGAACAATGGAAAGTCTTCCTTCTCCCTTTGACAAGAAGGATAGAAGGGAGGATATGAGCACAGTCTCTGAGACCAGACTGCCTAAGTTCAAATCCCACCTCTAAAGTTCATGAGCTGTGTGACTTTGGGCAAATCAGTTTACTGCTTTGTACTCTGCTTCCTTATCCATAAAACTGGGGCTTTTAGCATACCTCCTCCCTCACAGGAGGGCTATGAGGACTAGATTAGTGAATCCATGAGTGTCAGGCTCTTGGCACGTGCTTCCCAGGTCAACCTCCATTAGCCCTGCACTATTTGCAACATAGAGCACAGCAAATCTTCACCTCAGTGATCAGAACCACTCTACTCTCTCATCACCTGCCTTAAAATCTCAGGCTGTCAACACCCCAGGGCAATATTAGGCAAGCAGGTATAAGGAAAAGGCACAGATAATCCAGAAATCTCCTCTCTCTAAAAAACGTCCATTATTTTCACCAAGGAAGCTTTGTACCAGAATTGCTGAAGATCTCTAAAGAAGAGATCAGTTTAGTTCAGTTGTTCAGTCATGTCTAACTCTTTGTGACCCCCATGGACTGCAGAATGCCAGGCCTCCCTCTCCATCACCAATTCCTGGAGTTTACTCAAACTCAGGTCCCTTGAGTCGGTGATGCCATCCAACCATCTCATCCTCTGTCGTCCCCTTCTCCTCCTGCTTTCAATCTTTCCCAGCATCAGAGTCTTTTCAAATGAGTCAGTTCTTTGCATCAGGTGGCCAAAATATTGGAGTTCCAGCTTCAGCATCAGTCCTTCCAAAGAAATCCCGGGGCTGATCTCCTTCAGAATGGACTGGTTGGATCTCCTTGCAGTCCAAGGGACTCTCAAGAGTCTTCTCCAACACCACAGTTTAAAAGCATTAATTCTTTGGTGCTCAGCTTTCTTCACAGTCCAACTCTCACATCCATACATGACCACAGGAAAAACCATAGCTTTGACTATGGACCTTTGTTGGCAAAGTAATGTCTCTGCTTTTTAATAGGCTATCTAGGTTGGTCATAACTTTGCTTCCAAGAAGCAAGCATCTTTTAATCTCATGGCTGTAATCACCATATGCAGTGATTTTGAAGCCCCCCAAAATAAAGTCTGACACTGTTTCCACTGTCTCCCCATCCATTTCCCATGAAGTGATGGGACCAGATGCCATGATCTTAGTTTTCTGAATGTTGAGTGTAAGCCAACTTTTTCACTCTCCTCTTTCACTTTCATCAAGAGGCTCTTTGATTCTTCTTCACTTTCTCCCATAAGGGTGGTGTCATCTGCATATCTGAGGTTATTGATGTTTCTCCTGGCAATCTTGATTCCAGCTTGTGCTTCTTCCAGCCCAGCATTTCTCATGATGTACTCTACATGTAAGTTAAATAAGCAGGTTGACAATATACAGCCTTGACGTACTCCTTTCCCAATTTGCAACCAGTCTGTTGTTCTATGTCATTTTAATAGGCTATCTAGGTTGGTCATAACTTTGCTTCCAAGAAGCAAGCATCTTTTAATCTCATGGCTGTAATCACCATATGCAGTGATTTTGAAGCCCCCCAAAATAAAGTCTGACACTGTTTCCACTGTCTCCCCATCCATTCCCATGAAGTGATGGGACCAGATGCCATGATCTTAGTTTTCTGAATGTTGAGTGTAAGCCAACTTTTTCACTCTCCTCTTTCACTTTCATCAAGAGGCTCTTTGATTCTTCTTCACTTTCTCCCATAAGGGTGGTGTCATCTGCATATCTGAGGTTATTGATGTTTCTCCTGGCAATCTTGATTCCAGCTTGTGCTTCTTCCAGCCCAGCATTTCTCATGATGTACTCTACATGTAAGTTAAATAAGCAGGTTGACAATATACAGCCTTGACGTACTCCTTTCCCAATTTGCAACCAGTCTGTTGTTCTATGTCTAGTTCTAACTATTGTTTCTTGACCTGCATACAGATTTCTCAGGAGGCAGGTCAGGTGGTCTGGTATTCCCATCTCTTTCAGAATTTTCTACAATTTGTTGTGTTCCACACAGTCAAAGGCTTTGGCATAGTCAATAAAGCAGAAATAGATGTTTTTCTGGAACTCTCTTGCTTTTTCCATGATCCAGCTGATGTTGGCAATTTGATTTCTGGTTCCTCTGCCTTTTCTAAATCCAGTTTGAACATGTGAAAGTTCACGGTTCATGTACTGTTGAAGTCTGCCTTGGAGAATTCTGTGCATTACTTTGCTAGCATGTGAGATGAGTGTAGTTGTGCGGTAGTTAGAGCATTCTTTGGCAGGCATTGCTTTTCTTCATACTTTCTTTCACCATTATCTCTTCTTCATACTGTTGAGAACCCCATGAACAGTATGAAGAAGAGATAATGGTGTTATAAAGAAACGTCATTCTAAAATAAGCTTTAAAAGCAGTCACTTTCTCCCATGAGGGAGAAATTTACCTAACTGCTCCCAGCCTTGGGTCTAATTTTAAGTAATTTACACTGTGGTGTTGGAGAACAAGTAAAGATGGGACCAGTGTGGTCTCTCTGGTTGCAGCAGACACACCCCTGCAAACAGGGTGTGAAGCAAAAGAAAGGAGGGACACATAGGAGGCTGGAGGGAGAGGGCCAGATGCTGACTGTGGGCCAAACAAGCTCTTCCAAGGCCCAGAAGGAACAACTCGGAGAGACTAGAGGAAAGAGAAAGAGACCCTTCAGGAAGGAAAGGCCCCCAAGGAAATGCCTATCTAGGTGTGGCAGGACAGTCTGGTTGGCAGGTTAACACCTGGGAACCATCATCACCATTGCTGTCCCAAGTAGAGTCTGGAGTCCCGCTGGTTGTTAGATGGTAGCGAGGAAAGTTGCCACATCCTAGAAATTGCTCTGTTGGTTTTGATGTTCCTTTAAAGTTTATTTGACTTTACTTCTTTCAATAAAGAGAATTTTTTATAGTAAAGTTGTAGAAAGGGTACAGTCACAGATCTATGGGTTGCCAGCCCAAAGCCTCACTGGCAAGCCTTTGGGAGGATGCCCTTGCTGTGCACAATGGCAGGGTTCTGTCACCCTGGTTAGCAGCGTATCTAGAGCACAGGGAAGGGGAATGACAGATAACTATCTTTCCAGAGGCAAAAGTGCAAAATCCAGAAGCCGCAGTGTGGCGGCTCTGGGACTCCAGTCTCTGGTGTATAAAGTTTGGTGATGAGTGTGGTGGTGAAGAGCCCAGTGACACAGGAGGTGTGGTTCTCATGCAGTTCTAGCACTTTCTGGCTGTAACTTTAAGGAAATGACTTAACGTCTCTAAGGCTCCATTACTTCTTCTTTAATAGAGAAATCTATAGGGCCTACCCCAGGGGGCCGAGGAGGGTTCATGAGCCCAGGTCCTCACTAAATACTGATGCCTGTCATTCCACTCATTAATCCTCTACTTTATCCTCTATTGGAGAGTCACAAAAATACAGAAATAACTGAAAGACTGGGATTGGGGGAGGGCCAAGGAGGGGCAGCAAAGGGAGGAGAGGCTGCACAAAGGAACTGGACATTTCAACACTGGCTCATTCACCCTGAGAAAGCGGGATGTGATGAAGAGTTTGGTACCACTCGGTTCCAGAGTAAACAAATGCCCAGACGAACTGTGGCCTTGTAAGAAAACCCCACACTCAATACTGTGAACAACGGCTTTGGGCCCTCATAAGGACTGGAGAGAAAGGCTGAAAATAAAGTCGTTCTGTGGAAATGGAGATGGAATCAACACCTCTAATGGAGAACTGCAATCTGCAACTGTAGATTTATCCAAAGACTCCTGGAGCTTCTCAGAAGTGAGCACCTTACACCTCAAATTGAAATCAACAATTTTGGCAGCTCCGTTATACCTGAATTGTGTACATGGGGATGTTAAACTAGAGGCTGCCTGTGAACGCACTATACACCATGTCTGGCACTGGGGAGTACAAGGACTACCTTCGTTCTGGTGTGAAAACAAGGTAATCAGAGGATTTCTGCACCGCTGGGAGGATGCTAGGCTGACTGCCACCTGTGCCCTTTCTCTCCTCCTTGCCTCAACTCAATCTCTGCTCAGAGTCCAGGACTTAACACAATCTGTGTTGTTTATCTAATAAAGGTGGGCTAAGAACTGAGGCTTGAGTCCTTGACTGTTTGCAGTGATTCCATGTAAAATGTTTCATGCACAGCTCCAGAGCAGTACAAAAGAGTTCATGGCATTGAATGGCTTTTACATTGGCACGCACAATTCCCTTTTTATGCCCTGAACTACGTCCTGGCTCCAGCAGCATCCTGCGTGCCCTCATAGCTCCCCTCTGATACACTTTTGTGTATCTGGTAGGGAATGATAGCCTGGTGAAGCACAGACAACATGTCAGCTTGTGGCCATGTGGTTTGGGGACCAGATTAAGAGAACAGGGGCCTTGCAGGAGCTGTAAGCATCTCTGCACAGCCTTGCCAGCCGCAGAAGTCAGGCAAGACAGAGTTATAAGGAAACAAAAATTTTCCTTTCTATTTCATGAGATGATGAGATTCTTCTCTGTTATTAGGCCCAAACTACTATGTTCCTTACAGCTTTCATAGCTTCCCTGGTGGCTCAGACGGTAAAATGTCTGCCTGCAATGCAGGACACCTGGGTTTGATCCCTGGGTTGGGAAGATTCCCTGGAGAAGGAAATGGCAACCCACTCCAGTACCTTGCCTGGAAAATTCCATGGATGGATGAGCCTGGTAGGCTATAGTCCTTGGGATCACAAAGAGCCAGGCACGACTGAGCACTTCACCGGTTCACAGCTTTCATAGAAAGGTAAGCATTATTTGTTGCCTTATAGAATCTGCTGAATTATTAGGGTCATAAATTACCTACAGGACAGGTCACTGAACTAATGCAAGTTTCTTGGCTTAATACATTTGCAAGTGCGAAGGCACCCATCACACACACACACATATACATACTCACACAAATAAAACTGCTAGAAAAAGTTATCAAAAAAGAAAGAAAGAAAAAATTTGAAAGGCAGGGGAGCTACCCTGAGTACAAAAAGCACCTGAAGCAGTGTCTATCTCAGGGCTCTGATCCTGCCCCCTTTTTTCTCACTGATAACTCCTAGGGTGCTCTTCACCTATGCTCTTGGCTGCTGTTAACTCCACATGGCTGTCTCTAACACAGACCTCTCCACTGTGCTCCAGAACAGGACTCAGCAAACTTTTCCTGTCAAAGGCTTGAGACAAAGTATTTTAGACTTTGGTGCCACTTGGCGTCTGCTCTCTGAGGCACCTACTCAACTTTGCCCTCATAGGGTGGTGAAAGCGGCCATACACAATGTTTAAACCAATGTGCCTGGTGGTAGGTCAATGAAACTTCATTTGCAAAAACAAAGAGGAGGCAGGGTTTGGTCTGTGCAGTCACAGTTTGCCGACCCCTGCTCTCAACTTCAGCTGCCAGTTAATTACACACTTCCACCTGCAGATTCCACAGGTGCCTCAAAACTCAATGTTTCAAGGCTAGACACAGTCCCTTTCGCTTTCAGTTAGCTGTAAACACACCATCAACACTTGTGTGCCCCAGGCTAATGCTGGGGCATTAGCTACATTCCCCACCCTGACAGATCAGAAAGTGAAAGAGAAAGTGAAGTCATTCAGTTGTGTCCAACTCTTTTTGACCCCATGGACTGTAGCCTACAAGGCTTCTCAGTTCATGGGATTTTCCAGGCAAGAGACTGGAGTGGGTTGCCATGTCCTTCTCCAGGGGATCTTCCTGACCCAGGGGTCGAACCCAGGTCTCCTGCATTGTAGGCAGATGCTTTACCCTCTGAACCACCAGGGAAGCCCTGTCAAGCCCAGAGCCAAGTACAAAGCCTAACTTTTAATTTAATTTATCTCATTTGTCCCACTCCAATTATGTGTTCCTTGAGTGCAGGGAACGTTGACATTCTAGGAATCAGCGAACCAAAATGGACTGGAAAGGGTGAATTTAACTCAGATGACCATTGTATCTACTACTGTGGGCAGGAATCCCTCAGAAGAAATGGAGTAGCCATCATGGTCAACAAAAGAGTCTGAAATGCAGTACTTGGATGCAATGTCAAAAATGACAGAATGATCTCTGTTGTCTCCAAGGCAAACCATTCAATATCACAGTTATCCAAGTCTATGCCTCAACCTGTAATGCTGAAGAAGCTGAAGCTGAATGGTTCTATGAAAACCTACAAGATCTTTTAGAACTAACACCCAAAAAAGATGTCCTTTTCATTATAGGGGATTGGAATGCAAAAGTAGGAAGTCAAGAAACACCTGGAATAACAGGCAAATTTGGCCTTGGAATGCGGAATGAAGCAGGCCAAAGACTAATAGAGTTTTGCCAAGAAAATGCACTGGTCATAGCAAACACCCTCTTCCAACAACACAAGAGAAGACTCTACACATGGACATCACCAGATGGTCAGCACTGAAATCAAACTGATTATATTCCTTGCAGCCAAATATGGAGAAGCTCTACAAAGTCAACAAAAACAAGACCAGGAGCTGACTGTGGCTCAGATCATTATTGCCAAATTCAGACTGAAACTGGAGAAAGTAGGGAAAACTGATAGACCATTCAGGTACGTCCTAAATCGAATCTCTTATGATTATACAGTGGAAGTGAAAAATAGATTTAAGGACCTAGATCTGATAGATAAAGTGCCTGATGAACTATGGAATGAGGTTCGTGACATTGTACAGGAGACAGGGATCAAGATCATCCCCATGGAAAAGAAATGCAAAAAAGCAAAATGGCTGTCTGGGGAGGGCTTACAAATATCTGTGAAAAGAAGAGAAGCAAAAAGCAAAGGAGAAAAGGAAAGATATAAGCATCTGAATGCAATTTATGATTATACAGTGGAAGTGAGAAATGGATTTAAGGGTCTAGATCTGATTAAACTCTGTACTAAGGATTATATAACAACAATGTATCCTGCTTGAGGACAGTTTCTTCTTGAAAATCTTCGACTAATCCTGTTATCTTAAAGTGTAAATTAGAGGAGTGGGTCTGGTAATATCTTTACAACCTTGAGACATTCTTTTGACTTATTGTAAAACCAATTTAAAAAGTATATAGCTCTTTTCTAAGACTGGGCCACTCTCCACCCCCTTCTGATGTCTGTGTTGGAAACTTTCTCTGTCTCTTTTCACTGTAAATAAAATTCTGCCACACAAGAGCCCTGAGTGGTCAAGCTTGGTCTCTGGTCCCAAAGCTAAATCTTCTTCTTCAGAGATCATGAATCCAACATCGTCACTGTAAGCTATTTTTCTAATGAAAGTTGGTGATCTAAGACCCATTCTAAATGTTTTTGAAGAGAAAGTCTACCCAGTCCATGAACTCATAGCTAACAGCAAGAAATACCCCAGCTTTGCCTCTGCAAGATGGCTCATGGTTCTTTTGGCATATTCCATTCAATTTTGTCCTACTAGTTTTTGAGAAGATGAAAACAATATTCTTTGAGACATACTAAATGTATTTGGCCAGAATAAATGACAAAGTAAAAATAAATTTTAGGTTGAAATATAATTTCTTGCTGTATGTGTGTATATCTGTTAGATGTCAGACACTATGCTAGCTATTAAGTATTCATCTTCTATATGAAGATAATAGATATTTAACTGAGATATGATAAATGCATAAATAAATGAATGGAGAGATATATAGGTGATAATAGATATTTTTGGAGAAACAATTGCTTTATTAGTTAATAAGTAGTAAGAAACTGATAAAGTTATTCTACTTCTAAAATTCATCTTTTCATTAAAAATAGCACTCTACTAGCATCATGAGAAACGCTGGACTGGAAGAAACACAAGCTGGAATCAAGATTGGCGGGAGAAATATCAACCATCTCAGATATGCAGATGACACCACCCTTATGGCAGAAAGTGAAGAGAAACTAAAAAGCCTCTTGATGAAAGTTAAAGAGGAGAGTGCAAAAGTTGGCTTAAAGCTCAATATTCAGAAAACGAAGATCATGGCATCCAGTCCCATCACTTCATGGGAAATAGATGGGGAAACAGTGGGAACAGTGTCAGACTTTAATTTGTGGGGCTCCAAAATCACTGCAGATGGTGACTGCAGCCATGAAATTAAAAGATGCTTCTCCTTGGAAGGAAAGTTATGACCAACCTAGATAGCATATTCAAAAGCAGAGACATTACTTTGCCAACTAAGGTCTGTCCAGTCAAGGCTATGGTTCTTCCTGTGGTCATGTATGGATGTGAGAGTTGGACTGTGAAGAAGGCTGAGCGCCGAAGAATTGATGCTTTTGAACTGTGGTGTTGGAGAAGACTCTTGAGAGTCCCTTGGACTGCGAGGAGATCCAACCAGTCCATTCTGAAGGAGATCAGCCCTGGGATTTCTTTGGAAGGAATGATGCCAAAGCTGAAACTCCAGTACTTTGGCCACCTCATGTGAAGAGTTGACTCATTGGAAAAGACTCTGATGCTGGGAGGGATTGGGGGCAGGAGGAGAAGGGGATGACAGAGAATGAGATGGCTGGATGGCATCACTGACTCGATGGACGTGAGTTGAGTGAACTCTGGGAGATGGTGATGGATAGGGAGGCCTGGCGTGCTGCGATTCATGGTGTTGCAAAGAGTCAGACATGACTGAGCGATTGAACTGAACTAAGGACCGTAAATATGGTATCTTTTATGTTCAAAAAGCTGAAGAAACAATAAAAAATGTTGTATCTTTTAAAAACATCTGGAAAAAAAATTATTTACTTATTTAGGCTTTGGATAAAATGTACATTGTTTTGACTTTCCTGGAAGAAAGAACAATATATAAGGTGGGTACTGATCATGTCTCATCAATTCTAATGGTTCCTCAATAGTATCAAACCAATTTAGAAAGCATCATAGAATTTTCAATTTTCTTATAGAAATGAGAGAGGTTGGTTCACCTCCCACTCCACTACCCTGAACTATATGGTCTTTCTTTAATTCTTTTTATTTTTTTCCCAACAAAAGCAAGACTCATCTTATCTTCATGTACTTATTGTGTTTTATCTTGCCAGTAGATTGGAACAGTAAAGCTGATAAGAATCTCTGATGCTTTCAGACTTACATCACCTTAAATTTAGGACTTCTAAAGATTTAATCTGAATTCCCATCAATCAGAAACCAACTGTTTGTTTAAGCAAGTCACACATTTTAGATAATGTGTACTCACTAACCTTCTGTCTACAGTATTACCTGTTTTATTTTTCATCTCAATTTCATACTTTTGTGGGCAAAACCACCAGGGAAATATATTTCAATGACAATATATGATAATGCTGCTCTCTGCTCTTCATCTCATTACAGAAGCCTTGTCTTTCTAAAATGGAAAATGGATTTATGTGCCATAGTATTATTTCTGCCACACACTGATACAGTGAAACAGCATTTGGGTGGCTTCAAGTAAATTTAATTTTCTTTCGGTGCTTCATGAAATGTGAGTCACTCTGAAGCAAACGATGCCACTTTCAATTTTTTTTTTTTTTTAAATAGGGACTCTAAAAGTTAAGTGCTTTTGTTTTGTTTTAATATGGAGCAGATATCATCTGATATTTTCGGTGATCTTAAAAGTCATTTCAGTTTGTAACTTCCCTATGAGGAGTTTAAAAGCTTCAAAAATTATTCTAGTATATTTTCCTGCCATTAATTAGGACTGTATTTAATCTAGTCCAGGAAGGAGTTACTTCTGTTGTCAAAGAAAAACTACATAGGATAGAACAAGGTTTTTTTCATGACTATTGAAATATAGTCTGCTGCTGCTGCTGCTAAGTCACTTCAGTCGTGTCTGACTCTGTGCGACCCCATAAACGGCAGCCCGCCAGGCTCCTCCGTACCTGGGATTCTCCAGGCAAGAACACTGGAGTGGATGAAATATAGTCTAGATTATTGCAATAGGGGAGAGAGATTGGTCTCAATACTTTTGAAGCAAAATTTAGTCACTCAATCATGTCTGACTCTTTGTGACCCCAAGACTATAGCCCACCAGACTCCTCTGTCCATGGAATTCTCCAGGCAAGAATACTGATGTGGGTTGCCATTTCCTTCTCCAAAGGATTTTCCCAACCCAGGGATCGAATCCAGGTCTCCCGTATCGTGGACAGACTCTTTACCTTGAAGGAATTTTAAGCACAGGGATGAGTTGGGGGGAAGTACTGCAGGACTTTAGGTAGGGAGTTGATCAATGTGAATAAACCACCAATGTTTGCTATCTGGCTTTCATCTAAGTCAAGCTTCTATCATCCCACAGAGATCAAGGAAAGGGGTTGTCTTTTTTTTTTTTTTTTTGATGATTACATTTTGAAGGGATGGCTTTCAGGTCCTAGAGAAAGATACTCCTCTCCTACAAAACTGGCAAAGACATTGGGGGAAAAAAATTTCCACTTCAAAGGGGTAGAGAAAGAATTTACAATGGCAAGTAAATGCTGGAGGACAAGGGTGGTCAAAGGCCTGTAGTCTGGATGAAATCTGTCTATAAAATTTAGCCATATGGGAATATTAAGGCTGTCTTGGTCACTGTTCTTTATGAAATACTATAATATAATCCTTTGCATACTGATTTAATTTATTACTTCCAAGATAAGAATACTTTTTTTTTCTTTATATATTGATTCTTTTCCAAAAACGTTTGGAAAGATTGAGGGGGCATTTGGGATAAAGTAAGTGCACCACTTAGTTAATAGTATAAACAATTGAACAAATCTTAGCATTTTGGTTTTACACAATAAAAATGCTATGTCCTAAATAAATCTTGCTAAGAATTTCTTTTGAGCAAATATTTAAAGAGGACTGAAAAAAAAATACAGAAATAAATATATATGTTTAAATTCAATATTTTTGCAGTATTCATTTATTTAAACTTTCAATAGCAATAGTATTAGGTTTTATGCATTTTTAAAAATTATTGCCAGCAACTCAAATCTTTCAATTAAAAAAAAGCATTAAATTATATTATATGGCATGAAATGTACTCAACCTAGCCCTTAGACTTCTGTTCTCCCTATTTCTCTTTTATTTTTCATAGTTATTCTTATGCAAGAAAAAAATAAGATAGCTTATATGAATTCTGAAAACTTGTGATACAATTTCAGACTATCTCCACTGTTATAGCCCAATAAAATGTATTCAAGTATTTCATTTGCTACACACTATATATCTAATTTATATTAATATTTTGAAGACTAGAAATATTCATTTGATTCTGTGTAAGAAATCAGATGAAAAATAACATTTATTGCTGTATATGGTACTCTGCATCAAATATTTGGGGTTTCATTTATCTTATTTCAATTATTTTAACCACCCTATAAGGTAAACCTTAATATATACATGTATATATTTTTAATGTATGAAGAAGTTTCTAACTGTAAAATCTATTTGATTAATTTAACCAACTAATTGATTCTTTTTGTTCCATTCCCATAGTCTGATTACAATATGAAAACTAATTCAAACTGCTTGACCATTTGTGAACATTGAGAAATGAGAACATTTAGTTAGTCCAACACTAATGATATTTAAAGACTATATGTTGAGTATATATTATACATTGTATATTTATTCCCAACTTTTTTTTGCAAGAGGCTCATCCATTCCAATCTTTTGCCTTATGACTTGCCTTTTGTTTGGAGAGGAGTCTAAGTCTCCATGATATTGTTTGAGGCTTACCCAAGTTTTAGGCAGTGAAATGTATAACATGACATGTACCACATCTGAGCAGAGACTTTTACAGCCATTATGTTTGCTACCAATCCACTTACTCATTTCTCTAAGCTATAGGAATATTGTGTTCCAAATAAGGACTGCTTCTCAATTGTGGAATTAAAGGACACATAGAGAAGACTTATAGTAGTTGATTCATAGCCCCAACCATGTGACATAAATAGAAATAAATAACTGAAATTTGATGAATTCATGTCACAGCAGCAAAATGATATAGCTATTTGACTTTAAGCAAATGTAGTACACTGTTGATATATCTATTCATAAAAAGTAAAAATTCAAATGATATGTTAAACCTTATTGGGTGATGGAAATTCTAAGCACTTATTGTAATTTTATTGTATAGAATAGAATTTAAGATGTATTTTAAAAAAGAAAACAAATTGTGAGTGAATCCTCTGAATACATGGATATAAGTTTCAATATAAGGGCTCCTGTTGCAATAAAGTTTAGCCCATTTCTGTACTTCAACGTGCTCAGTTGGGCTTCCCTGGTGGTACAGCAGTAAAAAATCTGCCTGCCAATGCAGGAGCTGCTGCTGCTGCTAAGTCGCTTCAGTGGTTATCTGACTCTGTGCCACCCCAGAGATGGCAGCCCACCAGGCTCCCCCGTCCCTGGGATTCTCCAGGCAAGAACACTGGAGTGGGTTGACACTTCCTTTTCCAATGCATGAAAATGAAAAGTGAAAGGGAAGTCGTTCAGTCGGGTCCAACTCTTAGTGACCCCATGGACTGCAGCTTACCAGGCTCCTTCATCCATGGGATTTTCCAGGCAAGAGTCCTGGAGTGGGTTGCCATGACATGGGTTCAATTCCAGGTTGGGAAGATTCCCTGGAGTAGGAAATAGCAACCCACTCTAGTATTCTTGTCTGAGAAATCCAATGGACAGAGGATTCTGGCAGTCTATAGCCAATGGGGTCATAAAGAGTTGGACAAGTATTTTATTCGTTTCATCGCAATGGTGAATGAAATTGTTTTCTTAATTTCCCTTTCTATTTTCTCATTATTAGTGTATAGGAATGCAAGGGATTTCTGTGTGTTTATTTTACATCCTGCAACTTTATTATATTCATTGATTAGCTCTAGTAATTTTCTGGTGGAGTCTTTAGGGTTTTCTATGTAGAGGATCATGTCATTTGCAAGCAGTGGGAGTTTTACTTCTTCTTTTCCAATTTGGATTTTTTTTAAATTTCTTTTTCTGCTCTGATTGCTGTGGCCAAAACTTCCAGAACTATGTTGAATAGTAGCAGTGAAAGTGGGTACCCTTTTCTTGTTTCTGACTTTAGGGGAAATGCTTTCAATTTTTGACCATTTAAGATAATGTTTGCTGTGGGTTTGTCATATATAAATTTTATTATGTTGAGGTATGTTCCTTCTATTCCTGCTTTCTGGAGAGTTTGTATCATGAAAGCATGTTGAATTTTGTCAAAGGCTTTCTCTGCATCTATTGAGATAAGCATATGGCTTTTATTTTTCAATTTGTTAATGTGGACAAACGCCTCCCCCCTCCCGCCCCCAGTGGTTCAGGACTGTTTCACCAGGACTATGCACTTAACAGCGAAGAGTTCTTTACAGCTCAAGGGAAACTGCCACAGTCCTTTCCTGGTTATCTGCTTCCCAGTCTCCCAAGTTCCTGTTTTACCAGTAGGATCCATGTAAGTTTTTTCAAACTTGATCCATTTTCCTTCTGAAATTAACTCCTCTGAAATAACCAACTTGTATTTTGGGAAGAATCTGTTCGCTCTTGGTTTTCCATTTTCAAATGAGTTGATCTTCATAGTCTTTAGACAGGAAGTTCACATCTAAGATGTGGAATGGAGGGGTTCACCTTGGGGAAGAGGGCGAAAAGTAGAGAAGATGAACCCGAGGCAGCAGTTTCAGGAGATGCGATGCTACTGCTTTTAGAGCTTAGGTGGTTGTGAGAATTACGCTTGATAATACAGAGTGCATGGTTCATTCATCTGAAATCCTGGACAGACAATAATGGATCGTCATCATCTCCCAGCAGATACGATCACCTCTCCCAGGCAGCCTTTAGCCTCAGTGTCTTTCCTTGGCCACCTCTGGAAGCACCGGACCAGCTGATAATTGCACAGACTCGCACAGCCCTCAGATGAACTCATCTTCCATTCATTATAGTAATAGAAGTAGGAGCTGGGAGAAACAGATGCTACTGCTTTTAGAGCTTAGGTGGTTGTGAGAATTACGCTTGAGAATACAGAGTGCATGGTTCATTCATCTGAAATCCTGGACAGACAATAATGGATCGTCATCATCTCCCAGCAGATACGATCACCTCTCCCAGGCAGCCTTTAGCCTCAGTGTCTTTCCTTGGCCACCTCTGGAAGCACCGGACCAGCTGATAATTGCACAGACTCGCACAGCCCTCAGATGAACTCATCTTCCATTCATTATAGTAATAGAAGTAGGAGCTGGGAGAAACTCAGGCCTTTTCAACTGTACAGCTGGGGAATTACAACTACCAATAGAATGCCAGCACCGTGAGGGCAAGGATTTTCGTCTGCTTGCTCACTGCCATCATCCCAGTGCCCAGACAGTGCTGAGCACCTCACAGGTACTCCACACTTAGTTGAATGAGTGTGTGAATAACTTCATAGATATTTACAAGAGTTAATAATAGTGAGATAAGAGAACTCACCTCATGGAGGAGATGACTCACAGCTGAGCCCAATGTGAAAAAGGCGTTAGTCTTTTCTCTAAAGCCTTTTCTTTAGAGTTTTTTCTCTAGAGTCTCTGCTTTTCTCTAATAACCTTTAAAATACCCCAGTTTTATGGGGCATTTTACAGGAGATAAAAAGTTAAGGTTACATAATTAGTTATATCAGCTTCCATTATATTATTGATCCAAGGCTGCTCATGGAGCACCTGGCAACAGTGAAAGAAAAACAGTAGCAGGTGTTTGGACTTAGTTCGTGCTTGCTAACTAATTAGATGAGGATTTTTTTTCCCCCTTGGAAACCCTAAGCAGTCTTCTTTTGGCTCCAAAATTGAGAGTCCAAACCCAGAGGCTTCAGCCAACTCTGTTTCTCTCTCTCGCTTCTGGACTGGAAGACATTCTAGCATTAAGATGCTTTCGCATAAAACTAATGTTGTTCAGAAGTTGATTTTATAGTTTAAGTTTCAGCATTCTGTTGATGCCAGATTTTACACAGTGGGTGGACTGGAGTCAGAGTGTAAGGGTTTGAATCACAGCTCTCCCATTTACTGTGTGTCCTTGGCCATACTTAACTTTTCATTGCTCCAGCTTCAAAACCTATAAAATGGAGATAATGATGATATTTATATCACTAGATTATAATGACAAATAAACAATGCCTTGAACACAATAAATGCTATACAAGTGTTCCTTCAATCATAAAACTATTTAAATTTTAATGCTTTAGTTCCCAATAAAGTTTTTGTTAATAATTGATTATCTGATCATTTAGGAACGTGATCAAAGTTGTTAATAAACAGGTTTATAACTGACTTATATTCACATATGCCTAGTAAAAATTAAAAATGTAACACCTCAGTGAAGGGCTGGTTGTATTCAAGGATTGTTTAGGCAGAGAATGTCAGCTAAGGTTTTTGACAACCTACAAGAGAAAACTGAGCCTGACTGCTTTAAGTAAAGCCACTGGGGAGGCCCCCCAGTATTAAGCCTTAGGAAGGACAGGAATCAGGCATTTCCAGGCATCTCAGGAACATAAACTCATGGAGAAGCCCTGTAGGGGTGGCTCCTGTGATTTCTCCCTCTTGCATTACTCCTTGAGTAATCATTAGCCTTGAGAGCTAGGCTCTTCTGAGAGTCTGATTGGCCTGAAGTCAGCTGCCTGTGCTTGGGCCTAGTGGTAGGGGCAGGTGTGGTACCTGACTGGTCCCAGCAGAATTACAGAGAATGGAGGGGAGAGTTACCCAAAGGAAGAGATGGGTGTCATTACCCAAAGAAATGGGAGGGTTGTTAGGTCAAAGCAGCAGCTGTCCCCTGGGTGAAGAAAGAAGAGGAAAGGAGGGCAGTGTTTTCTAAAATACTAGTTACATTTGTTTTGGAGGCCTTTCCAGGAATTTAAATGCATCTCTCTCCCTCGGAGGCTGGCTCATCCTCTTGGGGCATTCATGCAAAAAAAGCAAAAATCTGGCAATAATCATAACCTGCTTCTTTCCCTGGCCTAATGAAGCAGAGCTCTAGTTGTTTCTGTTGCATTCATTTAAATACTAATCTTTGCCTCACAGTTTCGTAAGAGCAACAGTTCCTCGTTCAATCAAAACACATGATGCTGAACTTTCAGAATTCAACAGATGATAAGTTTATGAAAATGGCTTACATATTCATGAATCCTTTTCTCAGTCAGGTTTTTTGGGCTGTAAGTGCCAGAACATCCAACTTGAAGTTGCTGAAGCCAGACAGAAATGTATTATTAAGGCAGCACTGAAAGGCCAGGTGCAGGAGAGGTATCAGGTGGCAGTGGGGTGGGTGGTTTCATCCAGTGGCTCCAGCCCTTCTCCTCTGCAATTACCTTGATGCTTTCTGCCTCGTTTTCTCTCCATGTTCTTCATCTCAGGATGGAAGTAAGATGGCTCAGAATTTCCCAGCCTTACAACTACAGAACACAGTATCTGGAGGGAAAATGAGATCATTTCTCAATGCAGATTTCAGGAATAAGGTAACTTTCCCCAGAATCTTCTAGCAAACTTTCCTCTCATCTCCATGGTCCAGATTGGGTCATATACCCCATCCTGAAACAATCCTGGTGCTCAAGGAGAGACCTGGGTTCTTGAACTTCTCCTCTGCAATTACCTTGATGCTTTCTGCCTCGTTTTCTCTCCATGTTCTTCATCTCAGGATGGAAGTAAGATGGCTCAGAATTTCCCAGCCTTACAACTACAGAACACAGTATCTGGAGGGAAAATGAGATCATTTCTCAATGCAGATTTCAGGAATAAGGTAACTTTCCCCAGAATCTTCTAGCAAACTTTCCTCTCATCTCCATGGTCCGGATTGGGTCATATATCCCATCCTGAAACAATCCTGGTGCTCAAGGAGAGACCTGGGTTCTTGAACCAATCAAACTGGCAAAGAAAATGACAGCATCATGCCTGGTTCCCAACTCACTAGACAAGAAAAGGAAAGACTGTATATTAAACAGAAAATAGAGTAGGCATTTCTCTTTTTTTCTTCCCAAATATCTGAACCTAACTGCTGCCCCACCTGTATGTCTGAGGAATTTAAGATTTAGTGGAAGACAGAGGCCACTTTGAGTTATCAAAGGTGAAGGTGAAGGTGAAGTCGCTCAGTCGTGTCCGACTCTTTGCGACCCCATGGACTGTAACCTACTAGACTTCTCTGTCCATGGGATTCTCCAGGCAAGAATACTGGAGTGATTGCCATTTCCTTCTCCAGCGGATCTTCCCGACCCAGGGATCGAACCCGGGTCTCCCGCATTGGAGGCAGATGCTTTAACCTCTGAGCCACCAGGGAAGTTATTAAAGCATCATTTATTTAAAATTCAGCTTTAGGCATCCTACATTTATCCTAGACCTAATCCAATGGAATCCAGTTTCCAGGGGCAACCAAGTGTTCAATGGCAATGGCAGAAGGGGCCTCACCAGACTGGGTTTTTGACTTGTTTGGGGTTGCAGTCCAGCCTGCTGTCTCCCTCCCTGACTCCTGCTCAGTTTCCAAGCCTAGTTCTATATGACCAGAAATTCTGTGCAAATAAATCATACTAGGTAAGCTTTGGTTGCTTGCAACTCTGAATTCTGATCTTCCAAACCTCAACATCAACTACTAAAATCCTTTAGCATTGATGTCAGTATGAAACACAAAAGGGGAAAGGACATTTTTAAAGCAGAAGTAGCATGGTACTGCCTTCTGGAGTCTGGGTCTTAGAATAGCAAACTTTGGCTTCGTCAGTGCCTTAAGGAATTCCCCAACAACATCTCCTGTGTCAACTAACCTCAGGGTAAAATGGAAACAATTCTGGAATGTTCAGTGACTTAAAAGTTAAGGCTAACAAAATTCTGGCATAAACAGGCTGAAGTCCCTTACTAAGACTTTTCCTTTCCTTTTGAAAGTGAAGTGAAAGTGAAAGTCACTCAGTTGTGTCTAACTCTTTGCGACCCCATGGACTATACAGTCCATGGAATTCTCCAGGCCAGAATACTAAAGTGGGTAGCCATTCCCTTCTCCAGGGGATCTTCCCAACCCAGAGATCAAACCCAGGTCTCCCGCATTGCAGGTGGATTCTTTACCAGCTGAGCTACAAGGGAAGACCAAGAATACTTGGGTTTGGGAGTCAGTAGCCTATCCCCTATCCAGCAGATTGTCCCCACCCAGGAATTGAAGCAGAGTGTCCTGCATTGCAGGCAGATTCTTTACCAGCTATCAGGGAAGCCCTCCTTAGCCTATCCTGACTAATAAAATGAAACAATTTTCATATATCATAACCTAACCCCTACTACATTTAGCAATTTGAAGATAACAAAAACCTGTAGCATGAAAAACTTAACACTTTTTGGCTCCTAAATTAACCTATATTCCTATCAGCTTCAGAGAAGGCAATGGCACCCCACTCCAGTACTCTTGCCTGGGAAATCCCATGGATGGAGGAGCCTGGTAGACTGCAGTCCATGGGGTCGCTAAAGGTCGGACTCGACTGAGCGACTTCACTTTCACTTTTCACTTCTCTGCATTGGAGAAGGAAATGGCAACCCACTCCAGTGTTCTTGCCTGGAGAATCCCAGGAACGGGGGAGCCTGGTGGGCTGCCGCCTATGGAGTCACAGAGTCGGACACGACTGAAGCAACTTAGCAGCAGCAGCAGCAGCAGCAGTCTATTAACTTTGTTACATTCTCAGAATAAGACATATTTATGATCTGAATTCTGTTTGGATTAGGGGCTGATGCTAATTTATCAGTTGTTGTTGGGTAGTATAATAGAGTAGTTTAATGACAGTTTTAGTTATAGACTGGAAACACTGCTCTCCTTTCTTCTCTAGACCATGAAAGAAGCATCTTGGTTCTAGGTGGTGACATTTGCTACCCTGCACACATGCCAGGGGACAATGGGATGCTTGGGCTACTGACTTGTTAAATGACGATAAAGGTTGGTTGTTGAGGTTGAACATGGTGCTAATAAGCTGGGCACAGACTCCAGCCTTTTTCAGCTTCACTCCCTCACAGCTGGCATAGTTCTGGAGGCCAAATATGAAGCAGAGGTTCTCTTAACAATTGACAGTTCCAAACATGAACAAGCTCCTAAAACACAGGGGTGGTGTGTTTTTGTTTTTTTACCCCTATTCAGCAACCATTCCTTTTTTCTGCCATCCCCTGATTCCTCCATAGAAAAGTATTGTTCCCATACAATGTGAAATCTAAGAGACACAGTGAAACCAAAGGCTGCCATTTTACTGAAGAAGCTGAGGAGGGGCGGTCCCTGAAGGATCCTTCTTACAGGATTCTACCTCTTTATAG
Organism: Aepyceros melampus; assembly: GCA_006408695.1. Taxonomy (NCBI): domain Eukaryota; kingdom Metazoa; phylum Chordata; class Mammalia; order Artiodactyla; family Bovidae; genus Aepyceros; species Aepyceros melampus. The sequence continues at coordinate 233,514 of SJXQ01008638.1, forward strand.
TCCTAGCCTAGTCAAAGGCGTAGAGAGTGTGACCTTGATCTGGCCCAATATGTGGCCATGTTGACTTATCCACTCGATCTGAACCAATAGGACATAATAAAACCTGAATATTGACTCCTGAGAGGGGGATTTTTTTTTTCTGTCTTTTTCACTGGATTTGAAGGCCTAGGAGGTTAAGTTTGAAACTATAGCAGCCAAACTGCTACCACAGGGAAGAAGCTTGTCTAGAAACAGGGCTAATCAGAGGCTGAAGAATCAAAAGAAAGTAGGTCCTGGTGATATCACTTGACCTTCTTCAGCAAGTCATAACGGAAGCCAGAACTACCCCTGGAATTGCCAAGTTCCCTTTTTCAAGGTCCATGTGGTTCCTATCCCAGGGACAGAGGTGAAGTGATCCAGTTGCTTTTCCCTCCACATGCAGGTGTAAGACTGTCCAGAGTGAAGAACAGTCACAGCCAGGCCTGGAACCAAGGCCTTGGACCTCTAGGCAGAGCCTCATCCAGGGTCTCCTGCTGTTAACTCCAGGCAGATCACCTCACCCGTCTCCGTCTATTCCCTATCAAAGCAATGTTCCTACTTGCTCTAGAGATTCATGTGGCCATGGTAGGGAAAGCAGTGCGGAAGCAACCCATATGGAAAGTCTACAGTATTATTTTGCTATAATATTATAGTATTTGCTTCCCCAGAAATCTGAGCAGCTTTACCAAAAGAAGCAACTCTGGAGCCACACTTCTTTGCGTTTTTATTTTTCCTGTAGGGCTTAATTTCTTCCAAAATCAGAGAGTTTACAAGATCAATTGCCTTTTATTTTTTCATTTGTATTTTTTGGGGCTGTGCCATGCAGTGTGCAGGGTCTTAATTCTCCGACCAGGGATTGAACCTGTGCCCCTGGAGACCAGGCCTGGAACCAAGGCCTTGGACCTCTAGGCAGAGCCTCATCCAGGGTCTCCTGCTGTTAACTCCAGGCAGATCACCTCACCCATCTCCGTCTATTCCCTATCAAAGCAATGTTCCTACTTGCTCTAGAGATTCATGTGGCCATGGTAGGGAAAGCAGTGCGGAAGCAACCCATATGGAAAGTCTACAGTATTATTTTGCTATAATATTATAGTATTTGCTTCCCCAGAAATCTGAGCAGCTTTACCAAAAGAAGCAACTCTGGAGCCACACTTCTTTGCGTTTTTATTTTTCCTGTAGGGCTTAATTTCTTCCAAAATCGGAGAGTTTACAAGATCAATTGCCTTTTATTTTTTCATTTGTATTTTTTGGGGCTGTGCCATGCAGTGTGCATGGTCTTAATTCTCCGACCAGGGATTGAACCTGTGCCCCTGGAATGGAAGCTTGGAAGCCTAACCACTGGACCACCAGGGATGTCCCGCGACTGCCTTTTCATTCAGTTAATTCAATCACTTTGCAGTTCATTTTTCGCTTCGTATTTAAGTGTTGTGGTGGTCAGACCACATTTCCGCCAAGAGTTCATGGCTTGTTTTCAGGAGAGAATGGCTAAAAGTTCAATATAATTGTATGCATTTGAGGTCTATGAATAATTGTGATAAAATGTTCAGAAAGTGAAAACGCTGCCCTCCACTCAAAATTAAATGGGGTTGACACGCTGGTTTCTTTGATTTCAGTTCAGTTCAGTTCAGTCGCTCAGTCGTGTCCGACTCTTTGCGACCCCATGAATCGCAGCACGCCAGGCCTCCCTGTCCATCACCAACTCCCGGAGTTCACTCAGACTCACGTCCATTGAGTCAGTGATGCCATCCAGCCATCTCATCCTCAGTCGTCCCCTTCTCCTCCTGCCCCCAATCCCTCCCAGCATCAGTCTTTTCCAATGAGTCAACTCTTCGCATGAGGTGGCCAAACTACTGGAATTTCATTTGGGGATGGGCAAACAGGGCTGTGTTAGATTGTATATTTCAGTTATCAGAATTCTCTAGAAAAACAGAATGAATTTCTAAATGAGTTTCCTGAGAAAATGACTAAGTGTGAGTAACACTAAAATAAGTTTCCTGTACATTGTGAAATGAATACTGAAAGGGAGAAAAGGCTCAATGTGTCATAGTTCTTTGGAAATTGGTTTAGCATGGAAATGGGTACCATACAACATGCCATTGTATGCCAGTAGTTACTGGTTTCTGCCATCAAGAAAAAAGACAAAAAGGGATCTACGGTAAGTAGAGCTAAAATCCCTATTCCCCAGTCCTTGTATTTTTATGAGGAAATCTTGGCTCCTGACAAGGTCTGATCAGAGCTGCACAACTCACTCTGTTTTCCTGTTTTGTCACTGTGAGCGGTATAAAGGGTTTCAAGCAGAGGAATGGCTTGCTCAGATGTACATACTGTTGTGTAAGGAATGGGTCATAGGGGAGCAAGCATGGGCTGAGTCCTGAGTGTGCGGCTGTGGTCCAGGCAAGGGAAGTGGTCTGGAGGGCAGCAGCAGTGAAGTAGAGATGAAGAAAGTGCTTTACTGGAGTAAAGATATCCTTTATGAGCAAAACAAAGATGACCTCACACCAGTAACTGTTACTTACAATGATTTATTTTTAAATATTGCGATCTCTTTAGTTACCTTTGCTGATAAACGTTCTAATTAAAAACTAACCCTGTTTTTTTAGGAGGAGGATCATGAGGAACATGAGCCTCACAAATGTGTGCCAAGAGACGATGATTAAACAAAAGGTAAAGGCCAATGTAACAGAAAAATCCAGCTGATAACGTGTTTACATCTTTGCTTGTGATACCTTGACTTGTACCCTCAAAGTTATCAATATCAGGAATAATTCTAAATGCATTTGTTGAACCATTAAATTACTTATTTTTAGTCAAGTGATTACCGAAGAGTTCTAGAATTAGACCGCCTAGACAATCATGTGTGTCAAATGAAATCTTCTTTCTTTTGTGTCTTGAGTCTGCAACCAAGTAAAATTCCTTTATGCCTTCAGTTTTCTACCCTTAAAGGTTATCTGCTGGTAAGGATTCTTGTGCATATTGTTGTTCAGTTGCTAAGTCATGTCTGCCTCTTTGTAACCCCCATGGACATGCATGCCAGGCTTCCCTGTCCATCACCAACTCCCAGAGTTTACTCAAACTCATGTCCATTGAGTCTGTGATACCATCCAACCATCTCATCCTCTGTCGTCCCCTTCTCCTCCTGCCTTCAATCTTTCCCAGCATCAGTGTCTTTTCAAAAGAGTCAGTTCTTTGCATTAGGTGGCCAAAGTATGGAGTTTCAGCTTCAGCATCAGTCCTTCCAATTAATATTCAGGACTGATTTCCTATAGGGTTGACTGATTGCAGATCTCCTTGCAGTCCAAGGGACTCTCAAGAGTCTTCTGCAACACAATTCAAAAGCATCAGTTCTTTGGTGCTCAGCCTTCCTTATGGTCCAACTCACACATTCATACATGATGACTGGAAAAACCATAGCTTTGATTATACGGACATTTGTTGGCAAAGTGACATCTGCTTTTTAATATGCTTTCCAGGTTTGTCATAGTTTCCTTGCAATGAGCAAGTGTCTTTTAATTTCGTGGCTTCAATCACCATCTGCAGTGATTTGGGAGCCCCCCAAAAAATCTGTCACTGCTTCTACTTTTTCCTGATCTGTTTGCCATGAAATGATAGGACCAGATGTCATGATCTTCGTTTTTTGATGTTGAAAGCCAACTTTTTTACTGCATCTTTCACCCTCATCGAGAGGCTCTTTAGTTCCTCTTCACTTTCTGCCATTAGAGTGGTATCGTCTGCATGTCTGAGGTTCCTTGTAACACAGCTGGATTGTTAACAGAGTGCCAGTGAACAGTGTAGCACACCAGCATCCATGTAGATAAGGAACAAATAATGAAAAATACGCACTTCTGGTTGCTTGGTGGTTATAGATAAGCAAGTTGTCCTCCCCACAAGAGTCAGGATCACTTTTAGCTCTGGATCCGTTAATGGCACTGGGCAAAGATAATATACCTATATTTTATCTCTCTGCCTTTTGAAGATATAACATTTCCAAAGTAAGGAAATGGATGCAGCTGGCTTCTGTAGGAAGGGTTGTCATTTCTTTTTCTTCTTTTATAATCCACAGACCATATTTATTTTTATTAAATGATTTGGTGAAGGCACAATGCATATCTTTATCCCATTTTTATTTGTTGTTTAGTCACACAGTCGTGTCTAACCCTTTGCAGCCCCATAGACTGCAGCATGCCAGGCTTCGCTGACCTGCACCTGTATATTTACACCAGCATTGAAAATGTGGAACGTATTTATATGTTCATTAGTTTTAAAAATTTAAACAGTTAATAGTTGAAGTACCTAATCAGGAGTCCACTCCTGGGGGTGTTTAAATCAGCATCTGAAAATCTCCAAGTATGATGTTCTAGAGGGAGTTTCTGCAAACTATTCAAATATCCTTAGAGTTCGTAAATTAGAATAAGAAATGTTAGATATTTTTCACTGGTGTCATGAAAGATATTCAAGATACACAGGTGGGCTGTGCTGGCACTTCCTTTCATGAACAGAGTATAAGAATTGGTACACATTTCTTGTGATCAGATTGATTCACAAAGTTGTATAATTATCACCATTCCAGAACATTTTCAAGATTTCAAAAAGGAGCTCCACACCCATTAGTAATCACTCCCCATCCCCTACTTCCTCCCACCCCTGGGAACCACTAGTGGATCTGGATTTGCCTGTTCTGGTCATTTCAGATATACTAATGGCCTTTTCTATCTATTTTTACTTTGCTTGTTTTCAAAGTTCATCTATATTGTGGCACGTATCAGAACACCATTCCATTTTGGGTTTATTTCGAGGCTATTTTGAATAAAGTTGCTATAAATATTCATATTCAAGTCTTCGTTGTGTTTTAATTTCTTTGGGAAAATATCTAGAAGTGGAATTACTAGATCATATGTTAAATGTATGTTTAACTTTTGAAAAAAAAAAAAGGGAAAGCAAAACAAACTTACCAAACTGTTTTCTAAAGTACTTGTATAGTTTTACACGCCTATCAGCAATGTATCAAAATTATTTCCAGTTAATCTACAATCTCACCTCCATTTGGTGTTACCAGTCTAGTGGGTACAAGATTGTCTCATTGTGGTTATGAATTTCCCCAATGACTAACGATGTTGAGCATTTTTCTGTTTGTGTACTTTCGATTACTTAGATACCTTCTTTGGAGAAGTGTGTGTACCAGTTAGTGCCATGTTTTTTTACCAGTTGTTTAACACTGCTTTTCAAAGAGCAGAGGTTTCACATTTTAATGAAGTCAAATTTATTAGGTTTTTCTTTTTTAGTTAGGAATTTCTGCGTCCTGCCTAAGAAATATGTGCCCCAAGGTTGCAAAATTTATTTCCAACATCTTCTTCTAGAAGTTGTATAGTAAATTTTGAGTTATTTTGTTGTATGGTGTAAGGTAAAGGTCAAGTTTCTTACTTTTTTTTTTTTTTAATAGAGATATCCACTGGCTTCTAGAAAAACAGAGAGTCTGAAAGGAGCAAGGAGAAGTGTTTGCTTGACCTCCTGGGTGCCTATGTACATGGAGCCCACACTTGAAAAGAGCAGTAGTCTCAGGTAAGACAAAAGAAACATCTGAGAAGAGGTTCAGAGTATATTGGTGCTGCAGAACCCAGCTAGTTTCAGCAAGGTACACAGTGAAAAGGGACACAGGGAGGGGGACGACTGCACCAGATTAAGGATGTAAAGAGGGTAGGCTACTCACAGGGGTTATTATACTATTTGAAATTACATGAAAATACTTAGCATTGAAAATGTGGAATGTATTTATATGTTTGTTAGTTTTAAAAATATAAACAGTTAATACTTGAAGTACCTAATCAGGAGTCTACTCCTGAGGTGTTTAAATCAGCATCTGAAAATCCCTAAGTAGGAACTGCTGTTCTAGAGGGGATTCCTGCAAACTATTCAAATATCCTTATAGTGTGTAAATTAGCATAACAAATGTTAGATACTTTTCACTGGTGACATAAAGGATATTTCAAGGTCTGTAGATGGGCTGGCTTGAAAACTGTGTTGGCACTTCCTCTCCTTCACGGACAGAGCATAAGAATTGGTGCACATGTGTTATAACCAGATGACCTCCTTGGATCTTGATTTTCTTCTCGGTAAAATGGGAAGAATTAAACCTATCTCCTAGGGGATGTTGAGAAGAATGATGCAATATACCCAGCTCCAGGTCTGGTACTGAATGACTGTTCCACACTTGTTATTTGTTTCTTTTCCTTTAACCATCTTCTTTACCATTATATTTTGAACTCTCAATTTTAGATCGCTTACATGTTCCCTTTTGTGTCCTCATCTCAACTTCTCTCTTGCTAGACCCAGTCTTTACATGTCACTAGTTGCTGGCCTCTCTTTGGAGATCCCAGGGCAACTTTATCAGATCTTAGTGTACCGAATCACCTGGAATGCTGCTTTAAAATGCAGAGTCCAGCGACCTACCTCAGAAGATTGCGGTTCTATAAAATCTGTCTGGGTGTGGTCCAGAAATGTGCTGAATCATCAAGTACCTTGAGCTGTACTGAATGGTGCAGTCAAGGGCCACACTTAGAGAAACCTGTGATCTGAGAAAAGCTTGCTTAGAAGCCCCAGATCTGCCTTTCCTTCAAATTCGAACCTAAACAAAGACAGCAAACCTAGTTTTCCAGTCCCCCAGGAAAACTCAGACAGAGCTGACCCAGAAACTTGAAGCAAGCTCATCCTCAAGCTACTCATTTCTGCTCTTCTTGACAATGAAGAAATACCATTTCTTCATTTCTCCATTCCAAGCGCATTTCTCCTTTCTCTGGCAACCCCTCTAATTTTCCTCACTCTTAGCTAAAACAAATGGTCCAAGCAAGGCTGATGCCCTCCTCCACCATCCAACTAAAGTCAAATAAGGTCAGCCTCCAGGGCACTTACCAGAACAAGGCAGAGGAATGCCCTTTCTTCCAGGACACTAAATCAGTAGGGACCTAAGCCTGGAGGGGCGAGTGTTATATTAGGTGGAGAACCCACTGAGAAAGAAACAGCTGTGGTGCTCTTATGACATTTTTAGGCCCCTGGAGTCGAATGAGTTGCTGATTCTTTTTACTTTGAATTGGAATTTCTCCTTACACGTGAGAGTTCTAATACACAGAACCAACCCCCTCTCCCCCAGGTGAAGGCCTTCATGACACCCTGTCTTCTCACCCCTACCTTTCTGCACAAACAGATTCTCCGTTTCTGGGCTGTCCCAATAATTCCCCTGCACCTCCCTCTCCCCACAGAATGTTACCACTTTGTCCCAAATGAAATGCTAAAGACTTGAGTGTCCCATGAGCTTGTAAGCAGGAGACCTTCCTCTTTGTGTAGGGACAAGTCTAACCTATATTCTTTCACCCTCTGAGGGGAGAGAATCCTTTTCCTTTTGATTCATGTTATAGAGCTTAGTCTTCATTACAAATTTTCTGATAACTTAATTCACTTAAGACTTTGACACTTGTTTTACAGTCTTGCCTTCCACCTCTGCCATCATTCCACAGGGATGTCACCATTCCATTAATAGCCTGTAATCATAGTTTATATAGCACTTACTCTGTACCAGTGGAGAAGGAAATGGCAACCTACTCCAGTATTCTTGCCTGGAAAATCCCATGGACAGAGGAGCCTGGCGGGCCACAGTCTATGGAGTTGCAAGGAGTTGGAGACAACTTAGCAACTACACCACCATCACCACCGTGTACCAAGCATGGTTCTAAGCACTTACATGTATTTTAGCTCACCTGACCCTTCTAATAGCATAAGGGTATTATTGTATCCATTTTATAGATAAGGAAACTGAGGCCGAGAGATTGTTTAAACTTGTCTAGAGTTACCCAGCCACTAAATGGTAGAGTGGAAATGAGCACAGGGACTCTAATTGCAAAGTCCAGGCTGTTAATGCAGGTGCTAGACTCCCAGTTACCTGCTCCCTATAATTGTAGCATCCCTGTATCCCCTTCTATATTGGTCCTGGACATTGGAAAAGTCCTTAGAGAGGTGTCAGCTGGGAGAGGTTTAGATAGTCAATGGATATCTGTACCTCTGTGTCCTACAGCTCAATTATTTATTGTCGTCTCCTAAGTAAATGTATCAACTAATAGGCCCCAAAGCAGAGATATATGTTGGGTTGAAGACACAGCAGCAGCAGCAAAGCAGATTATGTAATGTGCTCTTGTAGAGGCCTACTCTTTAAGGCCTCTTCTCTGCCCCACTGCTCCTTATTTTCTACGGGAAGTTTGCTGCGTTCAGGCCAGCCTAGCCTCGCTCTGTTAGGGCTGTCCTTAGAATTTGTCCCTTGTCTATATCCTTACCCATGGCCCTAGAAGGTGTTCCTCAACCTTCTAGAAACTGCACAAGAGGATCAAAACCTCTTGTTTCCTTCCCTCCTCTCTGAAAGAGCAGAAAGAAGGAAGCCAGGGGGCTGTTTCACCATCCCAGCTGATCACACCTAGATATAGCTGCGTCCAGAGTGCTCCGTCTGAAAAAATCATGCTCTGCTTTCCTGCCCCAACATCATCCCACTCCTATCCCGTCTCCCCACTTCCATTCCCCTCTCAAGCTCAACAGTTTGCACATTTCTTGCCCAATCCTACCAAACCCAGCCTGCCACAGGCAACCAGGTGTCAGCAGGAACGGCCTACTTCTCTGTACACACACGTGTGTGTGTGTGTGTGTGTGTGTGTGTGTGCGTGCGCCTGCACGCACGCTGATGCCATTATAAACTCTTCAAGGGTGCCCACCCCATGACACCAAGCGCTACTAATGACTGCTCCCATCTTTAATTAATTATAACTATTTTTTGCAGAGAAGGCAATGGCACCCCACTCCAGTACTCTTGCCTGGAAAATCACATGGACGGAGGAGCATGGTGGGCTGCAGCCCATGGGGTCGCTGAATCAGACACGGCTGAGCGACTTCACTTTCACTTTTCACTTTCATGCATTGGAGAAGGAAATGGCAACCCACCCCAGTGTTCTTGCCTGGAGAATCCCAGGGACTGGGGAGCCTGGTAGGCTGCCGTCTATGGGGTCGCACAGAGTTGGACACGACTGAAGCGACTTAGCAGCAGCAGCAACTATTTTTTGAGTGCCTACCATGTATCAAGCACTCTCCCAATCACTTTACAGGAATTTTATTTAATCCTCAAAACACCACCGCCAGGAATCAGGGACCATCCTGATCCTCATTTTACAGTAAGGAAATCGGAGGAACCGGGAGGTCACCTGCTCAGGGTCGCAACTGTGTCACTTCCGCAGGACTTAACAACCAGCATCCACTCTACCGGGCAGGAGCCCGCTCAGTTCACAACGGCACTAAACTGCTGTGTCATGATGCAACAGCAGGCTCCTGGGTGAAAGTGAAAGGGACAGGAAGAAGGAACCAGGAGAACCGTCGCGGTACATTTCTGAAAGCCGGCGGCGAGGCGGAGCGGGGCTCACACAAGAGACACTTCCTGGTTGTCGTTACTCAGCACGTTGCGGGGGTTCCCGAGGCTGTGGGGCGGAGGTACGGCGGGTCTTTCCGAGAAACCGTGAATGGCCTCTTCTCTGGGCGCGTCCGATTAAGGTCCGGCCGGCCCCTTACCTGGTGACCCTCTAGGTCAGGGAGTGGCCGCCGGCACGCGCCCGCTAGGTCACCTGACGGCCCTCCCGCCTTCCCACTAGCAGGTGGGGCACAGGTGGACGATGCCGAAGGCTTCGAGCCCAGAGGACTCCCAGGAGCTCCGCCCCGCGCCCGCCCCGCGCCCTCCCGGCCCCCGACCCCCGACCCCGC
>SJXQ01008638.1:256906-270509 GCA_006408695.1 Aepyceros melampus
TATATATATATATATCCCCTCCCTCTTGAGCCTCCCTCCCACTTCCCCTCTCTCTATATATAGTTGTTATTATCCATTCATCCCTTGGTAGACATTTAGGTTGTTTCCATATCTTGGCTATTGTGAATAATACTGCAATACACACGGAGGTACAAATAGCTTTTTGAGATACTGGTTTTATTTCCTTTGTGTATATACCCATAAGTGAGATTGCTGTTTTATTTCTAATTTTTTTGAGTACCCTCAATATTGTCTGCCATAATGGCTACTCAAATTTTCATTCCTGCAAACAGTCTCTTACCCAAATCTCAAAGCTCCCATAAAGGCACTTGTGTCCTCTGGTTGCCACCAAATTATTGTTGCTGAGAGGGGATATGACTAGAGGATCTCCTATTCCACCATTTTGCTGATGTCACCTCCCTCAATGTTTGTAGGGAGTCTACAAATTTTTTCATTCAAATTATTCTAATATTTCATGCTATCCAATCCTACTGGAAATGGTATTTTAAAGTTTATTTTTTAATTTTGGTTGCTAGTAGATTAACAACTACATTTTTATATTGACTTGCTGTTCTGTAAACTTACTTGTCCGTTTTACTAGTTCCTTTATAGATAACTCAGAATTTTCTATGTAAACCATCATGTTGTCTTCCAATAGAGCTTTACTTCTTCTTTTCCCAAACATAGAACTTTTTAAAAAATATTCTTGCTATATTTCACTGGCTAGGGCCTTGAGTAAATCAATTTTCTTTTTGGAAGCCTTATGGAATATGTTCAATATTTCCAAGTTAAGTTTGAAACCATAGGTTTTACCTGTAGTTTTATACATGCTTTTTTTTTTTTTTTTGGTGCAAGGGTATGAAGAGTTCCCATCTATGTCCAGCTTTGTTAGAGGTTTTTCCATGAATGAATATAGAATTTTGTGAAATATTTTTACTGAATCTATCTAAATTATCATATGTTCTTTTTTAAATTTTAGTTTGTTAACATGGTAAATTGCATTGGTTGATTTTAATCAAAGAATCATCTTTTTATTCCTTGGATGTTAAGTTTGAAACCATAGGTTTTACCTGTAGTTTTATACATGCTTTTTTTTTTTTTTTTGGTGCAAGGGTATGAAGAGTTCCCATCTATGTCCAGCTTTGTTAGAGGTTTTTCCATGAATGAATATAGAATTTTGTGAAATATTTTTACTGAATCTATCTAAATTATCATATGTTCTTTTTTAAATTTTAGTTTGTTAACATGGTAAATTGCATTGGTTGATTTTAATCAAAGAAATCATCTTTTTATTCCTTGGATATATCTCACTTGATCATTGATCAGAAAAGAGTTAACATTGCAGTCAGAGACCGCTGTCATTGGAAAGGCTTACTTGCACAGTTTGCTTTTGGCTGGTGTTTGGCAATTTGGAGTTTGGGAGAGCTCTCTCCACTCCAACTGATAAGGTTGGCTCACTGTGCTTAAACTGTTTGTGCAAACAATGTGGTTATGCTGAACATCTTCTTTCCTTTTTGGAGTCCGGAATGTATGTGCTAGACAGACAATGCCTAGAAAATCAACCCACAGTAAAAGCAAACTAACAAACAAACAAAAATTCCTTGAAATTGAGTCTTTAGTGAGATTTCTTGGTGGACAGCATTTCACACATTTTATTTCAACTTGTTGTAGAAAACAAGCATATCCTATGTGACTTTAGTAGAAGAGGATTCTCCAAAGGTTGTCCCGGATTTTCTCTGTACTTTGCCCCATGTGACTTTTTCCTTTGCTGACTTTGCTTTGTATCCTGTGCCTGTGTTTGTGCCTATGTTCATGAGGGATATAGATCTATATATTTTTAGTGATAGTCTTGACAGATTTTGAAATTAAGGATATGCTGATCTTGTAAAATGAGTTGAGAAGTAGTGCATCCTCTTTTTTTGAAATAATATGTATAGATTGGGTACTATTTCTTTTTTAAATGTTTCATAAAATTCACCAGTGAGGACATCACAGCCTGAGTGTGTGTGTGTGTGTGTGTGCGCGTGTAGAAGAGGTGTTTAAAAAGTTATACATATATTGTTTATTTACAAAATCAATTTTTAATATATGCCAGATTATATATCTCTATCTATATATCTATATTCACATCTACATTTACATATGTTTCACTTACTTCTTATGTAAGTTTTTATAAGTTGGGTCTTTCAATCAATTTGTTCATTTAATAGATTTTCAAATTTATGACATGGAGTTGCATTTATATTCTTTCAATATCATTTTACTGTCAGTGGCACCTATAGTGTTGCTCACCTGTTTCTTTCCTGACATTGGAATATATGTACCACAGCTTTCTTATCCATTCATCTGCTGATGGACATCTAGGTTGCTTCCATGTCCTGGCTAATATAAACATGTCCATAATTACCTGTCATTTTTTGTGTGACTTTACCTTGCTAGTGAACTTGGTACTATTTCCTCCTCAGGAAACATCCTACCCCTTTTGTTTCTGAATCATTGACTTTCTCTTTGCTCTTCTGAAACTTCTGAGATTGCTCCTTTTAAAGGCCACCTATTTTCTAAATGTTTGTGCTCCCTAAAGCTCTGTCTGGAGAGCTCACTTCATGCCATGTGTTCTCTGTACAGTCTCACACTCATGGCTCCAAGTGTTGGCTTCTCCAGCCTAGGCTTCTCCTCTGAAAACCTCATCTGGACGTTAAATACCTAACGGACAGGTGCTGGTCCTTTAAAATGTTTTTTTTTTAAATTAAAGAATGCAAAATATAATATGCCAGAAAAGTGCTCAAATCATAAATGTGTAGTGTACCACATCTTCTTTATCCATTCATCTGTTGATGGACCTTTAGGTTGCTTCCATGTCCTAGCTTTTGTAAATAGTGCTGCAAGAAGATATGGTGCATATGCACAGTGAAATATTACTCAGCCATAAAAGGAACGAAATTGGGTCATTTGTAGAGCTGTGGAGGGACCTAGAGTCTGTTGTACAGTGTGAAGTAAGTCAGACAGAAAAATATCATATATTAATGCATATGTGTGAAATCTATAAAAATGGTACTGGTGAACCTATTGGTAGGGCAGGAACAGAGATGCAGGCGTAGAAAATGGATGTGTGGACCCAGTGAAGGGAGGGATGAATTGGGAGATTAGGGGTGACATATACGCTAGCCTGTGTAAAACAGATAGCTAGTGGGAACCTGAAATATAGCACAGAGACCTCAGCTTGATGTTCGATGATGATGACCTAGATGGGTGGAATGGGAGGGGTGGGTCCAAGGGGAGGGAATATATGTATATACATATAGCTGATTCAATTCATTGTTCAGCTTAAACTACACAATGTTGTAAAGCAATTATGAAAAGTGAAATTGTTAGTTGCTCAGTTGTGCCAACTCTTTGTGACCCCATGGACTGTAGCCCACCAGACTCCTCTGTCCAAGGGATTTCCCAGGCAAGAACACTGGAGTGGGTAGCCATTCCCTTCTCCAGGGGATGTTCCTGTCCCAGGGATTGAACCTGGGTCTTCTGCATTGCAGGCAGATCTTTACTGACTGAACCACCAAGTCTGAAACAATTATACGCCAATAAAAAAAAAAAACAGCAATAGATGAAAAATAAACATGCAGGGTAGTGAACAGTTGAAACACAGACACCTCTGGAAACATACCCTTCAAAAGATAGAACTTTTTCACCCCTACTGAAGGCTCCTGGATATTCCTTACTAACTATATGACACTTCCTCTCTCCTGGAAGTGTTACTGTGGTGTTTGTGATAAAGTCTCTCTTGCTTGTTCAATATAGTCTTACAAACTATGTATGTACCTCTAAATAATAAAATGCAATGTTGCCCATTTTAACTCTTGTAAATACAATAATACTGTATTTATTCTTTTGAAGCATGTTATTAAACACATATAAATTTAGAATTGTTAATCCTCAGAGTATTAAATCTTTTATCATAATGAAGAAAACCTCTTTATTTTCAGTAATGTATTTATCTTGCTTTTTATATAATTACCACAACATTATTATAGTTAGTATTTGAATTTTTCCCACTTTTAAATTTTCAATCCTCTGTACAATTGTTTTGGACATCATACATAGCAAAAGTTGAATCTAGGGTCTCAATATTTGACTTGGAGCATTTAGTACATTTAATATAATTGCTGATATGAGGAATTTTAAATCTGCCACTTTAGTTTCATTTTCTACTTGTCTCATCCAATTAATATTTCTTTAAAAATGTCTTTTTTCTTGCCTTCTTTTGATTTAAGTTGGGTTTTTTATTTGTTAAATCATTCTATTTTTTTCTCCCCCTGTTGGTTTTTGAAGTTATAAATTCCCTCCTTTATTTGCTTGGTAAACACCTTCTGATCGTTCAAAGCACAGCTTAAGTCTATCTTTGGAGAAATCTCTCTTAAATCCTGGCCTTTCCCCACCATGAACTAAACAGAGATGATTGTAGTTCCATTGTTCCACACTGTACATAAGTCACATGTATAGTACTTATCAGCCTTCCCTGGTGGCTCAAATGGTAAAGAATCTGCCTGCAAAGCAGAAGGCCTGGGTTTGATCCCTGTGTCAGGAAGATCTCCTGGAGAAGGAAATGGCAACCCACTTTGGTATTCTTGCCTGGAAAATCCCATGGACAGAGGAGGCTGGCCGGACAGCGATGGACAAATCCCATGAAAATCCCATGGACAAAGAGCTGAACATGACTGAGTGACTAACATAGCATAGCACTTATCACCCTGCAAGTCAGCTGTCACTTATATATCTTTCTCTCCTAATAGGCAGTGATATATTTAATGACAGAGAAAACACCTAATATATCCTTGTCAGTCTTTTAACATAGTCCTTTTGGGACCAGATATTATATAAGTGGAAATCATGTCTCTATCCAAGTAGATCAGTGGTAAAGACTTCACCTACCAATATAGGAGACACAGGTTCAATCCCGGGTCAGGAAGATACCCTGGAGGAAGAAACGGCACCCACTCCAGTGTTCTTGCCTGGGAAATCCCATTGACAGAGGAGCCTGGCAGGCTACAGTCCATGGAGTTGCAAGGAGTCTGACGTGACTGAACAACTGAACACACACGCATGCACACACACACCCACACATCCTATAAATAAATTTCAGTTGAGACCAGCAACTCAACTTATATCAGAGTATATATAATCAAAAGTACTTATATTAAAACTTTGAAGTACTTAAAACTTTAGTCCTAAGTAAAATGTACTCTGTGTGTATAAAGCGTCTGCCTCCAATGCGGGAGACCCGGGTTCGATCCCTGGGTCGGGAAGATCCCCTGGAGAAGGAAATGGCAACCCACTCCAGTATTCTTGCTTGGAGAATCTCATGGACTGAGGAGCCTGGTGGGCTGCAGTCCATGGGGTCACAAAGAATCGGACACAACTGAGTGACCTTATTACATATATATATATATATACACACACACACACACACATATATATATATATATATGCATACATGTATATTTGAGCTTCCCTTGTGGCTCAGCTTGTGAAATATCTGCCTGCAAAGCAAGAGACCCGGGTTCAATCCCTGGGGTGGGAAGATCCCCTGGAAAAGGGAAAGCCTACCCACTTCAGTTTCTGGCCTAGAGAATTCCGTGGAGAAGTCCATGGGATCTCAAAGAGTCAGACATGACTGCGCAACTTTCACTTTCACACACACACACACACACACACACACATATATATATATATTGCAAATCTCTGAAATTTTAAATGTTTGGCCATAGGGCAAAAATGAGCTCTCTCCTTTTAATGATCTTTTCCCATCAAATTAGATGTCATAATTTATTATAGTGCTATATTTGCCAAATATCTAAATGAGTGGTTCTCAGATTTTAGTTTGCACAAGAATTACTGGGGAGAGTTTGTTAAAAAGGTATGCCCCTGGGATCATCTCCAATCTCCTTTCTTCTCTTCTTTACTTATCCAAATTATGCTAATCCTCAAGGTCTTGTTCACAGGCAGGTTCTCTGTAAATCCTATTTCTTGTGGAATCCTTTCTTCCTACCCACCTCTTGCCTCAACTGTTCAAGTTCCTTTCCCACCTGGATTCTTAGCCTGAGCTGACAAGTGCTGCTGCTTCTGCTTGTTCCCAGAGGAGCACACCAGATGAGGTTCTAGTTCACATTTTATCCTCAGGGCCTAATCTATATTCTTCCTGTTCTCAGGTCTCCAAAGCTGACTGTCTTTCTCTCTTTCTCCTACTCTTCCTTGAAGGTAAATGTAGTGTTGTCAAGAGCAACTGAACCTGGAAAAAGAAAAATGGGTTTCAAATCTCAGCCCTCCTGCTGCTACCTCTGTGTCTCTGTCCAGCCACATTCATCTCACTGGGTTTCATTTTCCTTCTTCCGTCATATGTTGGAGGAATATTATGAAATTATTAAATACATGGTAGCACATTAAAGGTACACAGAGGTTCTAAGTAAATGTAACATGGTTTTTCCAGTAGTTATGTATGGATGTGAGAGTTGGACTGTGAAGAAGGCTGAGTGCCGAAGAATTGATGCTTTTGAACTGTGGTGTTGGAGAAGACTCTTGAGAGTCCCTTGGACTGCTAGGAGATCCAACCAGTCCATTCTGAAGGAGATCAGCCCTGGGATTTCTTTGGAAGGAATGATGCTAAAGCTGAAACTCCAGTACTTTGGCTACCTCATGCAAAGAGTTGACTCATTGGAAAAGACTTTGATTCTGGGAGGGATTGGGGGCAGGAGGAGAAGGGGACGACAGAGGATGAGTTGGCTGGATGGCATCACTGACTCGATGGACGAGAGTCTGAGTGAACTCCAGGAGTTAGTGATGGACAGGGAGGCCTGGTGTGCTTCGATACATGGGGTCACAAAGAGTCGGACACGACTGAGCAACTGAACTGAACTGAACTGAACTTCAGTTTAAATAATATTTGACTTCCTGATTAAAGCCTGAGGGTGGAACCTACGTCTTACTCATATTTGTGACCCCTTAGGTTTTGCAGTGTTGGTAAAAATGAATTAAATGTAATGAATCCAACTGACTATAAGTGATTGGAAAGCAGTTGGAACCCTGTATACAAATCTTAGAGGCTGTTAAGCCACAAACTTAGTTTACTGCTGTTTCTCCAGAAACATGAGATAACAAGAAACATTTTGAAATGAAGGTTTAATTATGGTACTTGCATTACAGAAGTCTTGAAAATAATGTTTTATCTCAAGTTGACATTTTCTTTATAATTTTTAGAAAAAAAGAACTTCATTTTTCTGTTAACTTGATAGCCTTTTTTCCCCCCCACTAATACCAAATAATCTACCTTGATGTTTTTTACCCCCATTTATTATTTGCTTAATGTAATATGAACAAGCCTTAAGATAAATTTAAGTCCCTGGGGTTGAATGAAACACATATAACATCACAGGCCTTGTTCAGATTTCTGCTGACTTAAGAACATGTCTTCAACCTTTGCTTAACTTTGCTACCCGCAGGGAGATGCAGTTTCAAGATAACAAACAAATTGAGGATAATCTGTTGTATAATCTGTGACAATAAGACTCACCATTATTTTAATCAATTATTCAATTAGATTCAGAAGAGTAAGGAACTTCTATCCTCAGAATTGAATTATTCAACTGCTCAAGTACCAATTAACTAGTCTGAGGGTGATCCATGTCTTTGACTTAATTATATATGTCCTAGAATTATTCTCTAATTATTTAAGGGTTGTGAATTTACCTGTTCTTGGCTAACCAGACATGCTCCTTCAGAATAGGGATTGTATTTTCCAATGCAGTATCATGGAAAAGAGAAAAAGTAAAACTTACATACTTGAGTGTCTATTCTTGACTCTGCCACTGACCAGCAGTGTGGAATCAGACAACTGCCTTGGAACCTGGATGCCCTACCTGTACAACAAATGTGTTAAAGAATGATCTCTAAATTTATTTATTTTTACTTTTCCCCTACTTTTAAAATAACATTATACTGTATATAGCTGTGTGGATCACAACAAACTGTGAAAAATTCTTAAAGAGATGAGAATACTAGATCACCTTACCTGGAAAAGATTGAAGACAGGAAAAGAAGGGGCAACAGAAAATAAGATGGTTGGATGGCATCACTGACTCAGTGGACATGAGTTTGAGCAAGCTCTGGGAGAAAGTGAAGGACAGGGAAGCCCTGGA
The DNA here is from genome assembly GCA_006408695.1 of Aepyceros melampus. Lineage (NCBI taxonomy): Eukaryota > Metazoa > Chordata > Mammalia > Artiodactyla > Bovidae > Aepyceros > Aepyceros melampus. Next base: position 265,096 of record SJXQ01008638.1, read on the forward strand.
ATGCTATAGTCCATGGGGTCACAAAGAGTTGGACACGACTGAGTGGCTTTCACTTGGTGTTAAAAAAGTCATCACCAAGTCTATTGTCAAAGAGCTTCCTGCTTATATTTTCTTCTAGGGGTTTTATAGTTTCAGATCTTACATTCAAGTCTTCACCATTTTGGGTTCGAACCCAAGAGTATGAACCCAAGGGTAGTGTTCTAGTTTCCTCCTTTTGCATGCAGGTGTCCAGTTTTTCCCAATATTTTTTGTAGATATTGCCCTTTCACCATTGTATATTCTTGATTCTATAGTCATACATTAATTACTATATATATGTGGATGCATTTCTGGGCTCTCTAATCTATTCCACTAATCTGTGTGCCTGTTTTTATGCTAATAACATACTATTTTAATTATAGTAGCTTTGTAAACATAGTTTGAAATCAGAGAGTTTGATGCTTCCAGCTATGTTCTTTCTCAAAATTGTTTGGCTATATGGGATCTTTTGTGTTTTCATACAAATTTTAATATTGTTTGTTCTATATCTGTGAAAATGCCATTACAATTTTGTTAGGGATTTTTTTGAATCTATTGATTACTTTGGGTAACATGGACATTTTATTTTGAACTTTTTATTTTGTATTGGACTATAGCTGATTAACAGTGTTGTATCGACATTTTATTTTATTTTGAACTTTTTACTTTTTATTGAGGCTTTCTTTTTTTTAAACTATTTGTTTTATATTGGAATATAGCTGATTAACAATGTTGTGATAGTTTCAGGTGAACAGTGATGGGATTAGGCCATACATATATATGTATCCATTCTCCCCTAACATTGAAACAAGCGTTTTTACACATAACATTATGTGTACACATAACATTTCTACATGTAACTTTCTACACATAACATTGAGTAGAATTCCATGTAGGAACTTGTCAGTTATCCATTTTAAATACAGCAGTGTGTATATGACCACCCCAAACTCCTTTAACAGTCCCTTCCCCCATCAACTGTAAGTTCATTTTCTAAGTCTGTGAGTTTCTTTCTGTTTTATAAGTAAGTTCATTTGTATCATTTCCTTTTAGATAGTATGGGCATTTTAACAATATTAATTCTTCTGATCTATGAGCATGGAATAACTCTCCATTTATTTGTGTGTTCTTACAGTTTCTTTCATGAATGTATCATGGTATTCAGTGTACAGGTCTTTCATCTCTTTGGTTAACTTTATTCCTAGGTATTTTATTATTTTAGATGAAATTATAAATGGGATTATTAATTTCTGTCTATGATAGTTTATTATTAGTGTATAGAAATACAAGATATTTGTGTGTATTTATTCGTATCCTGCAACTTTACTAAATTCTTTCATTAGTTCTAATGTTTGGTGGTGTGATTAGGGTTTTATACATATGATGTCGTGTCATTTGCAAATAATGACAGTTTTACTTCTTCCTTTCCAATTTGGATGCCTTTTATTTCTTGTTATTTCTTTATTTTTTAATGTTCTGGCTAGGAACCCCAATACCATGTTGAATAAAATGATGTGAGTGGGCATCTTTGTCTTGTCCCTCTTCTTAGAGGAAAAGCCTTTCATCATTAAGTATGATGTTAGCTTTGGTTTGTCATATATGGCCTGTTATATTGAGGTACGTTCCCTTTGTACCCACTTTGTTGAGTTTTTTTAAAAAATTACAATCGAATGTTGATTTTATAAAATGCTTTTTCTTCATCTATTGAGATGATCATATGATTTTTATTCCTCACTTTGTTTAGTAGTGTATCACATTGATTGATTTGTGAATACTGAACCACCCTTGCATCGTTGGAAAAAATCCCAGAAATGATACACTTGATCAGTGTATAATCCTTTTCATGTACTATTGAGTTCAGTTTGCTAATATTTGCTTGAGGATTTTTGCATCTATGTTCATGAGGAATATTGGCTGTACTTTTCTTTTCTTGTAGTGTCCTTTTTTTTGGTAATATTTGCCTCATAAAATGAGTTGAGAAGTGTTCCCTTCTATTTTATTTTTTGGAAAAGTTTGACAAGAGTTGCTGTTAACTCTTCCTTGAATTTTTGGTAGAATTCACCAGTGAAGCCATCTGGTTCTGGACTTTTGTTCATTGGGAGATTTTTGATTATTGATTCAATCTCCTTACTAATAATTGGTCTGTTCAAATTTTTTATTTCTTCATGAAACTTTCTAGGAATTTATCCATTTCTTCCAGTTGTTCAATTTGTTGTCATTTAGTTGTTCATAGTGTTCTGTCACGATCCTTGTGTTTCTGTGGTAGCAGATACTATGAGACTTTTAAGGATCTGCCCTGTTGCCTTTGACAGCACTGTAGTCCAATCAGACCTCTGTTGTTTACATTCCAGCAATCCCGAGTCACTTATACTTCCCCATAGGATGCCATACTGATTGATACCTATTTATTTTCCTTGGCATTGACTTTCCTGTTTTCGCTTAGCTTTATTTCTTCTTCCTCAGTTTCTTTCATAGTGTCTTCTTTTCCTTGTGTGTGCATATGTTCCTTTCTCCACATTTCTGTCCTGGGCTTCAGTGTAACCACTTTTCTTGAGTGATCTGTCTCATTCACTCCTGAGGGTTTGATTGCCATCTATATATTCCTCCCTTCATACTCTTAATTTTCCAAATGGATGTTGCACAGATGTTCTAATCTTAATGTGTCAGATGCTGCTGTTTATCTCTTAAAAACTGATTCCTGTTTCTTCCACATAGACAGTAAGAGATTTAAAACTCAGTTTTTGAGTCTCCTTTACAGTTAAAGGTGGCCATGTTAAAAGTTCTAGAAATGTCACACATTTGGAAATCTCCTGGTGCCACTTCTCCATACTTCTTTGCCGAGAACTCTGGAGGCACAGGAGTCCCTTGGGATCACAGGAAATGAAAACTATGCATATGGCTGGAGAAGAGGAAGACTAAAAGAAATGGGTCCCTGATAGCATTGTTTAACCCAAAATCCAGCCTGTGTTGTCTGCGCCCAGGTTTTTTGTGTAAGTAAACAAGAATTAGCCACTATACTGTAGAGTTTCTTGTAACTGGTTGAATGCAGTCCTAATGCGACACCCAACATATCTCATTTTTCTCCTTACTTCCCATCTTTTCTCATATCAGTGAGTGATACTGCAATTTACCCAGGATCCCAAATCAGAATTAGGGAGTGAAACTCAATTCTTCCACTTTCCTATGATCCTGTCCTTCTGAATATTACATCTTTAATATTATTAGCATTAAATATAATAATCAGTCCATCTGCCTCTCTTTATCCCCACTGCCAAAGGTCCTGTGGAGACGTGAATTTTGGAAAGACATTATTCAACTCATCACATAAAGTTGAGAGTCTCATAAGGAAGTTTTGTCAAGGCCTTTTGGAATACAGTGTATATTTTTGCAGTATATCCATCCTGCAAATCTGTCTTACAAGCTTTCTGTCAGGAAGTAGTAAGTCTAAAACTCAGATATCCTTTTTATCTTGCTGCCCTATGGTAATAAGTATATCTAACTTTGTCACTCCTTAAATTTCTTCGGTGCGGCCTAATTTATTAATATCTAATGTGTCAGACTTTATCTTTTTGGGCTCCAAAATCACTGCAGATGGTGACTGCATCCATGAAATTAAAAGACACTTACTCCTCGGAAGAAAAGTTATGACCAACCTTGATAGCATATTGAAAAGCAGAGACATTCCTTTGCCAACAAAGGTCCATTTAGTCAAGGCTGTGGTTTTTCCAGTGGTCATGTATGGATGTGAGTTGGACTGTGAAGAAAGCTGAGTGTTGAAGAATTGATGCTTTTGAACTGTGGTGTTGGAGAAGACTCTCGAGAGTCCCTTGGACTGCAAGGAGATCCAACCAGTCCATTCTAAAGGAGATCAGCCCTGGTTGTTCTTTGAAAGGAATGATGCTAAAGCTGAAACTCCAGTACTTTGGCCACCTCATGCGAAGAGTTGACTCATTGGAAAAAACTCTGATGCTGGGAGGGATTGGGCACAGGAGGAGAAGGGGATGACAGAGGATGAGATGGCTCGATGGCATCACCGACTCGATGGACGTGAGTTTGAGTGAACTCCGGGAGATGGTGATGGACAGGGAGCCCTGGTGTGCTGCAGTTCATGGGGTCACAAATAGTCGGACACGACTGAGCAACTGAACTGAACTGAATGTGCCATTTGGTACTTTCCTGGTGGCTCACTGGTAAAGAACCTCCCTGCCAGTGCAGGAGATGCAAGTTCAATCCCTGGGTCAGGATAATCCCCTGGAGAAGGTAATAGCAACTCACTCCAGTATTCTTGCCTGGGAAACCCAATGGTCAGAGGAGCCTGGCAGGCTACAGTCCATGGGGTCACAAAAGAGACACGACTGAGTGACTAACAAATGTGTATTTAAATATTTTCTAGTGATCAAAGTCAATGATTACCTAGCAAAGTACCATGTAAACAAAAGATTGGTGCAGGCTTATTGAAGGCTCATTAAATATGGCTGATGATAAATATTAATTCAAGAGAATCAGCCAGATAATAAAAGAGGGGGCCTAGTGCTTTATTCTCAAAACTCAAACCCACATTTCTCCTCTTTGGGCATAAATATTTCATCACCCCAACCCAAACTTATTTTAGGCCATTATCAAGGAAATCTCAAACACTTAGAGGGGTTTCCTTTTTAAAGTAGTGATTTAAAAACTCAGAAATTCAGAATTATTGGTTTTGTTAGTATTTCTTGAAGGTATCTAGATAAAGAGCGTTTTGGAACCAGAGTTCTAGTGGGAGGCATTACTGTAAGCTGTACCATGGGTGTCATCTGGAGTGATTTGAAACCATAGAAACAAATCAAAGCTAATGCTGGTGTTTGTCTTGAGCTGAGATTGCATGCACATGACTTGTCACACTGCCAAAAATGGTTAAGAGTGTTCACCGGCCAAAAATAGATTCAGGTACGTTTGCCCTGCCTTTGTGCATTTATAGTTGCTGAATTATTTTAAGATTTATGCAGTCATCTCTTTGGTCTCCTGACATGGTTGAGAAAGTGACTTTATTTGTCTTTTTACTGTAATTCGAGTTGAGGTAAGAAGAAGCAAGATTGTAAAGCCCAACCACAGGATGACCATTAGTACTATGTCTCTTAAGCAAAACACCCCTTAAAGTGGCATAGGAAACCACTCACACCTCTTTGTTTGAATATGGTTGGCACACAGATTTCAGAGCACTTAAAGAGGAGGTGGAAAGCAGTCATCTTTGATACACTGGATAGAAAAAATAAAGCATATTAAATTTCTGCTAGATCCATTACCACTCAGTTCAGTTCAGTTCAGTCGCTCAGTCGTGTCCAACTCTTTGCGACCCCATGAATCACAGCACACCAGGCCTCCCTGTCCATCACCATCTCCTGGAGTTCACTCAGACT
>SJXQ01008639.1:1799-18091 GCA_006408695.1 Aepyceros melampus
CGCTGGGGGAGACTGGCAGGGTCTCCGGGCTCAGGCTGGGGGCGGGGCCTGGAGCTCAGGGAACCCCCCTTCCCAAGGTGAGGAGGGTCCCCTGACTCCTCAGAAGTCCGGATCTGGAGCTCTGGCCCAGCCTCAGAGTGAAGCAGCTTGGGAGACAGGCAACTGAGGAGTATGGGACCCAAAGATGGCCTGAGGAAGCCAGGGACCAATCAAGCGCAGGCACCCCCAGACACGTTGGAGAGAGCAAAAGAGTATCTAAGCAAAGCAGGCAGAGGGGAAGGGGCAGAACGCCATTTGCAGGCCGGGTGGGGTGATGCCTCTGAGGGGAGGCGTCAGCTGTGGCGGGGACCTGGGTGACGTGACTGCTGGGACAAGTTCAGGAATGGTGAGGTCCTGGCTGGGGCAAGGAGCCTCCAGAACGTAACAACTTGCTTGTTCTGAGGAGGTTGGCGCAGAGAGAGATTGCAGGGCTGGAGGAGGATACGGTGAACTGCTGGCACTTTCTGAGGAGGACACAGTGTGAACCAAGCAGAGCCAAGAGTGGGGACCCCATATGATCTTGCCGGGAGGGCAGGGGACATGTGTCAAGGCCAGTGGCAGGACGGGAGGGAGCTGTCACCTGCCACGATCATGGTGGGGTCAGAGGCTTCTCAGGGAGAGGTGACTGGGTCCCAGTGAACTCTCAAGGGTGAGCTGGCTGCAGAAAATGGCTCCAGCTCCTTCAGGGACCACCTCCAGCCACTGGGAGCTGGGGTGTCCGCATTCAGGGGCTGCAACAGGCTGGTTCCAGTGGTTCCTGACACCACCTCCCGCCTCCCGGGACCCCATGTGGCCCCCTCCTGTGGCCCACGCTTCTCTCAGTGGCACAAATCTGACCAGGCCCTCACCACGTGTCCTCTCCTGTGGTTTCCTTGCACCAAAGATCCACCTAACATTCATGGAGCTGGCCCACAGGCCACGACTGGGGTGCTTCTTCCTTGCCTACCACCTTCTGGTCCTGCAGGGTTCAGCTCAGCTGCTATCTGGCCCAGGAAGCTGGAGAGGAGGCTGAGGAGGGCCTTGACCCACATTCACACCCACACAGCCTTCCACGTCCAACTGAGGTGAGCTGGCCTTTGGAGACACATGGAGTTCATGGACTGGTCCTCTGGTGTGTAAACCCCAGCAGCCCATGGGAGTGCCCCAGCGGACGGGAGGTCTCCAGTGTTTGAACACAGGCAGAGGGGTTTCCAACCCTTGGTGGGGTCTCAGGGATTTGCCAGCATGTCCCTCTGCTGCAGCAGAACCTCAGCTGAAAGCCAGGAGGCTGTCCTCCACTGGGCCCAGGTATTGATGGCCCTTCCAGTCAGTTCAGTCACTCAGTCGTGTCCAACTTTTTGCAACCCCATGGACTGCATGCAGCACGCCAGGCCTCCCTGTCCATCACCAGTTCCCGGAGCTTGCTCAAACTCTTGCCCATCAAGTCAGTGATGCCATCCAACCATCTCATCCTCTATCACCCCCTTCTCCACCTGCCTTCAATCTTTCCCAGCATCAGGGTCTTTTTCAGTGAGTCAGTTCTTCGCATCAGGTGGCCAAAGTATTGGAGCTTCAGCTTCAGCATCAGTACTTAAAATGAATATTCAGGACTGCTTTCCTTTAAGATTGACTGGTTGGATCTCCTTGCTGTCCAAGGGACTCTCAAGGGTCTTCTCCAACACCACGGTTCAAAAGCATCAATTCTTCAGCTCTCAGCTTTCTTTATGGTCCAACTCTCACATCCATACATGACTACTGGAAAAACCATAGCTTTGACTAGATGGACTTTTGTCGGCAAAGTAATGTCTGCTTTTTAATATGCTGTCTAGGCTGGTCACAGCTTTTCTTCCAAGGAGCAAGTGTCTTTTCATTTCATCGCTGCAGTTACCATCTGCAGTGATTTTGGAGCTCCCCAAAATAAAGTCTATCACTGTTTCCATTGTTTCCCCATCTATTTCCCATGAAGGATGGGACCGGATGCCATGATCTTTGTTTTTTGAATGTTGAGTTTTAAGCCAGCTTTTTCACTCTCCTCTTTCACCTTCATCAAGAGGCTCTTTAGTTCTTCATCCCTTTCTGCCATAAGGTTGGTCCTTCCAGGTGGGTTCCCAATCACTCCTCCCCTAAGAGATGCAAAGCATTCCCCAGGCAGAAGCCACAATTAGACTGTGGGTGAGAGGGGGGAGGGGAGGAGGGGAGAACTGGAAAGAGGGAAGGCCAGCCCGGAGGGCTCCCATTGTCCGGGGAGGCCTTGGAATTCGGCTGGAGATTGGACCCAGTGCTGGTTGCAGCTGGGGTCTTTGGAGTAGTGGGTTGAGTGGGAAGGCACCCTGCCTTGGGGTGACTGGTTATGCCAAGAGGATCTCGCAGCTGGAGACAGGGTGGGGGCAGGTTGGGGGCTCCCCCTCTTTGGAGGCTGGCAGGCACAGGAAGCTTTGGAGTTAGAATTAGCTGGGAACAAAGGAAAAACTGGAATCTACCTTGAAGGGCTTTGTGCTTCCAGCCACTGGGAAGGGGAAGAAAGGTGTAGGCTGCCTGGTGGGCTGAGGGGAGGGCCACTCAAAAGGCTGGAAGCCTGCGGAGGCAGATGGTGGACAACCTACCCCTCCCCAGCCCGCACAGCACACTGGTCCAACAGCTGTGCTCATCCACACAGACCTCCCCCAACAGGATTTTTAAAATTGGTTTCTGTGTTGTAAATGAACTGTCTTTTTATCAGAAGAGCTTTAGAGGCACAGACCAACAGCGGAGCTGATAGTGAGAATTCCCACCCCCACTCCCAGCTTCCTCTGTTACTAACACTGTCTGTTGCGTGCTCCCATTGTTACAATAATCAACCAATGCTCTACATTGTCACCCACTGAGGTCCAGTTTTCCACCTTCGTCCTGGTGCCTGAAGCTGCTGGTACCGAAGACACGATGCCAAGTGACCCAGGGCCCTTTCCCTCTGCCTCTGTACGTTATGCAACCCGGGACCACACGCCCGATCCTGCCAAGAAAGGGAGGATTCCAGTCCACGGTCATATTCATATTTCCTCATGTCTTTTTTCTGCCCCAGGATCCCATACTGCATTGGCATCCCGTCTTCTTTGGTTCCTCTGGGCTGTGACGATCCTCATTTTTGGTGTCCTGGAGGAGGTCCTGGAGGACTCCTTGGAGTTTTTCTGGTTTTCATGTCTCGAGATGACAGGGTAATGGTTATTGAGAGGAGGCCTGTGGAAGTAAGGTGCCATTCTCATCACACCCCAGCAGGACACCATGCTTTCCACATGACTCCCACTGTCAGTGTTGACCTTGGTCACCTGGCTGAGGTCCTGGTAGTTCAACAGATGTCTCCGTTTTCATCCTGTCCTCTTGGGAATGAAGTCACTGTGCATGGCCCACCCTTGATGAGTGGTGGTCATGCTCCCAAGATAGGAAGAAAGGGGCCAAGGCACAATCCTTAAAGAATGACACACCCATTGAGAAAAGCAGGATATGACAGAAACTGGTTAAAACTGATTATGTCCAAGATGGCAGAAGATTCTACTTTCAGTAGACCTTGAGCCCCAGTGTAATGCATTAACATGCTGAATGACACACCCACAGGTAACAAGACAGTTCACAGGCTGACCATAAAAGGCCAAAAAGAGGGCTATGGCCCAGTTCTTGTCAGTCTCCACCCCTTCTCCAAAATAGTTGGGATAATCCTCCCCCTAGGTAGCCTATGAAGCTACGCAGCCCCTAAAAACTAAGCACCTATATTTCAGGACCACTGTCACCTCTGAGACACACTGCATTCTGCCTTTCGAGTGTGTTGTTTGCTGCTTAGTCGCCAAGTTGTGCCCCAGGCTTTGCAACCCCAAGGACTGTAGCCCACCAGGCTCCTCTGTCCATGAGATTGTCTAGACAAGAATAGTGGAGTGGGTTGCCATTCCCTCCTCCAAGGGATCTTCCCAATCCAAGGATCGAACCTGAGTTTCCTGCATTGGCAGGTGGATTCTTTACCACTGAGCCACCAGGAAAGCTAAGAATATGTTTCTCTCTGTAAACCTGCTTTCACTTTACTCTGGCTCACTCTTGGATTCTTTCCTATACAGAGCCAAGGACCCTCACCTGACAGCTGGGCATGACTATGCTCCTATGGCCCGTTTTCCTACACTATCTTTCCTGATGGTGGGACCTCAAAGGGCATAATCTCAGTCCATCTGTTGGGCTGTGGCTCTCCTCTGTGGAGGGTGGCTGGGACTCGTCCCAAGCCAGGTAGATTCAAGTAGCCTCTCAGGTGGTGGCTGACACTGCCTGTGGAATCTAGCAGAGACTGGTTCTCTGGCCATGAAGGAGCCTGAGGCTTTTGTCCTTTCATCTTTCTCATTCTCCCCTATTGCTCTATCTCTTAGGACTTGAGAAGATTCACCAAGAGAACCATGCAGACATCGTAATTATGGGGGTAAATAGGGGGTAAGCCAAAAAGTTCATTAGTTTTTTTTCCCTAAGCTAGTTCTAGTAGCACTTAGTTGTCTTTAACTTCATTCAAAACGATGTTCTTAGATTCTTTGGTGACAGCTGTCATATCAGTGAGCATTTTTAAAAAAGCATCAAAATCGGTAAACATTTGTGTAACCATTTTAATATCGAAGATGTAAGAAAAACAGAATTTTCAGCATATTATGCTGTATTATTTCAACAAAGGTAAAAAGGCAACTGAAAGGCAAAAAAAAAAAAAAAGATTTGTTCTGTGACTGATTGAATGTGTGGAAAGTGGTTTGTGAAGTTTCATGCTGGAAATTTGTCACTGGACAACGCTCCTTGGCTGGGGAGACCAGTTGAAGTTGATAGTGATCAAACTGAGACCTTAACTGAGAACAATTAACTTTACATCATGCACGAGATAAATGACATATTCAAAATAAATATCCAAATCAAGCATCGAAAATCATCTGCACCAACTTGATTATGTTAGTCACTTTGATGTTTGGGTTTCACATAAATTAAGGGGGCAGGGGGTTGGGGGGGAACCAAATTGTGACAGGGAATGGAAAGTGGATACTATCAATATTATGGAATGGAAGAAATTGTGGGCCCCGTGAAATGAACCACCACCAACCACACCAAAAGCTGGTGTTCATCCAAAGAAAATGATGTTGCATATATGGTGGGATTGGAAGGGCGTCCTCTATTATGAGCTCCTCCAGAAAACCAAACAATTAATTCCAAGTACTGCTCCCAATTAGACCAGCTGAAGTCAACAGCAAACACAATTCTTCCATCAGGAGACTACAAGATCACATGTTTCTTTGATGACCAGGCAAAAACTGTTATAGCCTGGCTGGGAAGTTCTGATTCATCCACTATATTCACCAGACAGCCCACCTTTGGATTTCCATTTATTTCAGTGTTTACAAAATTCTCTTCGTGGAAAATATTTCAATTCCCTGGAAGACTGTAAAAGGAACCAGAAATAGTTCTTTGCTCAAAAAGCCAAACTGTTTTGGCAAGATGGAATTATGAAAGTGCCTGAAAAATGGTGGCTCAGATGGTAAAGCATCTGTTTACAATGTGGGAGACCCAGGTTCAATCCCTGGGTCAGGAAGATCCACTGGAGAAAGAAATGGTCACCTACTCCAGTATTCTTGGCTGGAAAATCCCATAGACAGAGGAGCCTGGTAGGCTACAGTCCACAGTGTTGCAAAGAATCAGACACAACTGATTGACTTCACTTTTTCTTTTCTTAGTGGGAAAAAATGGTGACTATGTTGTTCAATAAAGTTCATGGTGAAAATGAAAAATATGTCTTTTATTTTGACTTTAAAGCCCAAGGAACTTTTTTTGGCCAACCCACTCACTGGTGACTTGGTTCCCCTCTATGGCTCCTTGGGCCTGACTCCAGCTCCATACTGGATAACAGTGTCAGTCTGGTTCTGAGATGCCAGAACTGTGGTGAAGAACAATTTGGGGGACTCTCTGAAGCTTCCTCAAGATTTCCAGCTCGGCTCCCCATGAGGGCTGTTGGGACTAAGGCCCTCGTAGCACCCCCAAGCAGAAGTTGCAGGCGAGCACCTCCTTCTTGAGGGTATAGTCCCTTCCCATGCTAGGAAGTGCACCTTCCTAGTCCCACCCAGTCTTCCTCTTGATTTCAACCCCCTCATTGATGGTGTCACCGAAATGAGGGCTGTGTTCCCCACTCGCATCTCTTAAGGGAGCCTGGATACCTCTCAGTGGAAGCTGTGAGTGAGCGCCTTCTCAGGGGGCTTAGGAATCTCTCCTGGGAATGGTCGTGGTTGGACACCTTTCTCCTATCTTGGATATCGCTTATGTCCTCCTTGTCTCCTGACTTCTTGGCCTTTCTCCTGATCCTTGAACCTCTTAGCCAGCTTTCCCAGCAGATGGGTGTTGCCTCTTTTACTTCCGAGGAGAGGGAGGCTCTTCTCCATCTCAAGGTCCATATCCTGAGGGGAACTTCAGCCTTGAGTTGTTATCACTGCCTGGTGGGTAGTGATAACAGCCACTACCTTCAACTCTATTTGTTTCTCTTTTGTGGCAGTGATAAAGGTAATCTCTAGTTGACTCAGAGCCTAGGTCTCCTTCCTCCTTCTCTGAAGGATTTAGGCCCTGGGACGCTGGTGGGTTTTTTGCCCCCCACTAATCCAAGAGGCCTCCTCAGGCTAACCAACCTGGTATATTTAGGGTGGTCAACAGGGAACCCACGGTTGCCTTTGCCAAACAGGCCCTTTCTCTCACGGCTGGACAGCCACAATCCCAGTTTTCCATGCTTAATTAAACACCTTTTCTGCCAAATCCCCAGAGTCAGGGACTGTCAGGGATCAGGCCAATTATACTGTCTCCTAAATTGCCATCAATGAATAGCAAGGAGACATAAGAAGACCTTCTTAAATGAACAGTGCAAAGAAATAGAGGAAAACAACAGGATGGGAAAAACTAGAGAGCTCTTCAAGAAAGTTTGAGATATCAGGGGAGTATTTCCTGCAATAGTGGACACGATAAGGACAGAAATGGCAAGGACCTAACAGAAACAAAAGAGATTAAGACAAAAAAAAAAAAAAGATTAAGAAGAGGTGGCAAGAATACACAGAAAATGAAAGCGAAGTCGCTCAGTTGTGTCCAACTCCTTGAGACCCCACAGACTGTAGCCCACCAGGCTCCTCTGTCCATGGGATTCTGCAGGCAAGAACACTGGAGTGGGACCTAGGGATCGAACCCTGATCTCCTGCATTACAGGTAGACTCTTTACCATCTGAGCCACCAGGGAAGTCCACAGAAGAGCTATACAAAAAAGATCTTAATGACCTAGATAACCACAATGGTGCGGTCACTTACCTAGAGCCAGACATCTTGGAGTGAGAAGTCAAGTGGGCCTTAGGAAGCATTACTACCAACAAAGTTAGTGGAGGTGATGGAATTCCAGCTGAGCTATTTCAAATCCTAAAAGATGATGCTGTTAAAGTGCTGCACTCAATATGCCAGCCAATTTGGAAAACTCAGCAGTGACTACAGGACTGGAAAAGTTCAGCTTTCATTCCAAGCCCAAGGAAGGCAATGTCAAAGATTGTTCAAACTACAGTACAGTTGTGCTCATTTCACATGCTAGCAAGGTAATGCTCAAAATCCTTCAAGCTAGGCTTCAACAACACATGAACCAAGAACTTTCAGATGTACAAGCTGGATTTAGAAAAGGCAGAGAAACCACAGATTAAATTGGCAACATCCGTTGGATCATAGAGAAAGCAAAGCAACTCCAGAAAAACATCTTCTGCTTCATTGACCATGCTAAAGCTTTTTTTTTTTTCATGCTAAAGCTTTTGACTGTGTGAGTCACAACAAATTGTGGAAAATTCTTCAAGAGATGGGAATACCAGACCACTTTACCTGTCTCTTGAGAAATCTGTATGCAGGTCAAGAAGCAATAGTTAGAATTGGACATGGAACAATGGACTTTGGTTCAAAATTGGGAAAGGAGTACGTCAAGGCTGTATATTGTCACCCTGCTTATTTAACTTATATGCAGAGTACACCATGTGAAATGCTGTGCTGGCTGAAGCACAAGCTGGAATGGATTGCCTGGAGAAATATCAATAAACTCAGATATGCAGATGACACCCCCTAATGGCAAAAGGCAAAGAGGAACTAAAGAGCTTCTTGATGAAGGTGAAAAGCAGAGACGTTACTTTGCCAACAAAGGTCCGTCTAGTCAAAGCTATGGTTTTTCCAGTGGTCATGTATGGATGTGAGAGTTGGACTGTGAAGAAAGCTGAGCACCGAAGAATTGATTCTTTTAACTGTGGTATTGGAGAAGACTCTTGAGAGTCCCTTGGACTGCAAGGAGATCCAACCAGTCCATTCTGAAGGAGATCAGCTGTGGGATTTCTTTGGAAGAAATGATGCTAAAGCTGAAACTCCAGTACTTTGGCCACCTGATGTGAAGAGTTGACTCATTGGAAAAGACCCTGATGCTGGGAGGGATTGAGGGCAGGAGGAGAAGGGGATGACAGAGGATAAGATGGCTGGATGGCATCACTGACTTGATGGACGTGAGTCTGAGTGAACTCCAGGAGTTGGTGATGGACAGGGAGGCCTGGTGTGCTGCAATTCATGGGGCCGCAAAAAGTCGGACACGACTGAGAGACTGAACTGAACTGAACAGATGAAGGTGAAAGAGGAGAGTGAAAAAGCTGGCTTAAAACCCAACATTCCAGAAACAGATCATGGCAGCCAGTCTCATCACCTCAGGGCAAATAGAAGGGAAGAAAGTGGAAGCAATGACAGATTTTATTTTCTCAGTTCAGTTCAGTCCTGTCTGACTCTTTGCGACCCCATGAACTGCAGCATGCCAGGCTTCTCTGTCTACCACCAACTCCCAGAGCTTGCTCAAAATCATGACCATCAAGTTGGTGATGCCATCCAACCATCTCATCTTCTTTTTATTTTTATTTATTTTTTTCCATCTCATCTTCTGTCATCCCATTCTTGGGCTCCAAAAATCACTGCAGACGGTGATTGCAGCCATGAAATTAAAAGAACTTTGCTCCTTGGAAGGAAGCTATGACACACCTAGACAGTGTATTAAAAAGCAGAGATATCACTTTGCTGACAAAGGTCTGTCTAGTTAAAGCTATGTTTTTTCAGTAGTCAGGAGATCTGAGAATTGAACCGTAAAGAATGCTGAGCACCGAAGAATTGATGCTTTCGAACTGTGGTGCTGTAGAAGAGTCTTTAGAGTCCCTTGGATAGCAACGAGATCAAACCAGTCCATCCTAAAGGAAATCAACCCTGAATATTCATTGGAATGACTGATGCTAAAGCTGAAGCTCTAATACTTGGGCCACCTGATGTGAATAACTGACTCCTTGGAAAGGACCCTGGTGCTGCGAAAGATTTAAGGCAGGAGGAGAAGGGTTCAACAGAGGATGATATGGTTGGATGGCATCAATGACTTGACGGACATGAGTTTGAGCAAATTCTGGGTGGTGGTGAAGGACAGGGAAGCCTGGTGTGCTACATTCCACAGGGTCACAAAGAGTTGGACATGACTTAGTGACTGAACAACAACAACAAAATTGCCATCAAGACTTATCTCTGAAACACTTTCTCGAGTGTTTAATGGGGTCCACCCATTTCACCCACTCCCAGGCTTGTGGGATATCTATCAGGGACACTGGCAAAGTACCAGGATGAATAACCAGGATCTAGTCAGAATCCATCAGACCCCTGTGTCATCGTGACACCCTAAACAAAATGGGAGCAACTGTAGACCCTCTGAAAGAGTCTTAGTTAGGATGCATATTAGCTAATTGGGGAAAATGTAGACAGTATGGTTTAAGAAAAAAAATAATAATTTTCTTTTGTAATCCTGTATGGCTCCAATACAAACTAGAGGACCAAGAGATCTGGCCAGAAAATTGAGTCATTGAGTTACAACCTTATCTTGCAGCTGGACTTATTTTGTCAAAGGAAAGGGAAATGGAAGGGAGTCCCGTATGTTCAAAGGTTCCTGTCCTTAATCTAAGATACAAGTCTAAAGAACTCCTATCAGATGTGGCTGGCTCACAACCCTTCAAAGTGGCTTCTTCCCTGACAGGAGACTGATGTTTTGGAGAGTCCCCTTATGAGTCCAGCTCTGGGAATTCCCACCTCCCCTGATTCTGGAGGGGACAGTCTTCCAAATCATTCCCCCTAACTCCTCATCTGGGCGTCTGGAGACCTCATGTCCCCACGAATCAGCTCATGGACTTGGCCTTTGGAGTATTCAGTGATAGCGATAAGGTTGAAGAAGCAAGCCAGATTCAGGGACAATAAGGATGAAAAGCACAATTACTGGGGGCAGCCCTGACCCCTGCACCACCTCAGAGTTACCCTCCCTTACAAAAGCCCATGGCACAGGCAGAGTTCAAAAAGCCAGGATCAGAGCCACTGTCTTGCCAAGAAAGTATCGAAGTGTGGCCAAGAGGGCCATTGCAAGGATGAATGCCCTCTGTATGGGAAAAGCCCACTGGGTCCCTGCCTGATATGAAAATGAGGGCCACTGGAAGTGGGACTGGCCAGGAACCTCCCTAGCTCGAAAAGGAAACCTGATCATTTGTCTGGAGGAGCCTCAGGTAACACTTGACATGGCAGGTAGGACAGTTATTTTCTTATCAGATATGAGGGCCACCTACTCTATGCTAACTGATTTCCCTGGACCCTGGTCCTTCTGATCGTGTGTGATAATGGGGCTCAGTGGATGGCCAAAGCTAAGCAATAAGCCCCCTACCACCCTCAGCTGCTTGCTAGGAAGTCATACCTTCACATGTCAGTTTCTGCTCAAGCCTGAGCATGCCTTCCCCTTGCTGGGAAGGTACTTGCTCACTCAATTCGAGACAAGAGTCCAGTTTGGAGAACCTTACGAGGAAGCCACCCTCCAAGAAAAACGAGCGCTCTTGCACGTGTGAGCCTGCCTCAGTCTTAAGCCAGAGGGGGTCTCCCCTCCACCTGAGGTTGATTCTCAAGGGAACCCCACTGTGTGTGATGCTGAGATTTTTGGTAGAGCTACTGCTGTTAGGCTACTTTTAGAAACAGGACCATGTGAGGCTGCTGTTGGCCAGTCTCTTCAGATATGAGGCTGAACTGAGGGCCATCATCAGAGAATTTATTTTAAACCCATGGAAGATCTTCAAATAAATAGTTTATAACAAGTTACCAAAATGGGAGGCCACCTGTCTGATTAAACTAACTAAGTGTTAGTTGCTCTGTCGTGTCGGACTCTTTACAACTCCATGGGCTGTAGCCCATTAGGCTGTTCTGTCCATGGGATTTTCCAGGCAAGAATACTGGAGTGAGTTGCCATTCCCTTCCAGGGGATCTTCCTGACCCAGAGATCGAATGCAGGTTTCCTGCACTGTGGGCAGACTCTTTACCATTCAAGCCACCAGAGAAGCCCTGTAACCATAGCTAACCATAGCTGGTAGGAATCTGGGGGGAGGCTTTCTCCCCTAAGCTAAATGAGGGAAACTGAAACATGCCAACATATAGGTGAATGGGTGTGTCAGTCCTTTAATGTCATTGAGGTGGCCACCCAATTGTTTGATTTAAAAATAAAAGATCTTCTTGTTTTGTAAATCTAGTCTTTACAGGACCAGAGGTGTGGCTCCAGAAATAATCAAATGCAGGGGACGTGAGTTGGCTCTGTTGTCTGGGAAGATCCCACGTGCTGTGGAGCAACTAAGCCCATGTGCCACAACAACTGAGCCTGTGATCACAGGACCTGTGAGCTGCAATTACTGAGCCTATGTCCCCTAGAGCCCGTGCTCAGCAAGAGAAGCCACCGCAATGAGAAGCCTGCACACCGCCAACTAGAGAGTAGCCTCCGTTTACTGCAATTACAGAAAAGCCCACACAGTAAAAAAGACCCCTGCACAGCCAAAATAATAATAATAACAATAACATAAAATTGAAACAAAAATGCACATCTTGCAGAAGAGGGTAGGTAACTTGGACCTTAACTGGTCAAGGACAAATAGAAATTCTAAGTGGATCCTTCTAGCACCTGCCTCTGCTCGTGTATGTCTTCCCACTGGCTCCCAGCATTTGTCTTCCATGTATTTAATTGACTAATTCCAGCAGGCAGGTAGAGAGTGCTCAGAATCATTAACGTTTACCTTCAGGAGGAGCAATGTTGGCAACTACAGCCAAGGGCTTACATGTTGCTCCTTCGCTTTTGCTTTTGACAGATGCCACTCATTTCCAAAGTGATGTAGATCAGCTCCTTTCCACCTCACCCCCATTCAGTGACGTGGTTTTGTACATTTCTAATAGGTGTAGATTCTTTTTGTCACAGTCTGCATTCCTTCTGAGGCTGAAAGCTCAGCCTCTCTGTACAATGGAGCTGAATTGAGTCTCAGAGAGAGAATTTCATGTAAAGTAGAAAGAAAGAAAGAAAAGTGAAGTCACTCAGTCGTGTCTGACTCTTTGTGACCCCATGGATTGTAGCCCACCAGGCTCCTCTATCCATGGAATTTTCTAGGCAAGAGTACTGGAGTGGGTTGCCATTTCTTTCTCCAGGGGATCTTTCCGACCCAGGGATCGAACCCGGCATTGCAGGCAGATGCTTTACCCTCTGAGCCACCAGGGAATCCCAAAGTACAAAAGTAGAAAAGGATAGTTTTATTGCTTTGCCAGGCAAAGGGGGACTCAGCAGGCTACTGCCCTCAAAACCGTGTGTCCCAGCTTGGAGAAGACAGTGAGGAATTTTATAGGAATTGTTCAAAGAGAACAGGATCGGCTTATGGACCTTCTGATGGTGGTGAGGTAAGTAAGCATCAAGATTATCAACCTTCAGGTCCAATTGATCTGGGGTCTACATTTTTTGTGGGCAGGATACCAGAGGGCGTTTCCAGAATCTGCAGGACAGCTCAAAGATACTGTTCTGTGTAGACAGGGAAACAGGACCTTGCCCCAAGCCTGCTCTGCACAGTTTATTTCTCCCTGGTGTGACATCCCCTCCCTCTCCTAAAGAACAACTGTTTGAATCTGCGCATTGGCACTCAGGGAAGGTCACGGAGGCTGAATGAATGCTGTTTCCTGTAATCAAAGACACAGGTGCACAGAAAGGATTTGGGCCTCGGAGGATCACTTCCTGGGATCTCCCAACCTCCTCCCTCTTTCTGCTGGACAGTTCTCTACAGGGTGTTATGTATCCACCGTGACAGCATCATCACGCAGAGTATTTTCATGGCCTAAACACACCCTGGGCTTCCCCTAGTCAAACTCTATCCCCCTTCTCAAACCCCTGACAATCCCTGATCTATTACCGCCTGTAGCTTTGCTTTTTCTGAAATATCATATAAAACTAATCATACAGTATGCAGCCTTTCCCAAACTGGCTTGTTTTGCTTATCAATGTGCATTTAAGATCTGTGCTTTTTTTTTTTTTTTTTCATGGCTGCATAGCTCTTTCCTCTTTATCACTGAATTGTATTTCATTGACTGGATGGGCCACAGTGCGCTGATCCATTCACCTAAGAAAGTACATCTTGGCTGCTTCCAGTTTTTGCTGATTGTGAATACATCTGCTGTGAACATTTGTGTGCTGGTTTTTCTGTGCCTGGTTTGTCTCTACTTCTTTGGGTGTGGTTGCAGGATTGTATGGTACATTTAGCTTCGTAAGACACCACCAAGCTGTCCTCCAAAGTGGCTGCACCATTTTGCAATCCCTCCAGATTGCAAACTCCAGGAATCAGAGTTCCTGTTGCTGTACAGCCTCTGCATGCCACTATAGGTATTGTCCATGGTCCAGATTTTGGCCATTATCATAGGTATGTAGTGGTGTCTTATTGTTCGAATTTGCAGTGCATGAATGACCTATGATGGTAAACATCTTTTCATATGCTTATTTGCCTTCTGTATTTTTTCCTTGATTATATATCTTTGGCCTATCTTCAAATTGAGTTGCTTGTGTTCTGTTCAATTCTCAGGATTCCTTATCTATTTTGGTCCTTTCATGGGTCACAAACTTGAGATGGCGAAGGGGCTTGCATAACTCAATGAGAAAGCAAAGGAATTCCAGAAAAACATCTACTTCTGCTTCATTGACTACAGGGAAGCCTTTGACTGTGTGGATCACAACAAACTGGAAAATTTTTCCAGGGATGGGAAAACCAGACCACCTAATCTGTCTCCTGAGAAACCCGTATGCAAGTCAAGAAGCAATAGTTAGAACCTTACATGGAACAACAGACTGGTTCCAAATCGAGAAAGGATATGTCAAGGCTGTATATTGTCACCCTGCTTATTTAACTTCTATGCAGAGTACATCATGAGAAATGCTGGACTGGAAGAAACACAAGCTGGAATCAGGATTGGCAGGAGAAATATCAACAGCCTCACATACGCAGATGATACCACCCTTGTGGCAGAAAGTGAAGAGAAACTGAAGAGCCTCTTGATGAAAGTGAAAGAGGACAGTGAAAA
The DNA here is from genome assembly GCA_006408695.1 of Aepyceros melampus. NCBI lineage: Eukaryota > Metazoa > Chordata > Mammalia > Artiodactyla > Bovidae > Aepyceros > Aepyceros melampus. The sequence goes on from SJXQ01008639.1 coordinate 16,260, forward strand.
AGTTGGCTTAAAGCTCAACATTCAAAAACGAAGATCAGGGCATCTGGTCTCATCAATTCCTGGCAAATCGATGGGGAAACAATGGAAACAGTGATAGACTTTATTTTTATTTTCTTGGGCTCCAAAGTAACTGCAAATGGTGATGGCAGCCATGAAATTAAAAGACGCTTGCTCCTTGAAGAAAAGCTATGACAAACCTAAACAGCATATTAAAAAGCAGAGACATTACTTTGCCAACAAAGGTCCATCTAGTCAAAGCTATAGTTTTTACACTAGTCATGTATGGATGTGAGAGTTGGACTATAAGGAAAGCTGAGCGCTGAAGAATGGATGCTTTTGAACTGTGGTGTTGGAGAAGACTCTTGAGAGTCCCTTGGACTGACTGCAAGGAGATCAAATTAGTCAATCTTAAAGGAAATCAGTCCTGAATATTCATTGGAAAGACTGATGCTGAAGCTGAAACTCCAATACTTTGGCCACCCGATGTGAAGAACTGACTCACTGGAAAAGACCTTGATGCTGGGAAAGCTTGAAGGCAGGAGGAGAAGGGGACGACAGAGGATGAGATGATTGGATGGCATCACTGACTCAATGGACATGAGTTTGAGCAAACTCCAGGAGATAGAGAAGGGCAAGGAAGCCTGATGTGCTGCAACCCACGGGGACCCAAAGAGTTGGACATGACTTAGTGACTGAACCGCAGCATCTATTCTGGATACCAGTCCTATATCAGATATACCTTTTGCAAAGATTTCCCCCCAGGCTGTGGATTGTCTTCTCCCTCTCTCTCTTTTTTTTCTCATTGTCTTACAGTGTTGTCTACAGAGCAAACATGTTACATTTTGATACAGTGCAATGTATCATTTTTTCTTTCATGGACCGTGTTTTCCATATTGTATCCCCAAACTCATCATTAAACCCAAGGTAAGACAGATTTTTCTCCTATGTTTTCTTCTAGATGTTTGCCATTTTACATTTAGGTTTGTAATCCACTTTGAGTTCATTTTTCTGTAAGGGGTCCCCTGAAAAGATTTTGAAAAGCTCTTTACCCACCACCATATAATACACACATGTGTATTGTGAAGTTGACATATACAGTATTTCAACAGATGTTTCAACAGTCATGAAGGGTATAATTTCCAGAGTATTGTAAATAGTAGATTTCAAACAAAAACTGTGAGATCACTTTTTCCACTTCCATAGGTGATGTTCATGCCACAGGCTTTTTGGAGGTGGTTTTTTTCTTCCTGCCTCCCCTTTCCATCCACTGCCCCTCCTTTGTGGTCCTTCTCGCGGGCCGCCTTTTATTATTCACACATCCTCATACTTCTCCAAAACACCAATTACATTTCTTGTTAGGACCTGTGACCACAGGGGCAGTGGATTAGACATGTGGATGTATAATTATGTAACAAGCAAGTAAGACATGGTTTCTGTGTCAATTAGTCCAAGTGTCCAAGAACAAATAGTACTTCCTGCCAGTATGAGATGGGGTTCACTGTTGGCTCCATTCCTCATTTTTTGCTCTTTTAGGTGGAGACTCTAGGAAACCCTGTGCACAGATCAGAGCAGTTGGGAGGGGGGCCCAGGCTGCCAAGTGCTGAAGCTCCTGGAGCCTTCCCAAGGGAATTGAGAGAGGCGGTTGAGAAAGTGAAGCTGAGGGGGCATTCCCCGACCCCCAGTTTTTAAAATGTAGTTTGAATTGGAGGATAATTGCTTTACCATATTGTGTGGGTTTCTGCCATATATCAACATGAATCAGCCATAGGTATACATATGTCCCCCTCCCTCTTGAACCTCCTTCCCACCTCCCATCCCAGCTTACCCCCTCG
>SJXQ01008639.1:82054-92359 GCA_006408695.1 Aepyceros melampus
GCTCGACGCCGTACTCGCGCATCTTGCGCAGGGCCAGGTAGATGAAGTCCACGTGACCGCGCTTGTGCACATTGTACTCGGCAAAGTTCTGCACTGCCCGCACGAAGTTCGCCTTGTCTCGTGCCCCATCCAGCGCGGGCCTAAACAGCTCCTCATGGACTGCCAGGGCCTTGACGGGCCGCCTGGGGGGCTCGGGTGGGCGTGGGACCAGCGACGAGTCAGGGTTGTGGGCGGCTGCACTGCAGTAGAGGCCCCGTGGGGCCTGGGGTGGTACCTGCGGATGGAGAACCACTGCTGGAACCTGGCACCTCTGGTGCCCCTGGGGGACTGCCCGGCCAGCTCTTTGCTGGGAAAGGTGCCAGCCAGCAGGCATCCCTGATGGCCTCCGAAGAACTGTGGTGCCCTGGTTAAGACCCACGACCAGGCGCCATCACAAAATTATCAGTTACCATAGCCAGACAGCTATGGTAATATCCCAGTGGAGGCACTGTTCACCACAGTGACGAACAAATGCCCTCTGACACAGCAATCTTGTACCGGTATTTAAATCCGACTGCTGTAAACATATCTGCCTCAGATGGCATTTGTGCATCCGCTGCATCAGTGGAAATGGACCAAATGTGCATCAGCAAGGAAAAAATTAAGAAAGTGGCCATGAGCCTGGACAAGGGGCACCCACTGCTGTAAGACACACGGAGGAGGTGTCCTGTGACCAGGAGTGAATTCCAAAGTATATCATTAAATGAAAAAAAGGAAAGTGACATACGGTGTGTACAGTAGCATCACATTTGTGTTTAAAAAAGGCTGATATATATATTTGGTCGTCACTATTTGCAGATTCCATGTTTGAGAATTTGCCTACTTGCTAAAATTCACTTGTACTTTGTAATTCAAAAGCTAATACTCGAGGTGTTTTCTGGCCATTTGCAAACACATGTAGTTGAGTTGCCCACCACCTATATTCCCAGTTAAAGTGGAACGTGGAACAAGAGGAGGCCCAGCCTTCTTGTCTCAGCTCCCTGGTGGTCAACAAATGTCCGTGCTGTATGGCTTGAGGGAACTAATTACCCAACCAGGGATAGAACCTGGGCCATGGCAGTAGGTGAGTCCTAATCACTGGACCTCCAGGGAAGTCCCTTACAGAATAGTCTTCTATTCCAGGCATTGTGGAGCATTTCTGAGAGTGAGGCTCATTTAATCTTTCCAACTGTCCATCAAAGGAGTGCCTCTTTGTGTACCCATTTTACAGAAGAGGAAACTGAGGCCCAAGAAGATGACACAAGATACCTGGTATTACGAAGCTGCAAAGCAGCAGAGCTCAGACTGGAGCCCTCAGTCCTACTGCACCCAATAACCATCCCAATATCCTGCTTAGGTGAGATTAAAAAAATAAAAAGCATTCAGGTAAAGTGAAAGTGTAGGCAAGATTCTTAGATAAGAAAGCCTTCTTCAGCGATCAATGCAAAGAAATAGAGGAAAAGAACAGAATGGGAAAGACTGGAGATCTCTTCAAGAAAATCAGAAATACCAAGGGAACATTTCATGCAAACATGGGCTCGATAAAGGACAGAAATGGTATGGACCTAACAGAAGCAGAAGATATTAAGAAGAGGTGGCAAGAATACACAGAAGAACTGTACAAAAAAAGATCTTCACGACCCAGATAATCACGATGGTGTAATCACTCACCTAGAGCCAGACATCCTGGAATGTGAAGTCAAGTGGGCCTTAGAAAGCATCACTACGAACAAAGCTAGTGGAGGTGATGGAATTCCAGTTGAGCTATTTCAAATCCTGAAAGATGATGCTGTGAAAGTGCTGCACTCAATATGCCAGCAAATTTGGAAAACTCAGCAGTGGCCACAGGACTGGAAAAGGTCAGTTTTCATTCCAATCGCAAAGAAAGGCAATGCCAAAGAATGCTCAAACTACCACACAATTGTACTCATGTCATGCTAGTAAAGTAATGCTCAAAATTCTCCAAGCCAGGCTTCAGCAATACATGAACTGTGAACTTCCTGATGTTCAAGCTGGTTTTAGAAAAGGCAGAGGAACCAGAGATCAAATTGCCAACATCCGCTGGCTCATGGAAAAAGCAAGAGAGTTCCAGAAAAACATCTATTTCTGCTTTCTTGACTATGCCAAAGCCTTTGACTGTGTGGATCACAATAAACTGTGGAAAATTCTGAAAGAGATGGGAATACCATTAACCTCAGATATGCAGATGACACCACCCTTATGGCAGAAAGTGAAGAGGAACTAAAAAGCCTCTTGTTGAAAGTGAAAGTGGAGAGTGAAAAAGTTGGCTTAAAGCTCAACATTCAGAAAATGAAGATCATGGCATCTGGTCCCATCACTTCATAGGAAATAGATGGGGAAACAGTGGAAACAGTGTCAGACTTTATTTTTTTGGGCTCCAAAATCACTGCAGATGGTGACTGCAGCCATGAAATTAAAAGACGCTTACTCCTTGGAAGGAAAGTTATGACCAACCTAGATAGCATATTCAAAAGCAGAGACGTTACTTTGCTGACTAAGGTCCGTCTAGTCAAGGCTGGTTTTTCCTGTGGTCATGTATGGATGTGAGAGTTGGACTGTGAAGAAGGCTGAGCGCCCAAGAATTGATGCTTTTGAACTGTGGTATTGGAGAAGACTCTGAGAGTCCCTTGGACTGCAAAGAGATCCAACCAGTCCATTCTGAAGGAGATCAGCCCTGGGATTTCTTTGGAAGGAATGATGCTAAAGCTGAAACTCCAGTACTTTGGCCACCTCATGTGAAGAGTTGACTCACTGGAAAAAGACTCTGATGCTGGGAAGGATTGGGGGCAGGAGAAGAAGGGGACGACCGAGAATGAGATGGCTGGATGGCATCACTGACTCGACGGACGTGAGTCTGAGTGAATCCGGGAGATGGTGATGGACAGGGAGGCCTGGCGTGCTGTAATTCATGGGGTTGCAGAGTCGGACATGACTAAGGGACTGAACTGAACTGAACTGAACTGAGGCGCTACTACAGGTGATATGAGCATAGGGCAAAAAGCAGAAAAGCAAATTCTAGAATGCCCTAAAGAAGGGGAGACACTACAAATGAGATGATGCAAATGAAATGCATAACTCAGGGTCTTGGCCACCAGAAGTGTTCAGTAAGGGAGCTATTAATACTGTCACCATCATCATCATCCTTGTTGTAATTTATGATCAAGATCACTTAGGGTTAGGGAAGGAAATTTGATTTTCTGCTCACATATTTACAAGTAAATGCAGGAGTTAACCAGAGTCACCACCCAAATCCACTCACCTCAGACCTTCTTAATTTTAAATTCAAGACCCTCACCCATGGGGACACCAGCTGGATTTATTTGGCTGTGTCAGGGCTTAGTTGAAGCATGCAGGATCTTTCATTGTGGCCCACTAACTCTCTAGTGGCGTGCCAGCTTAGTTGCCCTGGGGCATGTGGAATCTTCCCAGTCCAAGGATGGAACCCACATCCCCTGCATTGTAAGGCAGATTCTTCACCACTGCACCAGCAGGGAAGTCCACCAACACTTCTTAAAATGAATGAGAGACATGGGAGCTCCCTGGTGGAATAGTGGTTAGGATTAGGGAAGGAAATTTGATTTTCTGCTCACATATTTACAAGTAAATGCAGGAGTTAACCAGAGTCACCACCCAAATCCACTCACCTCAGACCTTCTTAATTTTAAATTCAAGACCCTCACCCATGGGGACACCAGCTGGATTTATTTGGCTGTGTCAGGGCTTAGTTGAAGCATGCAGGATCTTTCATTGTGGCCCACTAACTCTCTAGTGGCGTGCCAGCTTAGTTGCCCTGGGGCATGTGGAATCTTCCCAGTCCAAGGATGGAACCCACATCCCCTGCATTGTAAGGCAGATTCTTCACCACTGCACCAGCAGGGAAGTCCACCAACACTTCTTAAAATGAATGAGAGACATGGGAGCTCCCTGGTGGAATAGTGGTTAGGATTCAGCACTGTTACTACCAGGGCCCGGGTTCAGTCTCTGGACAGGGAACTAAGATCCTGCAAGCCATGTGGTACAGCGCAAAAAAAAAAAAAAAAAAAAAATGATGATGATGAGTAAGAGGGGCTTCCTGGATAGCTTAGTTGGTAAAGAATCTACCTGCAATGCAGGAGACCCCGGTTCGTTCCCTGGTCAGGAAGATCCCTTGGAGAAGGCATAGGCTACCCACTCCAGTATTCTTGAGCTTCCCTGGTGGTTCAGAGGATAAAGAATCTGCTTGCAATGCAGGAGACCCAGGTTTGATCCCTGGGTTGGCAAGATCCCCTAGAGGAGGGCATGGCAACCCACCCTAGTATTCTGGCCTGGAGAGTCCCATGGACAGAGGACCCTGGCAGGCTAGAGTCCATGGGGTCCCAAAGAGTCGGGTACAGCTGAGTGACTAAGCACAGTGAGTAAGAGACATTCAACTCGCACTCAGAGCAGACAGACCAGCCCAGACCGCCCCCCACAAACACCTCCTCCTCCTCCCCTCCCCTCTCTGCTCTCCAAGCTGGCTTCATTGGGTGCATAGTGAGGGCTTGGGAGCAGATTCCAGGCCTGCCTGCCTCTTCCTCCTCCTGCCCACCCCCCAAGACTAGCAGTTACCTGAGAGAAGGGGGCTCCAACGAGGGCGGTGCTGCAGATGCCCCCCCAGCCCCGAGAGAGGCCCCGGGCCAGCAGGATGGCTTGGGCCCAGCTCATGCCTTTGCCTGTTGGACAACCACCTGGCAAGAGAAAAGAGACAGCATCAGTCTGGCAGCCCACCTGCTGAAGGTGATGAGACCTCTCTCCTGGGCAGACGCCACGTCCCTGACGGCATGGCTAACACACTGGCTCCACTGGTCTCTTCATCCACAAAGTGGAGCAGGAGTGATGATTACAATCAGGGTCCCTGTTCTTCTGGACCAGATCCTTTACTGTCTGGAGGAATTTGCTTCTGCATTGGTTCCCCTTCCTGCCGCATCATTCTGTTTTGTTTAATACCTTTATTTGCATGCCATAGAGTTGACCCTTAGTATAAAAGTAAATGTGGTTTCAGTAGTTGACCCTTGAACAACACTGGGTTGAAGTGCATGGGTCCACTTATAGGCTCACTTCTTTCTTTTTCATATTTATTTTTGTGGGACTTCCCTGGCAGTCCAGTGGTTAAGATTTCACCTTCCAATTCAGAGGGTCAGGTTTGATCCCTAGTTGGGGAGCTAAGATACCACATGCCTAAGATTCCAGGAGCCTCATGGCCAAAAAACCAAAAACATAAAAACAGAAATATACCATAAAAAATTCAATAGAGACTTTAATATATATATAGGCTGTGCTGAATCTTAGCTGTGGCATGCAGGATCTAGTTCCCCAACCAGGGACTGAATCTGGGCCCCCTGCTTTGGGAGCACAGTCTTACCCCTTGGATCAGCAGGGATGTCTCTGATTTTTTTTTTCAATATATACATACTACAGTATAGTGTGACCTGTGGTTGGTTCAATCTAAGGATGTGGAACCATGGCTATGAAGGGCCAATTGTAAAGTTATATTTGGATTTTTACCTGTGCAGAGGGTTGGCACCCCTAACCACTACATTGTTCGAGGGTCGACTGTATATTCACATAATTGTGCAGCCATCACTAAATCTAATTTTCGAACACGCTTGTCACCGCCCCCCCGCCACAAAAGAACCTTATATCCATTAGCAGTCATCAGTCAACCCTAGGCAACCCCTAATCTACTGTGTCCTCTGGAAATTTCATGGAGCTTCCCTTGTAACCTAAATGTAAAGAATCTGCCTGCATTGCAGGAGGCCCGGGTTCAATTTCTGGGTCAGGAAGAGCCCCTGGAGAAGGTAATGGCTACCCACTCCAGTATTTTTGCCTGGAGAATTTCATATTATTGGAATCATATATAATATGTGCTCTTTTGTGACTGGCTTCTTTCACTTAACATGTTTTCAAGGTTTATTCACGTTGTAACATCTAACAGACTTCCTTTCAACTGCCAAAAAAATATGTTCACGATATGGATTTAACCACATTTTATTTACCCATTCATCAACTGATGAACATTTGGGCTTCTTCCCACTTTTTGACTATTATGACTGTTGCTGCTATGAACACTTGTGTAGTTTTCGTGTGAACACATATTTATATTTCTCTTGGGTATATACTTAGAATCAAGTTGCCGGGACATATGGTAACTCTATGTTTATCATTTGAGGGACTGCCAAAGTGTCTTCCAAAGCGGCTGTGCCACTTTACATCCCCACCAGCAGTGTATCCCAACCAGCAATGTATACAGGTTCCAGTTTCTCTGCCTTCTTGCCAATACTTGTTGCTGTCGGCCTTTTTGATTATAGACATCATCCTAGTGGGTGTGAAGTGGGCATCTCATTGTGGTTTCGATTTGCATTTCCCTGAAAACTAGTAATGGTTGAGCATCTTTTCATGGGCTTACTATCCATCGTGTATCTTTTTCAGAGAAATGTCTATTTAGATTCTTTCTCCTTTTGAAAATTAGGTAATTTATCTTTTTTTTACTATTGAGTGGTTTTATTGAGTTGTTCATATTCTGGTTCAGTTCAATTCAGTCGCTTAGACCTTTATGGTCACAACTACTTTTTCCCATTCTTTGAGTTGTCTTTTCACTTTCATGTTATTACTTGCAGCACAATTTGCTGTTGTTGTTGTTGTTTAAATAAGAGGTTTAGAACAGGAAAGGCTCTTAGGAAATGTTTTTTGTGTTAGTTGTTATTACTATTGTGCGTGTGTGTGTGCGCGCTCATTCGTGTCTGACTCTTTGCGACTTCACAGACTATAGCCCACCAGGCTCCATGGTTCATGGGATTTCCCAAGCAAGACTATTGAAGTGGGCTGCCCTTTCCTTCTCCAGCAGCACACAGTTTTAATTCCAACAAAGTCCAGTTTTCTGTTTTTCTTTTATAGCTGTGCTTTTGATGTTGTATCCAAAAAAAACCATCGCCTGGTTCAAGGTCATGAAGATTTACTCCTATGTTTTTTTCTAGGCGTTTTAGTTCTTACATTTAAATCTTTGATCTACTTTGAATTGATCTTTCTAAATGGTTGGTATGAGGAAGGGGTTCACTTCATATGGATATCCACTTGTCCTAATACTATTTGTTGAAGAGACTGTTTTTTTTTCCCCTGTTAAGTCTTGTTGAAAATCAACTGACCATAAATGTAAGGGTTTACTTCTGGGCTCTCAATTCTTGTCTATTGATCTATATGTTGAGCAGTAACACATTGTTGTGATTATTGTAGCTTTGTAAGTTTTGAAATTGGGAAGTATTAAGTCCTACAACTTTGTTCTTCTTTTACAATATTATTTGGCTATTCTGAATCCTTCACTGTTACATATAAATTTAAGAATCAGCAGTCAATTTCTGGATTAAAAAAAAAGCTCAGATTCTGATAGGGATTGTGTTGAATCTGTAGATCAATTTGGGAAATAAAGAGTAGGACACACTGAACCACCGAACTGACTGAATAGTAAGATTTTTGATCCATGAACATGGGATACCTTCCCATTTACTTGTTGTTGTTGGTTTGTAAGTCGAGATCGACTCCTCTGAGACCCCATAGACTGCAGTCTGCCAGGCTCCTGTGACCATGGGATTTCCCAGGCAAGAATACGGGAGTGGGTTTCCTTCAACAGGGGCTCCTCCTGACCCAGGGATGGTACCTGCATCTCTTGCATCAGCAAGCAGATTCTTTACCACTGAGCCACCAGGGAAGCCCTCCATTTATTTAGATCTTCTTTAATTTCTCTCAGAAGTATTTTACAGTTTTCAGTGTAGAAGCCCTTTACTTCCTTTATTAAGTTTATTTGTATCTTATTCTTTATGAAGCTATTGTGAAATTTCATTTTCACATTGTTCATTGCTCAGTTCAGTCGCTCAGTCGTGTCCGACTCTTTGCGACCCCATGAATCGCAGCACGCCAGGCCTCCCTGTCCGTCACCAACTCCCGGAGTTCACTCAGACTCATGTCCATTGAGTCCGTGATGCCATTCAGCCATCTCATCCTCGGTCGTCCCCTTCTCCTCCATTGCTAGTGTATAGAAACACAATTTATTTTTTATATGTTGATCCTGTATCTTGCAACCTTGCTGAACTTGCATTAATCCTAATATATATATACACACATATATATACATATATATATATATATATTTAATTGGATTCCCTAGGATTTTCTACATCCAAGATCATGTTATCTGCAAATAGAGATAGCTTACATCTTCTTTTCTAATCCGGATGTATTTTATTTCTCTTTTTTGCCCAGGTGTCCTTGTTGAACCTCCAGTGCAAAGGTGAATAGAAGTGGCCAGAGTGCACATCCTTGTCTTATTCCTGATCTTAGGGGGAAAGCATCCAGTGTTTCGTCATTAACTGTGATGTCAGCCATAGGATTGTTCACAGATGACCTATTGGGTTGAGGACATTCCTTTCTATTACTAGATGCTGAGTATTTTTATCCGAAAGGGCATTCATTATATTTTGTCAAATGATTATTTTTTTGCCTCTATTGAACTCATGTGAATTTTGTCCTTTAGTCTATTAATATCATGTATTACATTAATTTTCAACTGTTAAACTCATTGTATTTCTCTGATAAATTCCATTTGGTCATGCTGTATTTCTTTATATTTGCTGCTAGATTGGGTTGCAAGTATTTTATTGAGGACTTTTGCAACCATATTCATAAGAGAAAGGCTAGAATTTTCATTTCATGTCATATGTGTTTGCTTTGGTATCAGGGTGATGCTGGCCTCATAAAATGAGCTGGGAAATATTTGGCTCACTCTTACCACCATTTAAACTTTCTCTAGCATCTCCTTCCGCCTCTGCTCCACATCTCTGTTCCATTTATAGCACAGCTTCTCCCAAGAGGTGTCTGCATATTATACTCCTTTCTCACTCTTTCCTACTTGGCTGAAGCCCCAGCCACTCCACTGACACCACTCCTGTAAAGACCCCTTGTGTGTTCTCCATTTAACAAAGCCAGTGATTATTTCTTTGGCCTCATTTTGCTCAATTTCTCAGAAGTATCTCACATGGGTGAGGCCCTCCTCCCATGTTGACACTCTTGATTTTCTTCCTAGCACCCAGGCCTGTTTTTTAGCCAGTCAGCAAGCCCTGCTTCCTTCTCTAAAGTTTGCAGTGTTTGCAAACTTGAATGTGCAGATGAATCACTGAGGATCTTATTAAAATGCAGATCCTGATTCAGCAGGTCCAGTGGAGCCAGAAACTGTACACTAACAAACATCCAAGTGATGCTGATTGCTGCTGGTCTGGAGACCGAATTCTGAGTAATAAGGCTGTGAAGAATCCCACATTCTGAATTTATCTGTCTGCTACCCTAAGACATCATTCAAATACCAAAAGAAGTGTTCCTCTCCTCTCTGTATTCCTGTAGGCAGCTCTAATGGTTTTTTAAACTTTGTTCATATTAGAATTATCTTGGGAGCTTTAAAAAATTCCCATGCCCAGGCCACACCCCAGATACACTGAATCAAAATATACAGAGGCAGGGCCCAGGTATTAGCATTTTAAAGCACTCCAAAGACTCTAACACACACCTGAGATTAAGACCTTATTCTAAACCTTTGCTATTCAAAGAGTATCTATGGGACCAGCTGCATTTGTATTATCATCTGGGAGCTTATTAGAAATGCCAATTCTCAGCCTTAATCCAGACCTACTGAATCACAATCTGCATTTTAACAAAACTCCAGGTTTCTCCTCTGTGTGTTAAGGTCTGAGAAATGATGATGTGCTGATGCTCCTAAATGTTTATCACCAGTCCTGAACCCAAGTCTCCTGACCTAACTGCCACTTTGGTATTTTCCCCAGCCATCTCAAACTTATTTTGCTCCAAATCATATCCCTGCTTAAACGTGTCCCTCCTCATCTTAGCCAATGACATCACCACTGCTAGTCATTCAAATCACAAACCTGGGAATTCTGAGTCCACTGCGTCCCTCACTCCCCCAGTCCAATTCATTAGCTACTCCTGTTAGCTTCCAAATCCATCTTAAATGCATCCATTTCTCTGCATCTGCAGGCCACCACTCCAGTCCATTATCTCTTTCCACCTATCCAGTCTCAACTTCTTTCCTTACCTGCCTCCAGTCATTTCTCCCTGCAGTGGTCAGAGGGAGCTTTTTAAAATGTAAAGTAAATTTAGTGTTCTCTCTGCCTAAAATCTCTGAAACAGCACACAAAATTAAATCAGAATCTGCCCCTCAAAACTCACCTCTTATTACTGGTAGCTCCA
>SJXQ01008639.1:93965-104052 GCA_006408695.1 Aepyceros melampus
GGGGGGGGGGGGGGAGTAAGGGGCGGAGGTGTGTGTTTGTGAATATACCTGGGCGGCCCCAGTTTTCCCACCTGAAATGTGGGAATGAAATATTAAAGGTGGAAGTGATCTGGATTCCTTCACTTGTTCAACAAATGTTTGAGCCAGGCACTGAGTTGTCAACATTATCATTAGTGACGGAGATGTGCTTGTGCATGCTAAGTCGCTTCAGTTGTGTCCCACTCTTTGTGAACCCTATGGATTGCAGCCCACCAGGCTCTTCTGTCCCTGGGATTTTCCAGGCAAGAATACCAGAAGGGGTTACCACTTCCTTCTCCCAGGGATCTTCCCGACCCAAGTATCAAACCCGTGTGTCTTAAGTCCAACCTGCATTGGCAGGCGGGTTCTTTACCACTAGCGCCACCTGGGAAGCTCAAGTAGAGACAGGCTCTGTTAATCTAGTTTCGTGGGTCTGGGCTAGCGCTTACTCCATCTATGCCTTGATTGTCTCACTCCTGAAATGGGCCAAGTGTAATAACCTTATGTATGCGGGGATTTGGGGGGTATTTTTAAAATTATTTTTGCTGCACCATCCTGGCGTGTGGATCTTAGTTCCCCTACCAGGGATCAAACTTATGCCCCCTGCAGTGGAAGCTCGCACCTCCAGTCCTAACCACTGGACCACCAGAGGATTCCCTATGCTATTGTTATTACAGGGGACTCACCTTAACATGGGGCTTTCCAGATGGCTCAGTGGTAAAGAATCTGCCTGCCTACACATGAGATACGGGTTCTATCCCTGGGTCGGGAAGAACTCCTGGAGGAGGAAATGGCAATCCACTTCAGTTTACTTGCTGGGGAAATCCCATGGACAGAAGAGTCTGGCGAGCTACAGTCTATGAGGTTGTAAGAGTCAGAAATGATTGACCACGTGCACATATGTACACACACACACACACACACACACACACACACTGGCTACAAGGGGCCACTGCAAAGGCCCTTTGTGATTGGTTGGAATGAACAGGGGAATATAAGGAGGTCAGAGTGGTGTGAGGGGCTCCTGGGCTGCTCCCAGAAAGCCCTCGTTTTAGGCTGTTAACAACCCAAATAGCACAAAATAAGGGGCGGTGGTAGTAGCAGAGGCTCCCGGAGAGGACAGTTCTCCGCTCCCATAAAGCCACTTTTGCAAGCCCTTGGCCTCCATGAAGCAGGGCGCAGACAGAGGGACAGAAAGATGCAGCCATCCTTAGGATGCCTCAGCGACTCTGTGCAGCCGCAGAACATATGTCTCGCCAAGATTCCTGTGATTGGCCAGCCTAAGAGGGGATGCAGCCAATCAACTGCTGGTCCAGGAGGGCTGGTGCACCCCCGCCCCAGCACGTTGACAGCCACGTGGGCAGCCGCTGGGCGTACTACTGCCCTCTGCTGGGCATGCCAAGCCCTGAGTAGGTGGAGTTCGCTCTGCTCAACTGGGCCGTGGGTGAAGAAAGCTCGAGGGGGCGGGCGGTGGTGGGGTCACCAATGTGGTCACAGCCTTAACTGCCCTCTGTGTTTCTCTTCCTCCTGAGGCAGATGTGGCTCTCCTTATTTATCCTTCCAGAAGTAGTTGATTCAAACACAGGCATTTATACATATATTTTGTTATTTTTAAAAAAACACAGAGCACAATAATATGTGTGAAGCCCTTATGTAGACCCTTAAATATGCAATTATCAAAATAACTGGAAGAAAATAGCAGCTTTGAAATGGAGGATCCTGGCAGGCATCACTTTAACCAAGGGACCAACATTAACATCACCAGCAATGAGTCATAGTGACATCATTAGCCCGTGGTATGGGAAGGGAACATCACTTTTCTGGTATCCTTTCCAGTAATTCAAAATCTCCAGTCTAATCAAGAAAAACCAAACTGAAAGACAGGCTATAAAATACTGACCAGTACTCTTCAAAAGTGTCAAGGTCAGGAGAGACTGAGGGACTATCACAGGCAAAGGAGTCTAAGAAGATATGACAACTAAATGCAATGAGGGACCCTGGATTGGGTTCCGAAACAGAAGAAGAACATGAGTTTAAAAAAACTGGAGAAATCCAAACCAAGTCTGTAGTTTATTAATAGTATTGTGCCAAGGTTCGTTTCTTAGTTTTGATAAATGTACTATGGTTATGTAAGATGTTAACAGCCAGGGCAGCAGGGTGAAGGGTATTTGGGAACTCTCTGTGCTATTTTTTGCAACTTTTCTGTAAGCCTAAATTTATCTCCAAATAAAAAGTTAAAAACAGGGCTTCCCTGGTGGTCCAGTGGACTCCACTCTTCCACTGCAGGGGGCATAGATTTGATCCCTGGTGGAGAAGTTCCATATGTCTTGCATTGTGGCAAAACAAACAAACAAAAAAAAAAAAAAAAGAAGAAAGTTAAAAACAAACAGGACTACTGAAGCAGGCACTATTAATATACCCATTTTCCAGAGGAGGAAACTGATGCACAGAGAGGTTAATTCTCTTGTCCTAGGTCACACAGCCAGTAACCACCAGGGCATGTCCCAAACCCATGGAACATGGATCCAGAGCCCCCCACTCTTAACCACAGCATCACACTGCCTTTCTTTTACTGAAACAAAGTGCTCATATTCTGCCATCATCTTTGACTCTCACCTGTTCCATGTTGACAGATCTACAGTGTGACTTGTTTTTAAAAGGCCCCTGCAAAAAAATCGCTTCACACCTACACATATTCGTCGTTAAGAATATTCTAAAAAAGAGATTTGGGGGCTCAGAAAATATATTAGATAGGGCTTTCCAGACAAGCAGAACAAATAGAAAAATATATATATGTGTATATATTGGGTTGGCCAAAAAGTTCATATGAGAAATCCAAATGAACATCTTGGTCAACCCAATGTACATATATGAGAGAGAGGGAGGAAGAGAGACAGATTTATTATGTGGCTATAACTGAAGACCTGCAGTTGGCAAGCTGGAGACCCAGGAGAGTAGATGATGTAGTTCAAGTCCAAGAACAAAGGTCTGAGGATCTGGAGAGCCAACAGTATGAGTTCTGTCTGAGAACTGGCAGCCTTGAGACCCAAGAAAAGCTGATGTTTCAGTCCAAAGGCAGGAAAAGAACCATGTCCCAGTTCAAGGCAGTTGGGGAGGAAGAATTCCTTCTTACTTGATGGAGGGGGTGGAGAGATCAGACGTTTTGTTCTAGTCTAGCTTCCAACTGATCGGATGAAGTCCATCCATATAGAGGAGGGCAATCTGTTTTACTCAGTCTGCACATTCAGATATTAATCTTATCCAAAAACACCCTCATAGGCACACCCAGAATAACATTTGACCAAGTATCTGGGTACCCCCTGGCCCAATTGACCTGACATGTAAAATCAGTCACCAGAAAAGATAAGGACACATCATTTTGAAAGCTACGGACCACCTGCCATACCTATCGATGACGTTCCCTAAGTCTCCCAGCATTGTGTGTTGTCAGGTGTTACAATTTTTGCCATCTGGCCCACTTTTTAATTTAATTTAATTTAATTTAATTTATTTATTTTTTGGCCCACTTTTTTAAAAAGGTCTCTTATGGGCTCCCTCGGAGAAGGCAATGGCACCCCACTCCAGTACTGTTGCCTGGAAAATCCCATGGACGGAGGAGCCTGGTAGGCTGCAGTCCATGGGGTCGCTAAGAGTCGGGCACGACTGAGCGACTTCACTTTTGCTTTTCACTTTTATGCATTCGAGAAGGAAATGGCAACCCACTCCAATGTTCTTGCCTGGAGAATCCCAGAGACAGTGGGGTCGCACAGAGTCGGACACGACTGAAGCGACTTAGCAGCAGCAGCAGCAGCAGCAGAAGCGACACAGCAGCAGGGACTCCCTGGCTTCCTAGGTGGTGCTAGTGGTTAAGAACCCACCTGCCAGCGCAGATGTAAGAGTCACAGTTTCGGTTTCTGTGTGGGGAAGATCCCCTGGGAAGGAAATGCAACCCACTTGAGTATTCTTGCCTGGGGAGTCCCATGGACAGAGGAGCCTGGTGGGCTACAGTCCATAGGGACTTTCTTGGTGGTCCAGTGGCTAATAATCTGTTTACCTAATGCAGGGGGCCCAGGTTCCATTTCCCATCAGGGAACTAGATCCTGCACGCAGCAACTAAAAGATCACGCATGCCTCAAGGAAATCAAGCATGCCACAACTAAGTAAATAACTAAATACTAAAAAGAAAGTTATCTTGTTCAACCAGATGCTTTTCCTACAAAGCATCTTTTTGCAAAACTCAAGGCTGGATGATGGAGTCAGCAACTGTAGAAAGGCCTGGGATAACCCCAGCCTGTACCCCAATCCTCTTTTCACCCTTTTGGGGAGTCTTTTGGGGTGTGCTGGAATGAAAATGAAAAGGGGACCCCATCTCAACTGTCCTCAATCCAAGAGGATCTGGGCAATTATGCCCTTCCTTTGTGAGCGGTTAAGCACCAACATTTCAAATTCATGTGGGTTCGAGTCCTGGCTCACTGATTTTAATTCCATTTACTCAGCATTGTTTGCTGTGTGCAAACCAAACCCTCTCCTCTGTTTTATTAGGGATAAAACAGGGAACAAAACAAGCAAAGCTCTGCCTTTGTGGAGTTTCTATGCAGGATGAGAGGTAATAAACAAGAAGGAAATGACAAGTAAAAGTAAGAAAGAAATGGAAATAAAGAGTGGGGGGGGCCTTCTTTTTAAATTTTTTTGGCTGCGCTGGGTCTTCGTAGCTCCTGACTTTTCTCTAGCTGTGATGAGCAGGGGCTACTCTCTAGTTGCAGCATGCAGGTTTCTTACTGCTGTGGCCTCTCTTATTGCAGAGCACGGGCTCTAGGGCGTGAGGGCTTCCGTAGCTGTGGCCCTTGGGCTTAGCTGCATCTTGGGCATGTGGGGTCTCAGTTCCCTGACCAGGGATCGAACCTGTGTCCCCTGCATTGGCAGGCACATTCTACACTGTACCACCAGGGAAGGCTGGGCGGGGGTGTGGTGGAGGGCTTTTTAAAATCACTTACTCAAATGGAAGCTTTTATGGAGATGAACATACCCATTGCCGGGTGCAAACCCTAATGGAGCAGCACACTCCCACACTCCTTGCCCATCTTCTTACAGTCTGGGGGTGGGCGATGCTATTATTTTAGAGCAGGTGGTCAGGGAG
This sequence comes from Aepyceros melampus, assembly GCA_006408695.1. Classification (NCBI taxonomy): domain Eukaryota; kingdom Metazoa; phylum Chordata; class Mammalia; order Artiodactyla; family Bovidae; genus Aepyceros; species Aepyceros melampus. The sequence continues at coordinate 99,121 of SJXQ01008639.1, forward strand.
GGCCTCTCTGAAGAGGGGACAGCTGAGAAGAGGAAATGAGGGAGAGGGCACACAGGCATCTTGTGGAAATGGGTCCAGGTGGAAGGGACTACAAAGTTGAGAACATGCTTGGGCACCTAAGAAATACCCGTGGAAGGATCTGGACGCAGCAGGAGCAGTGTGACCCTTGGAGACTGACCTGGTTTCTCTGAATCTTGGGTTTCTTTCTCTATAAAAAGAGTCTAAGGGACTTCCCTGGAGGTCCAGTGGTTACGACTCTGTGTTTCCAATGCAAGGGGTTTGGGTTTGATTCCTGGTTAGGGAACTAAGATCCCACATGCTGCGAGACAAAAAAAAAAAGAGTCTAAGACTTTCCACCCCCAGAGGGTGGAAATGACAGTGAAATTTTAATCTTAAATCTCACTTAAGAGATTAAATCTCTTAAATGAGGTTGTGCCTGCAAGGGTGTCTGGCATGGAGTAAGCCCTCCAGAAACGGAAGCCATTTGCGGAGGGGAAAGTTAGGTGCGGGGTGGGCTGGCAGACTCAGGATTGCCAAGATAGGCAAGTGTAGGGATAAAGGGCTGAGTCTCCTGGAGACAGGAACAGAGGTGTGTGTGTGTGTGGGTGTGTGTGTGTGTGTGTGAGAGAGAGAGACAGTTCTGACAGAAAGTTTCTAGGCTCTTCTAAGATTAAGGAAAGACAGAACTTTTCTTTCATGACTGTTACGGGCCTCTTCTGGCAACTATGACTTACAAAACCCATCCTTCCCATTTAGGTGGCAAACTGAGGCACAGAGGGGCTGCTGGCCTGGGAAGCGCCACCTGGGAGCTGAGTAAGGGGGGCTGCACGCCGAGCGACCAGTGTGAGGGAGTCCTCTGAGCCTGGGGCCTCGGGATGGGGTTCGGTCCCTTCTCTCCGCCTCTAGCTCCATCCATCAGACTGAGGCAGGGACACAGAGGAAAAACGGAGACCGAGAGGCGTGAAACAGAAACAGAGACACAAAGACGGAGAGATGATAGGGGAGACATGGGGACAGAGAGAAAGAGACAGGGAGACAGGCAAATTCATAGAGACGCAGAGACAAAGGCTGTGACAGAAAAAGGCTGGGCGACGCAGAGAAACGGATAAAGAACGACCAAAAGCCACAGCAAGAGTAAAGACACCGACCCAGAACTGGAGGGACAAATGAACCCAAAACGGAGTGCCCCCTAGGGAGACCCCGGGCTGCCCCGTCTGCGGGGCTGCCAAGTGCTCCCCCAACCCGCCCCCGTCGTGCCTGGGCCGTGACTTCAGAGCCAGCGCGGATTCTATAAATGGCCAAGCCGCCGCGGGCTGGGGGCGGGGCCGAGTGAGTCAGCGCGTGGCGTCAGCGCGGCCCGGATGCCGCCAGGCCCCGCCCCCAGCCTCCTCATCCGCCAGGGGGCGCCGCCCGGAGCTCGGCCAAGGTCTTCGCAAGCTCAGTCGCGAAGATGGCCCGCTATGGCCCGCCGAGGACCGCTCAACTTGGGCAGGGTCTCCGAATCGGCGCGGAGGAATCTTCGCTCCACCACCCTCGAGCTGTGTGACTGAGGGCGGTCGGCTTCACCTCTCTGTGCATCGCTTAGACCCCCACATCATACGGCTGCTGTGAGGAATGAGTTAACAGATCCAAAGCACTCAGTACTTAGTAGGAGCTCATTGTTAGCTACATTTTATGTGTTATAGCTTTATCTTTAACATACCATTACACTCCATCAACTTGTCCTTAGTTGCCTTAGCTCCCGTGATCTCAAATGAGAGCCATCTGCCGCCACTCCCTCTCACGCCCCTGCTGTTTCCAGAGACCCTTGGCAACCTCTGGAGACATTTCTGTTTGGCGGAAAGGGGTGCAAGTAGACTTCCCTGGGGTCCGGTGGTTAAGACTCTGTGCTTCCACTGCAGGGGGCACGGGTTCGATCCCTGGTGGGGAACTAAGATCCCACATGCCCCGCAGTGCAGCCGAAAAAAAAAAAAGACTTTGGAACTTCTACAATGCCCAGGACAGCCCTTGCCCCCGCCCCTGCCCCCCATTGTGAATTATCCAGTCCGGATGTCAGCAGTACCAAAATTGAGAAACCCTGCCTTAGCCTCATAGCATTAGGGTCAGAGGCCCTGGTTCAAACTCTGCTCTGCCACTAGTGAGCTGTGATACTGGGAAAGGAAGTCCACATTTGCCTTCCCGTGCCTCAGTTTCCCCATGTGAAAAGTGCATATAATAATATTAACATCCACTTCTGAGGGTGTGGTGAGGTATGACACACGGGCAGCACTTGGGCCAGGGTCTGACATAAGGGTTGTTTTCTTATTAGTACATCATGACTGTGCCCTTAGCATGTAGCCAGCAAATTGCTGTCCTTAACATGTATGACACATCACAGTTTGCTGGCATTTTATTCCAGTGTCACTTTTGTTGGTGATGGTGTTGTTCAGTCACTCAGTCATGTCACACTCTCTGCAACCTCATAGGCTGCAGCACACCAGGCTCTTCTGTCCTCCACTATCTCCCAGAATTTGCTCAAATTCATGTACATTGAGTCGATAATGCCACACAACCATTTCACTCTCTGTCGCCTCCTTCTCCTCCTGCTCTCAATCTTTCCCAGCATCGGTGTCTTTTCCAATGAGTCAGCTCTTCGCATCAGGTGGCGAAAGTATTGGAGCTCCAGCTTCAGCATCAGTCCTTCTAATGAATATTCAGGGTTGATTTCCTTTAGGATTGACTGGTTTGATCTCCTTGCAGTCCCTAGAGTTCTCAAGAGTCTTCTCCAGCAGCACAGTTGGAACATGGCCTAAACCTACACGGTATGATATGGGCATGTCATCCACCCCTGAGGCCCAGGGGTGAGACCTGGCCAGGCAAGGCTGCTGACAGGTGTTCATTCCAGGCCACCTGGCTGGAACAGGGATATGGAAGGGGGTGCCCATGGCCTGGAACACACTAACACAGCCACTCCGTGGTTCAGACAGCCCACATGTGGATGGGTAGGGTAGGAGCCAGGATCTCTGCTCCTCTAGATCCTTTGAGGGGCTGGAGAGGACAGAAGTGGGGTGCCAGATTCTCAGAAGAAATACTGCTATTTCCTGAGTCTCTCTGTACCAGGCTTTACCCTAGACATGTCAGAGGCACTATTTCTTCTTCCTGTGTTTTTTTTGGGGGTGGCGAACCCCGTGGCATGAGGATCTTCCTGACCAGGCACCAAACCTGTGCCACCTGCAATGGAATCACGGAGTCTTTTACTGGACTGCCAGGGAATTCCCAGGCATGATTTCTTCTGATCCTCTCAACACTCTCCTGAGCACTATCATTAGTCCATTTTCCAGATGTGGCAACAGGGGCTTAGAGAGGACTGGCCTACATTTATAGACTGCTGGTGTCTGGACTTAAATCCAGGGTGGCACTCATAAACTACCACAGGTGGTAGTCCTGCCTCAAGACTGGTGAGAAACGAAGAATGATGACCTCAGAGACCTGGAGAGATGGCCTCAGAGACAGACAAATAGAAATTAAGAGACCCAGCCAGAGGCCCAGTAAACAGGGGAGAGTGGGGCAAGGTTGGTCTCTGTCTGGTCAAGCAACTGAAAGGGAAACGTGTAAGTAGCTCAGTCATGTCCAACTCTTTGTGACCGCATGGACTGGAGCTGGTGTAGGCCCATCTGTCCATGGAATTCTCCAGGCAAGAATACCAGAGTGGGTTGCCATTTCCTCCTCCAGGGGACCTTCCAGACCCAGGGATCGAACCTAGGTCTCCTGAATTGCAGGCAGATTCTTTTCGGTCTGAGCCACCAGGGAAGCCCCTGGCCAAGCAACCCCCCCAAAAAAAGAATAACCCAGGCCGCCCCCCTAGGTGGAAACAATGACACAATCAGCTCCCAATACCAAGGCCCTGACATCACGAAGGGGGGGTGGCCGAGTGGGGGGCGCCCCGCCCCTTGGAAGGTCCCTACGGCCAATGGGACGGGCTTGGAAGAGGCCCGGGCCGCCTCCAGAGCTTCAAAAACGTGTGAGGAGGGAAGAGGGTGCAGACGGAGCTTCAGCTGCTGCCGCCGGCCCCAGCGCACTGCCACCGCTGCCCACCCACCACCAACCAGCATGTCCTCCGCTCACTTCAACCGAGGCCCCGCCTACGGGCTGTCGGCTGAGGTCAAGAACAAGGTAGGGCTGGAGGGCCTCCCACCCCAGCCTGGCCCACTTGCCCTGCCAGGCCAGAGGCCCGGCTCTTGGGGTTCCCTGGACCCCCTTCTTGCCTGTCCTAAGTGACTTGGAACCTGAGACAGAAAAAGGACCACCATGGGGAGGGGGCTGCCTACCTCTTTGGCCTGAGCATCCCAAAGCCCTCAGCTATACTGTTGGGGTATAAATGGGGCGTGGGCACGCAGGCGCTCACAGGTAAACTGAGGCGGTGGGTTGACTGGGAAAACCCCGCCTGATCAGTGTTCCCTGTTAACTTCTTTGTTCCTGGGGAGCGGAGGAAAGACTTGAGTTTGCACACTTCCGGCCTGACTTTGGGGGAGTGCTCCAGAGCTGGGGTTCCTTGGAGGTGAGGCCCCAAAATGTGGTAAACTGTGAAGGAAAGGGAGACAGCTGGGGTAGGGCAGAGGGTGGGCATTGGGGACACAGCGAGATCTCCTGATTTTGGAGCTGAGAAGACACATGGCTTTCATGCTATGATGGGTAAACTGAGGTTCAGAGAGGGGAGACACGTCTCTCAGGTCCTATATAAGGGAGGCGAAGAATTGGGCCCTTGAACTTGCTCCCTCCCCCACATCAAAGTGGTGTCAGCGTCTCCAGGGCTGCAAATTTTAAGTCCCCAGTCCACTGGAACGCTCCCATGAGCGCTGCTAGGGGAATAATCCCTGTCCCATTTAACAGAAGGGAACACTGAGGCTCGGATCCACTGTTCCACAGGCAGGAAAGGAGGAGCTGGGATTGGGA
>SJXQ01008639.1:116680-231058 GCA_006408695.1 Aepyceros melampus
CCTTTCCTACGTTTACTTTTCTGTAGCTCATGCCACTGTTAGCCAGACCACTGCCCTGAACCCCGTGCACACCACATAAGTCACCCCGTGGCGCTGGTTTCTCTTGGTGGCCACGCCCCCAGGGCACGCTGCAGGGCTCCAGCAGCCCACTCTGGGCTGCCCAGAACCCCCAACCCATCTCCTGGAAAAAGCCCGGTTTCCCAAGGATACAAGTGATGGGCGTCTGGAATTCCTCTAGGCATACGGTACAAGAGATGACTCCGGTGTTTCGGGCTCGGTCCCTGGAACAGGAAAGGGGCAGGGATTAGTGAAGGAAGGGGCCTCTGTCTGTGGGTGATGATCCCCCTAAGCAGGAGGGCTTGGGGCAGATTGGAGGATAGGGTAGTGGTGGGGGTGAGCCACACCCCAACTGAGGAAGGCGGAAGTGGCTCCGTGAGGCAGGATCCCCGGCCCCACTCACATTTTCACATCACAGGACTTCTCGTGGTTGCAGAAAGGGCAGGTGAACTGGGTCTCCAGGGTGCCTGTCATCTTCTTCTTGGGGGGTGGCTTCCGTTTCGATTTCTGCGCCCCATGTCTGTAGGGGAGTGAACCTGTGGGCAGAAGGGACAGAAGTCAGTGACTCGTGGGCCCCATGCAGCCCCTCAGCCTGATGCCCTAGGAAGCAGGCTGGCTGCCTCTGGAGAAGCGAGGTCTTGCCTGAGGCTCCCAGGGGCTGGGCAGGCAGACCACCTCAGTGTACTGTGGGGTCAGGTGGCCTGGATTCTAACCCCAGCTCCCCCACTTCCTGCAGGATCCCAAGTGTGTTCCTTAAATTCTCTGTGCCTCAGTCTCCTGTCTATGAAGTGGCATGAGGTTTCCATCTGAGCCTGGTCTCACAAGGGTGAACAGGACATATGGTAAGAGCCTGGCCTGCCTGCTGCCAGCACCTACACAGGAGGCCACCGTTCCTGGTGAGGACGAGACTGTGAAGGCCGGTCAGGCAGGAGCGCTCAGGAGCCAGAGCTTTTATTCAGGATGCTCCTTCTGTCACGGGACAGGCCAATGCCACCCAGGAGGAATGACACTGAAAGGATGTGAAGGAGTCTTCTGGGGGGCCCCTCGGGCAGGCTCTTTGCAGATGAGCGGCTGCTGGACAGAGAAACGGGGACATGCATTTGGAGCAAGGCAATGCCATATAAAAGGCTGAGGGCCTGGCCAGGGTTTGGGGACCATGTGTGTTGGGTAGAGGGGCAGGCTTGGGGGAGAGAGGGGGCAGGGAGGGAGCAGGTGGGAATGTTCTGAATATGTGGATGGATGCTGGAGGCTGTGGGGAGTGTAGGGATGAAATTGCTTGGTGTGAGACCAAGGAGGGACTTCCCTGGTGGTCAAGTGGCTAAGACTACACTCCCAATGCAGGGGCCCTGGGTTCGATCCCTGGTCAGGGAATTAGATTCCACATGTCACAACTAAAGATCCCGCATGCTGCAACTAAGGATTCCTCATGCTGAAACGAGACTGAAGATGCTGCATGCTGCATCTATGAGCCTATGCAGCCAAATAAATAAATAAATATTTTAAAAAAGAGAAAGCGAGGGACCAAGAAAGGGATGGGTGGAAAGCCTGGGTGAAGATGAAGTCAGAACCAGGAGAGGGTTGTTCGGGGTGAAAAGCAGCAGTGGGTGAGTGAGACAGAGGGCACAAGCCAGTGGTGAGCATGTCGAGAAGGAACAGTCCAGTGGAGTCGGTGAGCAGTATGAGAAGGAAGGGTCTGGGTTGACTCCCAAGGTTGTGGTGGGGGATGGAGGTGGTGGCTCAGGGGAAAAGGGGCCCTGTTCTCTGATGTTTGACACAAAAGAAGAGCGAGGTGCTGGGGCAAACGGCACGTCCAGGGGAAGATGCCTCAGAGGCAGGTGGCCAGGGAAGCAGCAGCAGCTACACTGAGTGCAGTTTCCCATGTCAGGCGCCGGGCTAACCTCCCGAAGCACCCCTCCCACCCCCACCCACCCCTGATTCTGGTCTCATCCTTCCATGACTAGCAGAGGTCAGCAGCCTGCCAGAGAAAGACCAGTGCTTCATTCACACGTGTGATCACTCTCTATCTGATGTTCTTGTTCTAAACTAAGGGTGCTTCCAATTCACTGAGTAAACAGAAGGAGCTGGCGGTGAACATCCACAATCCACAAGTCACCAGGACCACCCATTTGACCTTCCCCTTTTGCTATGAAAGAACAGCCTCGCTCCCCGAAAACACTGTTACTGTGGGCCTTGGATCCCAGCATCACACTTGCTCTCTCTACTGGATCATTAACAAACACACTTGGGATGACTTTGCCCATCATTATACACAATCTCTTCATTTTTAGAGAGTTTTTCTAATAGAGCTGTCTGCCTTCTCTCCGGTTCTCCCTCCACTGCCCCTGCCATGCCGTCCACCCCACAGGGCAGTCCCCAGCCCTCAGCACACTGGACATACTGGTTTCTCTGCCTACCCTTTGCACAGGGCTCTCAGGACCCGGGACTCTCCCCACTCACTCCTTGATGGCAGGTTCTGGCAGTTTCTGCTGCTGCAACCCCACTCCACCTCTATAATTTGCTAAGGATAGTGAAGCCACTCGTTCAGTCTTGGGCCCCTCCCTTGTCCAAATACATTCACCTCCATGGAGATCACACCCCACGTCACTGTTTCCACTGCCTCCTCTGAACTGCAGCCTTCCTGAACACCTGCCTCAGCCACACCTGATGCTAACCAATGTTTAAACATGACCTGTCCAAAACCTAACTCCAAACACCTCAATCTGCTCTCCTGCAGTCTTCTTCAGCTCAGCAGACAGCAAGTCCACCTTTCCAAAAACCCTGCACTCGACCTCAGTTCCTTTTGCCCCCTCACACCCCTTATCTCACCCTGATCCTACTGCCCTAGGTTTATTTTAGGCCACACCTTGAGGCATGCAGGATCTTAGTTCCCCCAATCAGGGGTGGAACCTGCGCCCTGGCAGCGGAAGCTCCGATTCTTAACCACTGGACCACCAGGGAAGTTCCCTACTGTTCTACCTTTAGAAGACACCCAGCATCTGACCGCTTCTCACCACGCCCAGGGCCGGTTCTGTGGTCTGAGTCCAGAGTCCAGGTCTTCTCTGGCCTGGATGATCACAACAGCTTCCTCACCGGTTCCTGCCCACCACCCTGAGAGTGTAAATTCCTTGTGGGCAGGGATTTCTGTCTTTTCTTTGTATCCTCAGAGCCTGGAACAGTTCATGGCACAGGGCTGGTGTTCAACAAATATTTACTGAATGAATGAACCAACCAATGCCAGGCCTAGCGCAAGCCACAGCAGTGCTGTAATCAGGGAAGGCAAGGTGTCCGCTCTTGTGTAACTGATATTCTGTTGGAGAAGACAGACCCTTAAGCTAACTAAAAAGGGAAAAAATTTCAAATATTGACAAGTGCTGTGTGTGTGTGTTAAGTCACTGCAGTCATCTCTAACTCTTTGTGACCCTATGGACTGTGGCCTGCCAGACTTCTCTGTCCATGGGATTTTCCAGGCAAGAATACTGGAGTGGGTTGCCATTTCTTTCTCCGGGGGATTTTCCCCAACCAGGGACTGAACCCAAATCTCTTACATTTCCTGTATTAGCAGGCAGGTTCTTACCACTAGCAACACCTGGGAAGCCACTGGCAAGTGCTATGAGGGTAATAAAACAGAGTGATGTGGGACTTCCTTGATAGTCCAGTAGCTAATGCAGGGATACGGGTTCCATCCCTGGTCTGGGAAGATCTGACATGCTGCAGGGTCACTAAGGCTTCATGCCACAACTCCTGAGCCTGTGAGCTGCACAAGAGAGGCCACTGCACTGCTTTGCAGTGCAACTAGAGAGGAGCTCCTGCTCACCACAACTAGAAAAAGCCCGAGCACAGCCACAGAGACCCAGGGTACCCAGTAAATAAGTAAAATTAAAAACAAAAAACAAGGCTATGTGAACTTTTCTGGGACAGGGCTACTTCACTCAAGGGTGGAGCCTGAAGGATCTCCTGGGGAAGGGTCATTTAAAACGAGGCCTGAACGATGAGAGAAAGAAAATCCACATAAGACAGTGCAGGCAGAGGCTGGAAATGCTTCAATTGTAAAGGCTTCAAGGAAGCACCAGCTTATCTTGAGAAACAGAAAGAAGACTGGTACAGCTGAAGCCCAGTGAGCAACAGGGAGATGGATGTGAGATGCAACGGAGGACAAAAGCAGCAGGCTAAACACAAGACCCTGCAGACTTTAGTAAAGTGTAGCCACTTCGGTGGCCCAGGCTCCCACCTTTGGCCAGAGTGTTTTTGTTGAAAAAATTTCCCCAGAGCCAGACCCTGGGTACCACCTGCCACGGAATCACCTGGCGGCTGCTCAGAAAAATGCAACTTTCCGAACTTCACACCAGATGTCCCCCAACTAGAATGTCAGTTCTGCGGGTTGGGATAGGAGCCTGATTTGTCCATGGCTGGAATCAGCAGCCCTGGCGGCTCACCTGCCAATGCAGGAGACTGGGGTTTGATCCCTGGGTCAAGAAGATCCAGTGGAGAAGGAAATGGCAACCGACTCCAGTATTGTTGCCTGGGAAAACCATGGACAAAGAAGCCTGGAGTGTTGCAGTCCATGGGGTCGGACAGGACTGAACAACTAAACACGAATCAGCAGCACGCCTAGTGCCTTAAGTGCTAATAACTATCTGTTGAACATATAAACAAGTCTCCTGAAGCTAGAGATGGGCCCCAGAATCCCATTTTTCCCGGTGACTATAGTGGCCCCCCAACTACACTGCAGAAAAGGGGTATGGACTGCGTGTAAAGTTCCGAGAACCGGGGGCTGTACTTATGTGGCGACCTAAGTCCAAAGCGCGCCAAGAAGATAGAAGAAAGCTCAGCCATCGCCCCTGGCGGAACTCAAGAGGCGGTGGGAGGACTGTTCATCCAGGCTCACCAAAGCTTCGGCGTCGCCTCCCGCCAGCCGCCGGTAGCATCCAGGCCTCCGAGCAGCGGGCTGGGACCTGCAAGGACCTGAGGCAATCAAGTTCCCCGATGGGCCGCTCCCCGAGCCCTGGGCCCTCGGCGCCTCCTTCAGGACCCCGTGAGCGCCCTGGGGTCGCAGAGCGCCCAGCTCCACCCGGCCCCAACGTCCGCCCGCGCGAACCTTTACCTGCACTCACACCCTTGTTGCGACCGCCTCGTTCACCCGGGAGACAGTGACTTCCGGCTCTCGGCGGAAGCGGAAATCTCTTACCTCCCCCGCCTTCTCGTCCTCCCGAGGCTGGGACTGCCCAGCGAGGAAACCCCGCCTCCTCTAGCATCTTCCCTGTGCGCACGCGCACTCCCATTTCGGGCCCGGCGGCAGGAACGCACTGTGCCTGCACGAGGGCCTGACCATACTTGGTAGTTAGAGCCGGCGCTTGTGGGTACAACTTTGGTGCGCTCCCGCACTGGCAGTTACCGCGTTTCAGGAGAGGTGGACCTGGCCATAATAGCCCTGGAAAGGCAGCTTCGCCCTTGGCCGCAGCATCTTCACTTATCTTCTTTCCCAGTTCAAGCCCCAGCCCTTTGCAACTCACATGGGCCTCCCAGACGACAGTCACACACACATATCCCAGTGCTAAGGACATGCACAGAACTGTATGGCTGAATCAGAGTGTGAGAGAAGCTTGTAAGAAGCTCTGCCAAACTTTAACCAGAACCTGTGGATCTTATTCTAATACAGATTCTGGCTCACTAGGTCAGGAGTGGGACCTGGAAGTCAGCCTTTCTAACTAACTCCCTGGTGATGTCCTGTCTTGTTGGTCAATTTTGAGTGTGGAAGCTATAATACATGAGATTGGACAGGCAGTAAGGGCGAGAGGAGGGGAAAACAAAGCTCCACAATTCCCACTATGTAGTGAAGAGGCTGCGGCTACTTAGCAGCAGCAGCAGTGTAGAGGCTGGACAGAAACATAACTTGTGGGACAGCTGAGGAAGGGCCAGGTGGAATGAACGGAAAGAGTAGCATTGACATATACGTGTTGCCATGTGTAAGACCGCTAGTGGGAAGCTGCTGTGTAACACCGGAAGCTCAGCCCGTACTCTGTGACCATCTAGAAGGATAGGATGGGGGGAAGTGGGAGGAAGGCTCAAGAGGGAGAGGACATATGTAAACTTATGGCTGATTCATGTCGTACAGCAGACACCAATACAACATTGTGAAGCAATTATCCTCTAATAAAAATAAAAGACATAAAGAATAAGTTGCTACACTGTTCAGCTCAGCAGAGGAGAGTGTGTAGATTTCAGAGCATATGATGGTGAAGAAGGTTGCCCAACTAGTCTGGGAGGTTAGAGAAGGCTTATCCAGGAGGCTGCTGCTCAGGATGAAATCCAGAGGCTGAGTAGAAGTTACAGAGGAGTAGAACTTAAAAGGGGGACTTCCTTGGTGGCCCAGTGGTTAAGAATCCACCTGCTGCTGCAGGGTACCGGGGTTTAATCCCTGGTTAGGGAACTAAGATCCCACATACTACTGGGCAGCTAAGCTGATGCTCTGCAACTAGAGAGCCCCCAAGCTGCAACAAAAACCCAGCACAGTCAAAATAATTAAAAAAAAAAAAAAAAAAGAGGGAGTGAAGGAGAGAGGAGAATCAAGGGTGGAAATCTTGGGTGCTGCCTCTTACTCAGAAGAGGAAAGGCTTGGGAGAACTGACTTGGACGAGAGTCAAGGGTTGTGTTTGGCTGTGACAGGTTTGAGAGAAGCAAGAGAGGGCATGGAAAAGTCTTTGGAAGGGATATTAGGGGCTCAGAAGAAGAAGCTGGATGTGATTTTGAGAGTCATCTACATATGGAGGTGATTTAAAGCCTTGGGCCAGAGGAGGTCACATGGGGTTTCAGGGATAAAGGGCAAAGTGCAGCAAAAGAAGGCTAGAAAGAGACCAGGGGGTGCTTCCCTGGTGACTCAGTGGGAAAGAATCTGCCTGCCAATGCAGGATTTGATCCCTGATCTGGAAACATCCCATATACCACAGAGCAACAAAGCCCATGTACCACAACTATTGAGCCTGTTTTCTAGAGCCCAGAAGCCACAACACTAAGCCCACGTGCTGTAAGTACTGAAGCCCACCTGTCTTAGAGCCTGTGCCAGAGCGCAAGAGAAGCCACTGCAATGAAAAGCCTGCATACTACAGTTAGAGAGCAGCCCCTGCTCTCTGCGCGAAACTAGTAAAAAGCCTGTGCAGCGACTAAGACCCAGCACAGTAAAAAAATAAATAAAATTATTAAAAACAAAATAAAAATGGAAGGAGACCAGGGACTTTCTTGGTGGTCCAATGGGTAAGACTGTGCTCTAAATGCAGGGGGCCCATGTTTTATCCCTGGTCAGGGAAACTAGATCCCACGCGTCGCAACTAAGACCTAGCACGGCCAAATAAATAAATATAAAATAATAAGTTTAAAGAAAGGGCTCCCCAACCTTAGCGATTAGGAGGAGGAGGAGCCAGTAAGAGACCGGAAAGACCAATGAGATTGGAGGAGAAAGACGTGGGTTGTCCTCTCCTAGAAGTCTCCAGAAAAAAAGTATTTCAAGACAAGAGTGATCAACTGTTGTCACATGTGGCTGGGAGTTTGAGTAAGATGAAAGACAGTTGACTGTTGACTTTGGCAAGTGTTTGGTCCCTGGCAGTCTTGATAAGAACTGTTTCATTGAGAGTGTTTAAGAAAAGAACTTGTAATGAGATTGTTTCGATAAACCTATCTCCAAGAAGTCATCTAGGGGGCAGTGTTACTCTGGGAACTGCCAAGCTTCACCCCAGGAAGTCCTCTCTGGAGGACTCTCCTCCGGCTTGTCTTGTCTTGTTCAGTCGCTCAGTCCCACTGACTCTTTGCGATCCCATGGACTGCAGCATGCCAGGCTTCCTTGTCTTTCATCATCTCCCAGAGTTTCCTCAAACTCATGTCTACTGAACTGGTGAAGCCATCCAACCATCTCATCTCTGTTGTCCACTTCTGCCCTCCCTCTTTCCCACCCTCAGCGTCTTTTCCAATGAGTTGGCTTTTCGCATCATTGGAGCTTCGGCTTCAGCATCAGTCCTTCCAATGAATGTTCCCGGTTGATTTCCTTTAGAATTGACTGGTTTGGTCTTGCTTGTAGAAACCTGGATATACACACATAGTAGTAGTCGTAGTGTTAATCGTGTAGTCGTGTCGGACTCTCTGTGACCTCACGGACTGTAGCCTGCCAGGCTCCTCTGTCCATGAGATTCTCCAGGCAAGAATACTAGAGTGGGTAGCCGTTTCCTTCTCCAGAGGATCTTCCCGACCCAGGGATCGAACCTGGGTCTCCTGCATTGCAAGCAGATTCTTTACCATCTGAGCTATTACCTTATACCATAATGTTACCTTGCAACTTGATATTTCCTCTTGGTAGTGGTCAATACATCTACAGGTAGCTGTTGCATGGCTGTCATAGTGTATATTTGGACAATTCTGTATTCCCTAATGATTGCCAAGTTCACTGGTTGTTTTTTTGTTTTGTTTTCTTTCCCTTTTCCTTTCTTCTCTCTTTTCTCCTTTCTTTCTCTCTCTACTTCCTTCCCTCCTCTCACATCTTAATTAAGATATAATTGACAGACAAACTGCACATTTTGACAAATACATACACCTGTGAACAATCTCCATAATCAGCATAGAGAACGTTTTCACCCTCCCCTCCCCAAAGAAGTTTCCTTATGTCTGTTTGTAGTCAATTCCTACCCCACCCCCCAGCCTTGACACCAGCTGATCTGTTTTTAGTTCCTATAACTTTGTGCTCTTGAGGAAGTCACATAAACAGAATCACACAATATGAAGTCTCTTGAGTTTGGCTTCTTTTATTCAGTTTAGTATGTCTGAGACATGTCTATGGTTTTTTTGTTTTGTGTGGTGGGTGGATGATTTGGCTTTGGAGCTTAGGAGGATCTTAGCTCCCGGACCTGGGACTGAACCTGTGTCCTAGGCAGTGAAAGTCCTAACTGCTGGGCTGCCAAAGAATTCTCTATGTCCATGTTGTGTTTGACTTTCCTAGTGGCTCTGGTAAAGAATTTGCCTGCCTATGCAGGAGCCGCAGGTTTGATCCCTGGATCAGGTAAGATCCCCTGGAGTAGGAAATGGCAACCCACTCCAGTATTCTTGCCTGGAGAATCCCATGGACAGAGAAGCCTAGTGGGGCTACAGTCCATGGGGTTGAAAAAGAGTTAGACAGGACTTAGTGACTAAACATCAACAGATGTTGCATATATTACTAGTTGTTCGTTTTTATCATTGAGCTGTGTTCCATCAGTTTGTTTATCCTTTCACTTGATAATGGACATTTGGATTGTTTCCAGTTTGGGACAGTTACGTATAAAGCTACTATGAGCTATCTTATTCAGATCTCTGTGTGGGTGTTCATTTTCTACTGTATTTTTTACTTCTTTTTTTTGATTATAGTTGAATTACTCTACTGTAGTTTTAACTTTACTTTTATTTTGGAATATAGTTGAGTTACTGTATTTTATTTCTACACCAAAATGTGTGAGTCCCTTGTAATTCATTTTTGCACACACTCTGAAGCAGAGGTCTGGCTGTTTTGTTCTGGGCAAACCGACAAGGCAGATAACGTCTTTCCTGCAAAGTTGCGACAGCGCCTTAACCTACATCACATCATCGCTCTCTCCTGTTTGTTTCTGGATTCCCTCTGGATGTTTTCCTGGAGCCAGCGTCATGCTGTGTGGATGACTGTGCATTTTGCTGTTTGGTCAGGCAGGTGTTCCTCACTGGTCAGGAGTCTTTACCTCAGAGGCTGTTGAGGAGGGTGGGTATGACCTGCCTCTCCGCTGACAGCCAACTGGCTGGGTGAGGGCACCGGTGCCAGACCCAGCACCTGGTTTGAGGAATGGAGTTCAGAGTTGGCCGTATCTGTGACGGCTGAATCAGATGCAGTTGGTTGGGAAGAGAGGGAAGAGATGAAACTCTGTGACTGTGATCTTAAGGAATTCTGCCATCTTATTTCCTGTAATTGACAAGGCAGCTTTCCAACCGTGGCCGTGTGGACGTTGTCCCCCGCCCTGAGCTGGGTGGAAGCCCTCTCTGAGCGTGTATGTCCACCCTGCCTTGTTCCTTTGGGGGCTTCTTGGGTTGGCTCAGGGCTTGGGCCTCCGTGCGGTAGAAGTGCTCAGCCCTGGTGGAGGAGGGGGACCAGTTCTCATTCCCACCTGTGTCAGCTTGGATGTGTCACTTCTCCTTTCCACACTCTGGGCCCTGTGAACTGGGATGTTGGGCTAATTCCATACTCTGGGCCCTGCAAACAGGGACACGAGGCTGACTTCTGATTCAGACTCCTGCCTGCCTGGAGTCTCTGAGTCAGTGGGGAGAGGCAGGGTGGCTGTGAGCTGCCTTGACTGTCCTGGTTAAGATGGAGGGTCTGCCACTTCCTGAGCAGGACTTTGGGCACCTGACTTAATCTGTCAAGCTTCTGTACCCTGAGAAGCCAGGATACTGCTTGCCCTTTCCTCCTTGGTCAAGATTAGAAGTGATGGTGCGTTTTTTGTTCTTTTTTTTCCAGCTGCACCATGAGGCATGCAGTATTTCCCCCAACCAGAGAGCGAACTTGTGCCCCCTGCACTGGGTCTTAATCACAGAACAGCCAGGGAAGTCCTGGGATGGTGTTTTTTGTTTTTTTTGTTTTGGCATAGAACTTGGCTAGTAGTAATACCAGCTGGAAGG
Source organism: Aepyceros melampus (assembly GCA_006408695.1). Lineage (NCBI taxonomy): Eukaryota > Metazoa > Chordata > Mammalia > Artiodactyla > Bovidae > Aepyceros > Aepyceros melampus. The sequence continues at coordinate 127,394 of SJXQ01008639.1, forward strand.
AACTCAGGGTTGCCATTGTGGTAAGACAGTTTTGCTTAAATTTTTTGAAAGATTTTTTTTAATGTGGACATTTTTAAAGTATTTAATTTGCTTCTGTTTCTTTTTTTTTTTTTTCTGGCCATGAGGCTTGTGGTATCTTAGCTCCGTGACCAGAAATCAAACTCCCACCCCTTGCATTGGAAGGCAAAGTCTTAATCGCTGAACCACCAAGGAAGTCCCCAGCTTTGCTTAATTTTAGTAATAACATATGTGTGTGTGTGTGTGTGCATGTTCAGTTGTTCAATTCTTTGTGACCCCATGGACTGTAGCCTGCCAGGCTGCCTGTCGTTGGGATTCTCCAGGCAAGAGTACTGGAGTGGGTTGCCATTTCCTTCTCTAGGGGATCTTCCCAACCCAGGGATCCAGCCCGTGTCTCTTGCATTGGCACGCGGATCCTTTACCACTGAACAACCTGGGAAGCATAGTAACACATATTGTTGTTCAGTCGCTAAGTCGTGTCTGACTCTTCGCGACCCCATGGACTGCAGCCCGCCAGGCTTCCCTGTCCTTCACCATCTCCTGGAGTTTGCTCAAACTCGTGTCCATTGAGTCAGCGATGCCGTCCAACCATCTCAGCCTCTGTCCTCCCCTTCTCTTGCCCTCAATCCTTCCCAGCATCAGGGTCTTTTCTAATGAGTTGGCTCTTTGCATCAGGTGGCCAAAGTATTGTAGCTTCAGCTTCAGCATCAGTCCTTCCAAGTAACATAGGTACCATGTAACAAATTCATCAATACTGACTACTACAAAGTAGCAAATGTAAGATGCCATTTCCCAAACAACTGGGTCCCTCGCCCATAGCGGCTGAAGTGGGCGGTGACAGTGAGTCAAAAAAGTAGTTCCTGCAATCCACTAGGTCAGGCTGTGTGTGGGTGGGTTTTAGTCAACTGAGAGGCCCAGAGGGGAACTAAGTGCCTTTCTCTGCAGCTTTTGGTTCAGGGTGAGCATTTTGCTTTCAGCGTCCTTTAGCAGGAACAGGCTCTGAAATAATTCTGGAGGTTTTCCCCCATACATACTTGCACAGATGTACAAAAGCACGGGTCCGGGGGTGTCCAGGTGGCTGTGCTGGTAAGAGGGAAGGATTGTAAAAAATTTCTGTAGGCCCCAGTGAGGAGCTGGTGACACAAGGCAGAAAATCCGTAGCTGTCAAAAAGCAGGGCAATCTTCCTCTTAGGAATGTATCTTGTTTATTCTACAATCATTTCTGCATACATAGGGAATAAATGTGCAGGCTCATTTATGGCAGCATGATTTGTGGACAGCAAAATTACTGGAAGCCATCTGGGCACTCCTTGGTAGACAGACAATGGGGCCAGGCACCCACTGGGGCCTCTTTAGCAGCAGAAATAAGCTCCCTGGAGGGCCGGTGGGCAGATCTCCAGGTACAATGGGCAGAAAGAGCAAATTGCAAAAGAAAACCTTTGCAGGTGCAGGAAATGCTTGCTTCTTGATTGTGGCATTGGGTTTAGGAGTGTGTGCCTTTGTCTAAACTTACAGGACTGCACACTTCTAAAATGTGTCTGTAAGAACTCAGTGAAGTTGGTTTTAAAAAGAAAACAAAATCAAAACCAAAAGAGCAAGGTTCAAAGACTTCCCTGGTGGTCCAGTGGTGAAGTCTGCACAGCCCCACTGTAGAGGCACGGGTTTGATCCCCTGGTAGATCAGCTGGTAAAGAATCCGGCTGCAATGCAGAAGACCCTTGCATTGTTTGATTCCTGGTCGAGAACTTCCCCTGGAGAAGGGTTAGGCTACCCACTCCGTTATTCATGGGCTTCCCTGGTGGCTCAGACAGTAAAGAATCCACCTGCAATGCGGGAGAACTGGGTTCAGTCCCTGGGTTGGGAAGATCCCCTGGAGGAGGGCATGGCAACCCACTCCAGTATTCTTGCCTGGAGAATCCCCATGGACAGAGGAGCCTGGTGGGTTACGGTCCATGGTGTTGCAGAGTCGGGCACGACTAAGCATAGCTCTTTGTCAAGGAAGACCCCGCATGCCTTGGACAGCCAAAAAAATCAAACACACAAAAACTAAAAAAGCAAGGTGCAGATAAATGTGAAAGGGGAGAAAAGAAAAACATCAGGTTTGCCTTTATTTGCACACAGAAATCCTCGAAGGAAGCCCAAGACATTTATAAAAATACTATTTCTTTTCTAGAAAGGTGGAGGAACAAACATGAGGTGGGTGAGATAGTTTTCCTTTCTACAAAGTTTAGATTTTAGAACTGTATGAATAGCACTGATCCCATATTGACATGAGCAAAAAAGAATGTTCTGATATGAACATTTGATCTGTGGCTAGATAGAATGCATACAGAACTGTGTGTATGTGGAGATGCTCTTTGTGACAAAGGGGAATTTTTTTTATCATGCAAGGAAAGAACACTGGAGGAGGAAGCTTGCTTCATGTTGTACCCTTCTATTTGGTCTTTTTAAAAAAATTAATTTATTTGGCTGCATAGGGTCTTGTTGAGGCACTCAGGATCTTGCTGGGTAGCTGTGCGTGCAGACTTAGCTGCTCCACGGCATGGGGGGAAGGGGGTCTTAGTTTCCCCACCGGAGATCGAACCCATGTCCCCTGCACTGGAAAGCAGATTCTTCTTTTTTTAACTTTTTATTTTGAATCGGGGTATAGCCAGTTAACAATGTTGTGATAGTTTTAGGTGAACAATGAAGGAACTCGGCCATACATATGCATGTATCCATTCTCCCTTAAACTCTCCCATGCACGCTGACACATAATATTGATCAGAGTTCCACAGTAGGTCCTTGTGATTATCCATTTTAAATACAGTAGTGTGCACATGTCCATCCCAAACTCCCTAACTATCCCTTCAGCCCTGGCAACCGTTAAGTTCTTTTTCTAAGTCTGTGCATCTCTTTCTGTTTTGTAAGTTCATATGTATCATTTTTTTTATGACACATATAAGTGATATCATGTAGTATTTCTCCTTGTCTGACTTAGGAAGGCAGATTCTTAACCACTGGACCATCAGGAATTAAGTTCCTGTTTGGCCTTAAAATCATACTCATGGATGAGGCCCGTCGGTTACAGATGAGACTGAGAGATGAAGGTGCAGAGCAAGGATGGTGGGGGAGCCCAACCTTTCCAACCCCAAGTATTGCATCTCGCCAGGGAGGTAAGGAAAGAGATGCTCACAACACACACGTTCAGCCTTTGCAAGTTTTTCTTTTATTGTCTATTCAGCAGTGACAGAAGGATGCCTGATCCAGGGGAGAGCTCTTGCCCTCCTTGCCCCTCAATGCCCGGAACTCAGGCTGGGCGAGCCGGGTCATGGGGCCTGGCACTCTGGCCCGTACATGTGTCCATGTTTCTTTCAGGCACGGGCATCTATGTCACAAGTTCCTCATCTGCTCTTCTCTTTCCTGCTCTGCCATCACACCATGGGCTCCTGAGAAAGCCTGCCCATGGGCAGGGGGAGTAGGGCAGGGGTGTGTGTGTGTCCCAGTGGGACCCACCCACCCACCGGCAGGGAGGCGCCTTCTCACTCAGGCCCCAGCGTGGAGCCCACGGCGGTGCTGATGCTCGGACCTGGCTCGCCTCGGCAACCTGGTCTTGAAGAGGGACTTGCCCGAGGCTTCAATGTAAGTGACACTCATCTCCTTGGGGCTGATCTCTACGTAGGCGAAGCCACCCAGTGAGTTCTCAGCCCCGTGGTGGAAGCGCAGGTAGCCTTTAGGGACCTTGCGCATGTGTTTCTTCGAGGGGTCCATGAAGTTCCCAGCCCCGCTCAACACGAAGCCCAAGCCGTTCTCATCCTGAAGGTACTGTGGACAGAAGACACAGGGTCATTGGAGCCCTTAGCTCCTCAGTTAGGTGGATTGTGGACTTGGTGCCCACCTGTCTTGGGTGCAGAGTCAGGTCTGTGCTTCACCATAGAGTCACCTTGAGCAAGGAACATAATCCTGGTCCCTCACCCTTTGCCACCCCAGCCAAGACTCCAGTTTCTTCAACTCTGGGAGCATATTGATCTGGGTAAGCAACTGGCAACAGGGACCCCTGGGAGGGCTTTTAGGGAACTTCAAGCTGTTTTCTGGTTAGCAAGCATAGAGTTTGAGGGATAGTGATAACTGAGAGGCCCCGAAACAGGAGGGGAACTCCCGGTGGCTCAGTGGTAAAGAAGCTGCCTGCCAACGCAGGAGACACAGGAGATGGGGTTTGATCCCTGGGTTGGGAAGATCCCCTGGAGGAGGGCTTGGCAACCCACTCCAGCGTTCTTGCCTGGAGAATCCTGTGGACAGAGGTGCCTCGCGGGGTACAGTCCACGGAGTTGCAAAGAGTCGGACACGACTGAGCACACACATACACACAGGACCCCCAATGCCACCCCATGTGGCACATTGGCCAGGCTGGGGACCTCCTCCCCTCACCAGGATCCCAGGCCACCCTCGGGACCCTCACCTGCAGGTTGTGGTCGTGGCCACACAGGTAGGCGGTGACCTTGTGCGCAGTCAGCACTGGCAGCAGCTGCTTGACCAGGCAGTGGGTGGGCCCGTGCTCAGCGATAGACCACACAGGGTAGTGGCCAGCCACCAGCACGTAGTCCTCCTTAGCCGCTGCCAGCTGCTTCTTGAGCCAGGCCAGCTGCGTGCGGGCCATCGCCAAGTTGCGGGGCCTCTCGGGCTGCTGGCTGGCAAAGTCGTCAGAGTTGCCGCACAGGGTCACGGTGTCCAGCATGAAGATGGCCACGGACACATTGGACCGGGGGATCTTGAAGCGCAGGCGGTAGTAAGGGCTAGGGAACTTCCTGCGGATGGTACGGAGGAGGTGGTAGGCGCCCATCTCGGGTGGACGACCCGGGCTCAGCTCTGGCCAGTCGGCCTGTTTGCCCCTCTGAGGGAGGAGGCTGGTGCGGGGTGGGAAAGAGAGGCAGGAAGGGGCAGGCTCACCAGCGCTTGGAGACCCTGGAGTAGGCGATCTGGGCTGAGACGTTCCCCAGATGGTCATGGTTGCCAGCCAGCACGTACCAGGGCACTGAGGAGAGCGGCAAGGCAGAGAACACATCCTCGAAGGTCTCCTGCAGCAGAGAGAAGGGCAGCACCCACCCCAGGCTCAAGCAGCCTCTGGCTGCTCCCACCAACTCAGGGGCCAGGAACAAGGGAGAAGCTGTGCGTGCTCGGTGTGACAGCCATCAGTGTTGCTCTGCCCTCTCTAGTAAAAGGTCTAGAGGCTTCTCCATGCATCGCCCTCCCCCTACCCCCACCACTCCAGTGGCACACACCTGAAACCTCTTGTCGTTGACATCCTGCACACCGCTGAAGTAGAAATTGTCTCCCAGGGACAGAATGAAGTCTGCGCCCAGGATCTGCACTGTCCTGGCAATCTCTTTGGCATTGGCCATTTCCCGGGCTGTGTAGAACGGGGCGTTGGGGACCCCTCCCCAGTCACCCACGGCGACAAAGCGCAGCATGGGAGTGGGAGTGGTGGCAGCAGCAGCAGCCTGGGGGAGCACCAGAGAGGCTTGCAGGATGAGCAGCACCGTCCACATGTCCATCTGGGAGGGGAGAGACAGGCGTCTGGGGCTTGGGCAGCAGGCCACCCTGAGACCCCCCACTTGTCCTGTTCTGGGAGGGGAAGAGACGAGCTTCCCGCAGGGCTGGCTTGGTGCCCAAATTCCCAGGGCTTCAGGGCAAGAGCTGGCTGGGAGGGTCAGTGGACTGGCAAGCAGGATCCAGCCGCCAGGGTGACGAGGGCTGGGTGTGCAGGGGCCCAGCACTCACCCTGAGGGAGGCACAAGCCAGTTGCCTAGGGGCTCAGAGAGGCAGCTGAGCTCCTGGGCAGAGCGGCTGGGCACCGAGCCTTTATTTCCAGGGGGCGGAAATGGATCATTAGAGAGGATGAGGCAGTTTCTCCAGGAGCCCTCCCCTCGGTTCCAGGAGCCCTCCCCTTGGGTCATGTGAGCCTGGGATTTAGTTCCCCAGCGCTGGCCACAGGATTCGAGGTGGGGTCTGGCACTCCAGGCCCGCATAGCCCCCGCATTTTCCCAGGGGAGCGCGTTTGTGTCATGGGCCCCCGAGTGTGTGCCAAGCTCTATCCCTGCACCCCTCCCAGGCAGTCACCCACCCTGTGTCCGCATCCTCAGTGGACGTGTTTGTCTGCCCATGTCTGGGTGTGTCTGAACTGTTATCTGCGTGTAGCCAAGCGTGCTACCTCAGTCACATGCCTGCTGTGTGCTTGTCCTATGTCCCCATGGCGGTGGACAGAGAGCCACCGGCAGGGCCCTGGGTGGCGGGTCAGGGAGGTGTGCCTGAGATCTCAAGTGGAACTGAGTGTGGGGGATGAGGACCGGTGTGTCCCTGCCTTGCGCCCCAGTCCAGCTGTGTGTGTGTGTGCTGTGTCTCTCAGCTGAGTTGTGGGTCCGGTGTGTGAGGTGTGTGTGAAACATCCGATGTGAGCCCCAATCCCAGGGTCACCCCCCTCCCCTAAACAGCAGGGGCCTCCGTTTCCAGGAAGTCCTGCCCGCATCTTCCCCTCCGCCTCCCGCCACCCCCATTCCTGCAGGAGGAACCCAGGCAGGAGGGAGCTGGTGACCAGCCGTGTGACCACAGGCTTTTGACCCTCACACTCTCGGCGGCTGCTCTTGAGGCCTGTCTGACCTGCCCCTCCCCTCCCTGCCTCCCTTCTCCCCGGCCCCATTGACCCATAGGCACTCACGATAGCTCTCTACAGCCCCTTGCGACGGTGGATGGGGGCCCCCATCCCCAGGCTTGAGGACACAGGCTAACCGCTTACCCCCTCCACTCCCGACCCCACAGCCCAGATAAACAGGAAGTGGGTCACGAGGTTAGGCGGAGACCACTCCCCCGGGTGGAGGCCTCCGGTCTACACCCGCCGGGCGGTGTCACCTGCATTCCGCGGGGCCCGGGGTCAAGGCCAGGCGCGCTCTGAGCGAGCCGAGCTGCGGGAGTGCTGGGCGCTCGCCGTCGGGGCTGCGCCGGCTTAAAGGACGCGGCGGCCGGGGGCGGCGCAGGTGATCCGCGGAGGCCGGAAGCGCTGGAGCCTGGACCTCCTGGACCTGCCGGCCGCACCCGGGGATCCTGCTGGGTCACCCCGCGTCACCACGCCTCCGGGGCTCGGGCAGCGCTTCTGTAGCTGGGGGTGACGCACTGCACCCCGGAGGACGGCCCAAACCCAGGGAGAGTGACTCGGGGTCCCGGTTTCCATCCCCGCCACCACCACCCCCGACCCGACGCAGGCAGAATCTCAACCCTTGGGACCTACACACTTGGGGTGCCCAGGGCCCCCCTATCGCAGCGCTGGGTGGGGCGTCAGTCCTGGACTGCCGCCACCCTCGAGGGAGGAAGTCTGTCGTCTTCAACCTCAGTTTCCTGGTCTTTAAATTATGCGTGAGGGCAGAGAGTTCAACCTTCCTTAGATGTGCAAATAATTTATGTTGAAACAGTCTCCAGGAGCTAGGGCAAGACCCTTCCCGCCTTCTTTTGAAGCTGCTGGTGGTGGTTCCATCACTAAGTCCCACTCTTTGCAACCTTAGGGACTACAGCCTGCAGGCTCTGTCCTTGGACAGATCCAAGGAATTTTTCAGGCAAGAAGACTGGAGTGGGTAGTCATTCCCTTCTCCAGAGGATCTTCTTGATGGAGAGATGGAACCCAAGTGTCTTTCCTCACCTGCATTGGCAAGTGGATTCTTAACCAACTGCACCACCTGGGAAACCCACTGTACAGAAAACCTGCCTAGAACTCTGCAGGTTTAAAAATGGCCCAGTCATGAAAAAGCAAGCTTTGAGGGACTGTGGACTTCCCTGGTGGCTCAGAGGATAAAGAATCTGCCTGCAATGCAGAAAACCTGGGTTGGATCCTGGGTCAGGAAGATCCGCTAGAGAAGAGAATGGCTACCCACTCCAGTATCTTTGCCTGGAGAATTCCTTGGACGGAGGAGCCTGGCAGATTACAGTCCACGGGGTCCCTAAGAGTTGGACATGACTGAGTGACTAACGTGTACCACAGACTGGAGGAGACCCAAGAAATGGGAGGACAAACTGAACATGGGGATCTTGGACCAGAAAAGGGGCACTTATGGGAGATCTGGTGACATTCGGAGTTTTGTGAATAGTAACACAACTAGGAAACAATCCTGGAGGGGTTACAGGTGGGACATGTACTGGATGCTAGTCATTGAGGCAACAGTGAGATGTACGTTGCAACTCTTCGCACTGTTTAATTTTTTTTTTTGCAATTTTCCTGTAAATCTAAAGTTATGCCAACATAAAAAAGTTGACTTTGAGAATATGCATGATCCAAGAAACTTAAACATTGATTCAACACCTGCTGGGCCCAGCAGGTGTTCCGCCCCCCACCCATAGACACAGCAGGGAACAAGATAGATCAGGAAAAACCTGCTCTGCTGGGCCCCAAGTGCTGGTGAAATTTATATTCTAGCTGTTAATTACTTTCCATTCTTTGGCGGTGGGGTGGGGCATTCTCTTTCCATTTTATACTTTCCGTGCTGTGTGCTGTGCTCAGTCACTCAGTTGTGTTCAACTCTTTGGGACACCAGGGACTGTAGCCTGCCAGGCTCCTCTGTCCATGGGGTTTCCCAGGCAAGAACACTGGAGTGGGGTGCCATTGCTTATTCCAGGGGAGCTTCCCGACCCAGGGACTGACCCGTGTCTCCTGCGTCTCCTGCACTAGCAGCCGGATTCTTTACCACTGAGCCACCTGGGAAACCCATACTTTCTGTGCTGTTTGGATTTTTGCTTGAAAAGTGCTTAGTTATTTTGCCAGTAGAATAAATGCAGACTTCCTCCTAACATATCTGCAGTCTGAATGTAGACAGAAAACAAAGACTTCACTCCAGATTCAGGGAGGTGGTGGTTTTTCTGGGGAGACAGGGAAGGGAATGGAATTGGGGCTCATGGATAAGGAGGGGTGTCCAGAAAAGGGGCTTCAAATTTATCTCTACTGTTTCCTTTCACGAAAAAGGAAAACAAAATGATCGGAACCAATTAGAATCCATTGTTAAATTTGCGTCTTCATGTAGCAGGTCTGGGTTGTTGGAAGGATTATCTTCTATTCTTTCTGTATTTTTTGAGATCACACAAAACTATAATATTTCTCATCCTATCATATTACGTGGTCTTTGTAGAAACATCAGAAAATACTGAAAAGCACAAGGGAAATGATTACACCAGTCTGCCTAGAGAGTCACTATTCAGTAATTCTTTTTATTATTAATTTTTGTCTGCCTACATTTTTCTTCTGAAGAATGGGATGCAATTGATAGCATTTTTTTGAGGGGCTTTGCTGTGTGACATGTGGGAATCTTAGTTCCTGGACCAGGGATAGAACCCGTGCCCCCATGCAGTGGAAGCTTGGAGCCCTTCCCTGGACCACCAGGGAAGTCCTATTGATACCATTTTCTGATCTTGTCAAATGTTAACATTTTCTGTATCTTTTAATTTTTTTTAAGGTTTTTAAACAGGCACCTAAACACCTAAATGTTAAAAGTTAACAGGCACCTAAACATTTTTCTGTACCTTTTCAATAAAAAAAGTGCAGAAGCACGTGCTCATGAAAATAAATCAGGCTTTGCGTGGAGTGTGTAAAGAAACCTGCGACTCCTGTTAGGTGTTTCAGGTCCCCTTCGGGGTTCTGAGCAAACTCCTCTCTGTTCACTCCGGGGAACCCAGACCTGGTTCTGATTGTCTGTGGAGGTGGATCAGGGTTTGGCCCCGAGCCTCCTTCCCCCTCCACTCCTGCCTTGCTTCCCAACAGCAACGTCAATCCCATGGCTGAGTTCCTCCCTGCCCTCCCCTGCCTGCTCTGACTACTCTTCTGGCTTTCTCACCCTCCCTTCCTGGAACAGGAGCCCTCTGTCTGACCTCAGGGCCTTGGCACTTGCTGTTCCATTTTCGGAGAAGATCCTTCCTTCTCCAGCTACCCCTGTGGCTGCCTCTCACTATATTGAAGTTCCTTTAACTCATCTGAAAAGCACCCCTCCCACCCCGATCCCGAATCCTTCTTATCCTGCTGTAGTTTTATCCATAGCCCTTATCACTGCCTGTTAAACCACACTCTGCTTATCTTGTTTTCAGTCTGTTACCCCAGACGAATAAGGTCTGAGGCGATAAGAACTGTCTGTCGGTCGTGCTTGCTGCTATTTCTCTGCCATCTAGAATCTGGGGCTCACATGGCAATTGCTCAGGAATTATCAGTGGAAAGGTGGAAGAAGGGGGCACCCTTGCACAACATGTTTTTACCTCCAGTCTGAATGTGCAGTCTGCCTGAACCTTCCTGGTTTCACCTACCACTAACCACCCTACTAACCACCAGGGCTTCCCTGGTGGCTCAGGTGGTAAAGAATCTCCCTGCAATGCGGAAGACCTGGGTTTGATCCCTGGGTTGGGAAGATCCCCTGGAGGAGGGCGTGGCAACCCCCTCCAGTATTCTTGCCTGGAGAATCTCCATGGACAGAGGAACCTGGAGGGCTGCAGTTCATAGGGTGGCAAAGAGTCGGACATGACTGAGCGACACAGCAAAACCACCCCTTTACAGCTTGCTTCATCTAAACTTTTTTTTTGGCCAAGGTGCATGTGGGGTCTTAGTTCCCCAACCAAGGATCAAACTCCCACTTCCAGCGTTGGAAGCACATGGAGTCTTAACCAACTGGACCACCAGAGAATTCCCAAATGTTGTTGCCGTTTTTCATAATGCAGGACTCCTGGGAATACGTCACTGTTTGCATCTCCTTCCTGTCTGGGCCACAGAGCACAAGTCACACTAAAGACAGTGTATTGGAGAAGACTCCTGAGAGTCCTGTGGATTTGATCCAGAGTCCTGGATCAAACCAGTCCATCCTAAAGGAAATCAACCCTGAGTGTTCAATGGAAGGACTGATGCTGAACTTGAAACTCCAATCCTTTGGCTACCTGATGTGAAGAGCTGACTCATTGGAAAGACCCTGATGCTGGGAAAGATAGAGGCAGGAGGAAAAGGGGACGACAGAGGATGAGATGGTTGGATGGTGTCACCGACTCAATGGACATGAATCTGAGCAAATTCTGGGAGACAGTGAAGGCCAGGGAAGCCTGGTGTGCTGCAGCCAGTGGAGTTGCAAAGAGTCGGACTTAGTGACCAAACAGCAACAACAAATTCCTACCTCAGGGCCTTTGCACTTGCTGTGCGTTCCTCTGGCCCACTCTGTGTCCACCTCCTTGTCCTGGAGTACCTGACTTCAATGCCATACCACTTCCTCAAGCCTCCTGGACATCTGGACTCAACACACCGCCCCCCACCCCCCATCACCTACTCCCAAGTCTAGTCTGTCAAGTATCCTCCCACCCCCAGTCCAGGAATTCCCTCCAAAGCAGATCTGGGTGGACAAGAAATCTACACTTGATGGGGGAGAAGGGAGAATGGGTTAACATTACTTCTGACAAGAACGAGTCATTGGAGGGAGGTGTGCACCAGACTGATATGTGTGGTGAGGAGACCCTGAGGTGGAAAGTTTCAGGAGGTGGGGATCAGGGGCTAAAAGGGTCACAGGGACAAGGGCCTGGAGCCATGGAGTGTGGACTTGATTTGGAAGGCGATAGGTTTGGAGGATACGGTCCAAACTGTGTTTTTATAAAATCAATCTAGGAAAAAGCGAGTCACAGACAGATCTGTGACATCTGTATCTGTTTATATCTATCTGTATCCATTTAACTACTGCTATCTGTCTATTACTGGAGAAGGAAATGGCAACCCACTCCAGTATTCCTGCCGGGAAACCCTATGGACAGAGGAATCTGGTGGATTACAGTCCATGAGGTCAAGAGTTTTATCTGTGAATGCGTGCATGCTCAGTTACTCAGTTGTGTTTGACTCTTGCGATCCCATGGACTGTAGCCTGCCAGGTTCCTCTGTCTGTGGGATTCCCAGACAGGAAAACTGGATTGGGTTGCCATTTCCTTCTCCTGGGGATCTTCCTGGAGCAGAGATGTCTCCTGCATGGCAGGCAATTCTTCACCACTGAGCCACCAGGGAAGCCCGTCTATCTATCTGCCTATCATTTATCTTGCTATACCTTTTGTAAGGGCTTCCCTGGTGGCTCAGTGGGTAAAGAGTCTGCCTGCAGTGGGGGAAAGCTGTGTTTGATCCCTGGCTTGGGAAGATCCCCTGGAGAAGGAAATGGCAACCCACTCCAGTCTTCTTGTCTGGAGAATTCCATGTACAGAGGAGCCTGGTGGCCTACAGTCCGTGGGGTCACAAAGAGTTGGACACGACTGAGTGACTAACACTTTCACACCTTTATATATACTTTTTTCTTTATTTATTTCACTGTGCCAGGTCTTAGTTGCAGCATGTAGGATCTAGTTCCCTGACCAGGGATCGAACCTAGGCTCCCTGTATTGGGAGTGTGGACTCTTAGCCAGTGGACCACCAGGGAAGTCCCCGTCACACTGGATCTTGATAGAAAACTACAAGCGCTTGGTTGCTGCTCACCAAGAAGAAATAATTCTGGTGCCCACAGGAGCCAGTTTAAGAGCGGAATCTTCTGGAGATGGGTGCCTTGGGGGAATTATTAACTTCTACCTTATTAATTTTTTTATTGAATTCATCTTTAAAAATGATAAGCTAATAAAGATTTTGTTTATTCAGGAAAAAGCATTTACCTAAATAACCATTCTATGAAAACACAGACAATTATTGATGGAAGGTGAGTCTACGGTGAGGGGGACCCTCACCCCCAACCTCAGGCAGCTGGTATGTTCGAGTCAGCTCTCCAGGAGAGCTGTTTGGAGGTGGCTGAGCCGTCTGCCTGAGTTCAGGCTCCAGCTGCCCTGCTGTTAGTCAGCAGTGTGGTGGTGGGCTGGGGGCTTCACCTCTCTGCCTGGCTTTTTCATCTTTCACACAGGTGATGTTAGTGTTGTGCGCATCGCAAGTCCCGCCACATGAGACATGCAGAAGAAGAACTTGTACGTAGCCAGCTTTTGCTCTAAGCTGGCTGCCACTGTTTGTTACTATCATCATCACTACTGTGTGTATTATTGGTTACGGCAGCAGCTTCCAGGTGGCCCTAGTGGTAAAGAACCCGCTTGCCAAAGCAGGAGACATGAGACCGGGGTTCGATCCCTGGGTCGGGAAAATCCCCTGGTGGAGGGCACTGCAGCCCACTCCAGTTTTCTTGCCTGGAGAATCCCACGGACAGAGGAGCCTGGCAGGCTACAGTCCATAGAGTTGCAAAGTTGGACACAACTGAAGCGACTAAGCACACAGGACAGTGGCAATTTGTATAAACCTACCATGTTTCAGTTCAGTTCAGTCGCTCAGTCGTGTCTGACTCTTTGCGACCCCATGGATCGCAGCATGCCAGGCCTCCCTGTCTATCACCAACTCCCAGAGTTCACTCAGACTCACGTCCATCGAGTCCGTGATGCCATCCAGCCATCTCATCCTCGGTCGTCCCTTTCTCCTCCTGCCCCCAATCCCTCCCAGCATCAGAGTCTTCTCCAACACCACAGTTCAAAAGCATCAATTCTTCAGCGCTCAGCCTTCTTCACAGTCCAACTTTCACATCCATACATGACTACTGGAAAAACCATAGCCTTGACTAGACGGACCTTTGTTGGCAAAGTAATGTCTCTGCTTTTGAATATGCTATCTAGGTTGGTCATAACTTTTCTTCCAAGGAGTAAGCTTCTTTTAATTTAGGAGGCAGCAATGAGAGGTTAGGGGACCAACTCATGCCCATTTGCCTGAGGCTTTTCTGATTTAACACAGGAAGTCCTACATCCCAGGAACTCCCTCAGTCTTGGGTAAGCCAAAAGTACAGTTGGTCACCCTAAGGGAGATCTTGGATCCCAGTGGTGAGATGGGGGAATCTCTGACAACCCCTAACTTTTGGGAACTCAGTGCCAAGGAAAAAACTTAGGGAGAGGAACCATTCTGGGGGAACTGGACAAACCCAAGTGTGGATACATTGAGTGTGAGTGTCTTTTTGTTTGTCTGAGTGGGAGAAGACAGGTTTTCCTGTGGGGAATGCAGGACAGAGGTCCCAACATCATATTCTGAAATATTTCAAACACACAGCAAAGTTGAAAGAATTGTCCAGCAAACACCCACACACCTGCTCCTAGAAACTGCAATTAACATTTGAATATATTTGCTGTAATATCTGGGAGCTTCCCAGGTGGCACTGGCGGTAGAGAACCTGCCTGCCAATGCAGGAGATGTAAGAGACATGGGTTTTATCTCTGGGTCAGGAAGACCCCCATGGAGAAAGAAATGGCAACCCACTCTAGTATCTTCCCTGGGAAATTCCATGGACAGAGGAGCCTGGTGGGCTATAGTCCATGGGATCGCAAAGAGTCAGACACGACTGAAGCTGCTTAGCACACTTTAATATCTATCTCACCATCCATTCACTCATCCATCTTACTTTTTACCTGTTTTAATATGTTGGAGACTTCTGCACACTTCCCTGCCATGGTTTCAGTGCTTATACCATTAACTCAAGCTCGATATTGGCTTACAGTTCTTCTCTTTGATGTGAAATTTGCATACAATGATATGTACAAGTCTGAAGTGTACACTGGGTGAGTTCTGATAAACCTCAGCTACAACCGCAGGGGAAATAACTTACTCATCTCTCATGAGATTCAAAACAAAAAATAAAAGTAAATGGAGGCAGCTCAGGTTCTGCTGCTTGCAAAGCTCTGTGACCTGGAGAGAGTGTCTTACCCTTTCTGGGCCCCAGTTTCTCATCTTCAAAATGGGGAGAGTAAGGGTACCTGTCTGAGAGTTGATCGTGGTTGTTCTGGGTACTAAATGGGTGAATCTGTATAGAGATAGTGTGGAGTGCCTGGCATGTAAGAAGTGCCTTGAAAAACACTTATGATATTACCCAGTTGGGACAGTGAAAGCAATTACAGTTGGTGGAAAAAGAAATAAAGAGGTAAGTATATTGCAGGGAAATTTCAAAGATGGCCAACAGAGGAAACTAAGCATCGAATTTACCCTGGTGTGGAAGGCAGATGGAAGGAAAGGGACTGTGTGGATGCTAAGTCCCTTCAGATTCTTCGAGGCCCCATGGGCTGTAGCCCACCTCTGTCCATGGAATCCTCCAGGCAAGAATACTGAAGTGGGTTGCCATTCCCTTCTACAGGGGATCTTCCCAACCCATGGAACCCCAGTCTCCTGTAATGTGGGAGGATTCTTTACTGTCTGAGCCACCAAGGAAGCCCAAGGAAAGGGAGGTTTTGAGCTAAATCTTTGCGGCCCCATGGACTGTCTGCCGGGCTCTCTTCTGTCCATGGAATTCTCTAGGCAAGAATACTGGAGTGGGTTGCTATGTCCTTCTCCAGCTGATTTTCCCAATCCAGGTTTCAAACCCAGGTCTCCTGCATTACAGGCAGATTCTTTACCGCGTGAGCCACCAGGGAAGCCCAATCCTGACCCACCACCACAGGAAATCAGAAGGGCGGGTGCTCTATGCACCTGTGGATGATTAGAGGGAGAGGAGCATTGTGATAACAGAGTGGTAATGAGGGCTTTCCTGGCGGCTCAGGGAAGAGTCCGTCTGCCAGCGCAGGAGACACAAGTTGGATCCCCGATCCGAGAAGATCCCACGGGCCAACTAAGCCTGTGTGCCACAAAACTGTTGAGCCTGTGCTCTAGAGCCTGGGAGCCACAAGTGCTGAGCCCACGTGCTGCAGCTACTGAAGCCCTCGTGCCCTAGAGCCCGTGCTCCGAAACAACAGAAGCAACCGCAATGGAAGCCAGCACACGGCAAGCAGAGAGTAGCCCCTGCTTGGAGCACCTAGAGAAAAGGCTGTGCAGCATCGAAGACCCAGCACAGCCAGCAATTAATAAATACACATTAAAAGAGTGATATGATAATCTGACTTAAGAAGAATTATCAGAATGTTTAAAAGAACATTTTAAACCCCTGTATATGTTTAATTTTTACATTTGTAACAGCTGCTAAGGATTTCAGACGCATTTGCTTGGTGGAGGCATTTAAGATGAAAGAATCAAAATATACTACGTTGTATAAATGTTATCTACAATATTTAAGAGATTTCAATTCACTGCATTTCTGAATGGACTCAAAGATGCACTCACTGACCTCTTTGAAAATGATAGTCCGCTTTGACAGGTGTATAAGTAACAGGATAGCTATGCTTGGAACGGAACTCTTAAGGGAAAATCTTGTTTCTAAAAGTATGATTTAAATTGTGATTACAAAGTGACCACAAAGATGGGTTTTCCTAGGCATCAAAGCTTCCCCAAATCAAACACTGTTATGAGTTTGATTTGAGGAACCCCAAAGCCAGTGAGGCTGGAGCAATGGAGCAAGGGGAAAAGTGGGAGGAAACGAAGATGCGGTGTGGTGGGGTTTGGGGGCTGCAGGAAAGAGAGATTCCCCCAGTGAGGTGGGCGCCAAGGAGAATTCGGAGCACAGGTGAAACTAATCTTAGGTTTTGCGTAACTTCCACCAGCCGCTGGGCTGAGAGACACAGCTACTTGGTGGGTATGGCAGGTGGGAAAAAAACGGATCGTGGTCGTTTTCCCCAAACGCATTTTTAAAAAGCCCGAAGTCTTGACTTCGGAAGCTCGCGTGATCCCCTGCAGCCTCCAGAAAGCCGGGCGCCTTTCTCAAGACTTTTGACCTTGACACCACTGCCCCTGCGTGGCCACAGCCTGAACTGCAGCAACGTCCTACAGACTGCTTTCACTCTTGGGTGCGCAAAGGGTTCCCTAGTGCGAGGCGCCGGAGAAGGCAATGGCACCCAACTCCAGTACTTTTGCCTGGAAAATCCCATGGGCGGAGGAGCCTGCTAGGCTGCAGTCCATGGGGTCGCTAAGAGTCGGACACGACTGAGCGACTTCACTTTTACTTCTCACTTTCATGCATTGGAGAAGGAAATGGCAACCCACTCCAGTGTTCTTGCCTGGAGAATCCCAGGGATGCGGGAGCGTGGTGGGCTACCGTCTATGGGGTCGCACAGAGTCGGACACGACTGAAGCGACTTAGCAGCAGCAGTAGCAGCAGTGCGAGGCGCGGAGGGGTCCTGCGATGGAGCCAGTCAAGGTCTGCCCACGAGTAGCTCCCCAGGGAGGGATGAGTGAGCTACGCGGGGATTAAGATGTTTGCAGGACAGTGTGATGAGCAGCTGGCTTCTCAGAAAATTGCAAACCAGAGAGATTCTCAGAGGATGGGTCTTTGGGCAGTGTCTGTTGCTGTTGTTGAGTTGCTCAGTCGTAGCCAACTCTTTGCGACCCCATGGACTGTAGCCCACCAGGTTTCCCTGTCCTTCACCATCTCCCAGAGTTTGCTCAAACTCATTTCCATTGAGTCAGTGATGACACCAAACATCTCATTCTCTGCTGAACCTTTCTCCTGCTTTCCATCTTTCCCAACATCAAGGTCTTTTCCAGTGAGTCAGTTCTTCGAATTAGGTGGCCCAAAGCATTGAAGCTTCAGCTTCAGTCCTTCCATTGAATATTTGGGGTTGATTTCCTTTAGGATTGACTGGTTTGACCTCCTTGCAGTCCATGGGACACCGAAGAGTCCTCCAGCACTACAGTTCGAAGGCATCAATTCTTCGGTATTCAGCCTTCTTTATGGTCCAACTCTTACATCTGTATATGGCCACTGGCCACTGGAAAAACCATAGCTTTAACTATATAACCTGTCCCAGTCTTCAATTCCTAGTCATCCACCCAGATCTGCTAAGATTCTCTGGTTTGCCCCTGCTTCCCAGTGCTCTGTAGAGCAAGTCCAAGCCCTTCAGCCTGGTGCTTGAAGCCATGGAAAACCCAGTTCTGACTGCCCCAACATATCATTAGCACGAACAGTACACAAGTAGAGATCTTCCTGGTGGTCTAGTCATTAAGAATCCACCTGCCATGCAGAGGTCATGGGTTTGACCCCTGGGCTGGGAAGATCCCACATGCTGTGGAGCATCTAAGCCTGCACTCCACTCCTGAGCCTGTCCTCTAGAGTACACACACCTCAACTACTGAGTCTGCCTGCCTAGATCTTGTGTTCTGCAACAAACTGCAACTAGAGAGTAGCCCCTGCTCAGTGCAACCAAAGAAAGCCTGGGCACAGCATTGAAGACCCAACACAGTAAACAAACAAACAAACAAAAAAAGCTATAACACTCAAAAAATGCAGGAGGAAATTTTTAGTTTATTCTTTTATTGAAGGAAAATTGGTTTACAGAATTTTGTTGTTTTCTGTCAAACCTCAACATGAATCAGTCATGCTGCTGCTGCGAAGTCACTTCAGTCGTGTCCGACTCTGTGCGACCCCATAGATGGCAGCCCACCAGGCTCCCCCGTCCCTGGGATTCTCCAGGCAAGAACACTGGAGTGGGTTGCCATTCCTTCTCCAATGCATGAAAGTGAAAAGTGAAAGAGAAGTCGCTCAGTCGTGTCCAACTCTTATCAGCCATAGGTATACATATATCCCCTCTGTTCTGAACCTTCCTCCTATCTCCCTCTCCATCCCACCCCTCTAGGTTAATTCAGAAACCTTGAGCCATACAACAAATTCCTGCTGGCTATCTGTTTTACATATGGTAATATGTTTCCATGTTACTCTTTCCATACATCTCACCCTCTCCTCCCCTCTCCCCATCTCCATAAGTCTGTTCTCTATATCTGTTTCTCCATTGCCTCCCTGTAAATAAATTCTTCAGTACCATTTTTCTAGATTCCATATATGTGCGTTAGAATGGGATACTTCTCTTTCTCTTTCTGACTCACTTCACTCTGTATAATAGGCTCTAGGTTCATCCACCTCATCAGAACTGACTCAAATGGGTTCCTTTTTGTGGCTGAGTAATATTCCATTGTGCATATACACCACAGCTTTATCCATTCATCTGTCGATGAGCATCTAGGTTGCTTCCATGTTCTAGCTATTGTAAATAGTGCTGCAGTGAACAGTGGAATACATGTCTTTTTCAATTTTGATTTCCTCAGGGTATATGCCTAGGAGTGGGATTGCAAGAGCATTCCCTTTTCTCCACCCCCTCTCCAGCATTTATTGTTTGTAGACTTTTTGATGATGGCCATTCTGACCAGTGTGAGGTGACATCTCATTGTGGTTTTGATTTGTATTTCTCTAATAACAAGCAATGTTGAGCATCTTTTACTGTGTTTGTTAGCCATCTGTATGTCTTCTTTGGACAAATGTCTGTTTAGATCTTTTTCCCACTCTTTGATTGGGTTGTTTTTCTGGCATTCAGGTGTATGATCTGCTTGTATATTTTGGAAATTAATCCTTTGTCAGTTGTTTCATTTGTATGACTTCCTTGGTGGCTCAGATGGTAAAGCATCTGTCTACAATGTGGGAGACCTGGGTTCGATCCCTGGGTTGGAAAGATTCCCTGGAGAAGGAAAGGCAACCCACTCCAGTACTGTTGCCTAGAAAGTCTCATGGACGGAGGAGCTTGCAAAGGGGGTTGCAAAGAGTTGGGCACGACTGAGCGACTTCACTTTCTTTCTTTCTCCCATTCCGAGGGTTGTCTTTTCACCTTGCTTATAGTTTCCTTTGCTGTGCAAAAGCTTTTAAACTTAATCAAGTCTCACTTGTTTACTTTTGTTTCTATTTCCATTATTCTAGGAGGTGGGTCACATAGGATCTTGCTTTGATTTATGTCATCGAGTGTTCTGCCTGTGTTTTCCTCTAAGAGTTTTATAGTTTCTGGTCTTACATTTAGGTCTTTAATCCATTTTGAGTTTATCTTTGTGTATGGTGTTAGAAAGTGTTTTAATTTTCTTTCACATGTAGCTGTCCAGTTTTCCAAGTTCCATTTATTGATGACGTTGTCTTTGCTCCATTGTATATTCTTGCCTCCTTTGTCAAAAATAAGGTACCCATAGGTGCATGGGTTTGTTTCTGGGCTTTCTATCTTGTCCCATTGGTCTATATTTCTGTTTTTGTGCCAGTACCATATTGTCTTAATGGCTGCTTTGTAGTATAACCTGAAGTCAGGAAGGTTAATTCCTTCAGCTCCATTCTTCTTTCTCAAGACTGCTTTGGCTATTCAGGGTCTTTTGCGTTTCCATATGAATTGTGAAATTTTTTGTTCTAGTTCTGTGAAAAATGCCATTGGTAATTTGATAGGGATTGCATTGAATCTGTAGATTGTGTTTGGTAGCATAGTCATTTTCACAATATTAATTCTTCCTACCCAGGAACATGGACTATCTCTCCATCTGTTTATGTTATCTTTGATTTCTTTCATTAGTGTCTTATAATTTTCTGTGTACAGTTCTTTCATCTCCTTAGGCAAGTTTATTCCTAGATACTTACTTCTTTTTGTTGCAATGGTGAACGGGATTGATTCCTTAATTTCTCGTTCTGATTTTTTATTGTTAGTGTATAGAAATGGAAGTGATTTGTGTGTATTGATTTTGTACCTGCAACTTTGCTAAATTCACTGATTAGCTCTAGTAATTTTCTATACTATCTTTAGGGTTTTCTATGTACAGTATCATGTCATCTGCAAACTGAGAGCTTTACTTCTTCTTTTCCAATCTGGATTATTTTTATTTTTATATTTTTCTCCGATTGCGGTAGCTAGGACATCCAGAACTGTGTTGAATAATAGTGGTGAAAGTGGACACCCTTGTCTTGTTTCTGATCTTAGGGGGAATGCTTTCAGTTTTTCATATTGAGAATAATGTTTGTTCTAGGCTTATCATATATGGTCTTTACTATGTTGAGGTAGGTTCCTTCTATGCCCATTTTTGAAAAGTTTTAATCATAAATGGGTGCTAAATTTTGTCAAGGGCTTTTCATGCGTCTGTTGAGATTATCATATGGTTTATATCTTTCAATTTGTTAATGTAGCATATCACATTGATTCATTTGTGTACATCGAAGAATCCTTGTGTCCCTGGCATAAACCCAACTTGATCATGGTATATGAGCTTTATGATGTGTTGCTGAATTCTGTTTGCTAAAATTTTGTTGAGGATTTTTGCATCTATATTCATCAGTGATATTGGCCTACAGTTTTCTTTTTTGTGTTGTCTTTGGTTTTGGTATCAGGGTGATGGTGGCCTCAGAATGAGTTTGAAGTGTTCCTTCCTCTGCAGTTTTTGGAAAGAGTTTTAGAAGTATAGGCATTCAGTTCAGTTCAGTCACTCAGTTGTGTCTGACTCTTTGCGACCCCATGAATCGCAGCACGCCAGGCCTCCCTGTCCATCACCATCTCCCGGAGTTCACTCAGACTCACGTCCATCAAGTCAGTGATACCATCCAGCCATCTCATCCTCTGTCGTCCCCTTCTCCTCCTGCCCCCAATCCCTCCCAGCATCAGAGTCTTTCCCCATGAGTCAACTCTTTGCATGAGGTGGCCAAAGTACTGGAATTTCAGTTTTAGTATCATTCTTTCCAAAGAAATCCCAGGGCTGATCTCCTTCAGAATGGACTGGTGGATCTCCTTGCAGTCCAAGGGACTCTCAAGAGTCTTCTCCAACACCACAGTTCAAAAGCATCAATTCTTGGGCTCTCAGCCTTCTTCACAGTCCAACTCTCACATCCATACATGACCACTGGAAAAACCAAAGCTTTGACTATACCTACCTTTGTCAGCAAAGTAATGTCTCTGCTTTTGAATATACTATCTAGGTTGGTCATAACTTTTCTTCCAAGGAGTAAGCGTCTTTTAGTTTCATGGCTGCAGCCACCATCTGCAGTGATTTTGGAGCCCAAAAAAATAAATTCTGACACTGTTTCCACTGTTTCCCCATCTATTTCCCATGAAGCGATGGGACCGGATGCCATAGGCATTAGATCTTCTCTAAATGTTCGATAGAGTTCTCCTATGAAGCCATTTGGTCCTGGGCTTTTGTTTTTTGGGAGATTTTTGATCACCGCTTCAATTTCAGTGCTTATAATTGGGTCAAATGTGGATATATTGTTATATCATAAGTCCCACTAATTCACAACTTAGTACCATATATGATATATAGTGAAGTTTTTCACATTTTTAATGAGTTCACAGCACATTAGCAAAGTTACTAGGGAGACTGGACTACCATGACCTAAGGTGTTACAGAGTGCACAAAATTCTGACCAGAGAGCCCAGATCAAGCAGTGGTTTGCTTTGGGAAGCAATTCTACCCAAAAACAACAAGGGGAGAGAAGAAATTCAAAGTGTTCAATGAGACTTTCCTGGCAGTCCAGTGGCTAAGACGCCATGCTCCCAATGCAGGGGGCATGGGCTCTATCCTTTGTGCTGCGTGTCACGGCCAAAAACAAAAACAAAAAAAGGTTAAGACGTTAAATGCACTATTGACTCAAAACTGCCATTTAATATGCTCTGTATCATATAAAAGCTACCCCATCTATGGAACATTAAGATGACACCAAACACAATCAAAATTTCCCACATTCAATATACTAGTATTTTCTGGTTGTACCAAAAAAACCCTCAAAACTCAACCAACCAGGAATAATTTCAACTCTTAAATGAAAAGTATTTATAGCAGCAACATGGATTGCTAGAGATTGTCAAACTGAGTAACGTCAGACAAAGACAGACAAATACGTGATATCACTTATATGTGGAATCTTAAAAAATGGTACAGATAAACTTACAAAACAGAAATAAAGTCACAGATGTAGAAGACAAGCTAATGCTTACGGGGGGTGGGGAGGGAGGGTTGCCAAAGACACTTACTACATATCAAATAGCTTAAAAAGACCTATTGTGTAGCACAGTATACAGTATAGCACAGGGAACTGCACTCACTACTGGTTTAGGAAAAGAATAATTAAAAAAAAAGAGTGGATATATGTATACCTAATTCACTTTGCTGTGCCCCCAAAACTAACACAACAGTGTCAATCAGCTATGCTCAAATTTGAAAGCGGTTGCACCTTAAAAATGGATGACGTAGGATTTCTATCTTCTTAAAAATACTACTAGAGCTACTAAAAAACTTTGCATTTACAAAAGAAGTGATAAAAACATTCCTTTGTATTGTACAGAAGGTAGACAGGAACCACGGATAGGCTCGGGTGTGTGATCTTAATCACACATAACTTCTTTCTTTCCTGCTCCATCAGAGGCTGGGCTGGGCTCTCCTTGTTTTCAGCCTCTCCATTTGATGCAGGTAAATCTTCAGTCTCTTGGGTGGCCATTTCCACCTGTTTTCCATTTGCTCCCCTTTCCCCTTTTGCTTGCACTTTTCTATCTGAAGATTCATCCTTTCCTGTTGCCTTCTTTGGCTTTGTTTCCACTTGGGCAGGAGTAGGTTTAGTTGACAGCCTCCCAGGCCTCCTCTTGGGCTCCTCCTTCTCCACCCCCAATGAGGAGCTGACCTTCCTCGGGGGCACCCTGGCAGCAGGGTGGGCACATGCTGGGAGTGGCGAGAGGATTCCGGAAGCTTGTCTGCTTGGCCACGGCTGCTCCTTCCCCTGCCGCAGAAGTTGGGCCCCTCGTGGGCCCTTTTCTTGTTTGTTTGTTTTTCTTTTTTGCTTTGTTCTCTTTCCTTTTTGCTCTTCTGATTGAGTGACTTTTACTACCCCTGTCACCCATATCACCAGTCTGTTTTCTTGCCTCCTCTGACCTCCTGCTGGTTTCCACGAGTGTATTCTTTGTTTTAGTAAATGAGTTCAAAAGTTTTACATCTTTCTTTTTTATAGTTTCTAGCCCTTTGCTGAAGGAGGCTTGCAGCTCGCCTAGGCTTTTAGTGACTCTCTCATCAAATTCATCCAGTTTTCTACTGAGTCTGATGAACATCTTTACAAGTGTTACTCTGAATTCTTTATCTGATGAGTTTCTTATCTCCTCTTCGTTTAGTTGTTTCTCTGAGAGATCCTCGTGTTTGAAAGATATTCTTTGAAAGATTCTGTAGTTCCTTCATTTTGCCTAACTCTGTTTCTATCAGTTATGTCGCCCAGCCTTGAAAGAGTGGCTTTATGTAGGAGGTGTCCTGTGGGGCCATCTCCCCTGGTCAACAAAGCCAGGTGTCCCGGGGGTATCCCCTGCATGTGTCCTCCTGTGATGGGTGGACAGCAGTTACTGCAGGTGTGCTGGTGGGTGAGGTTGGTCCCCAGGCAGACCTGTCTGTGACCGCTGCAGATGGCCTTAGTAGGTTGAGCTGGTCCCTGGTCCAAATGTCTACAGGCCCTGGCTAAAACTGCTGTGGGGAGGGGGTTCTGGTGCATAGGCCTGGCCTCTTGAGTTCTTAGGAGGAAGCAGGGGCAGGGAAGGTGGTGTTAGTTAGGTTGATGGAGACTGATAGAAATGGTGATCACCAGCACCAGGCCAGCTACGTGGAAAGAAAGTAAAAAAATGACGTCTGCCAGCATTTCTATCCCTAAAGTTCCACTGGACCCCTGCCTCTCTGGTGCACACCCTGAAATTAGCCGATGATTCTCCTTTTTGTAAGGCCCAGGTGTTTTTCAAGCTGCTGCCTTTGTGATGGACTTTGGAGTGAGTGAGTTTCTGCATGAGTCCTTTAAGAGTGGAGTCTCTTCCCTTTCCTACTGTCCTGGGCTCCCCCAGATGTGAGCCCTGCTGGTTTTCAAAGTCAGCTGTTATGGGTGCTCAGCTTCCCAGTGCAGGCTCCCCAGGCTGGGGAGCCTGATATGGGACTTGGACCCCTGCTCCTCAGGGGGTGCCTCTGCGGTTGTGATCTCTCCTGTTTGTGGGTTGCCTCACAGGAGTGTGGGAGCGGTTGGTTCTCACTAGACCAGGACTCTGCGCCTCCTGTCTTTCTCAATGCGGCCTTTTCCTCATACCCTTAGGCGTAGAAAATCTGTCGTGCTAGTCTTCAGGTCAGTTCTCAGAGGCAGTGGTTCTATATGTGGTTATAGTTTTGGTGTGTCCCTGAGAGGAGGTGAGCACAGGATCTGCCTATTTCAGCAACTTGATCTGAAATTTGTGCAAGGCACTACCCTAAGCACTTGGCTGAACCTAAGTTCAACCTAAACGAGGGCTAGAAGATGATTCTGGATCTGGCTCTGCTGCCACTTGAGCAGTCACTTGTCCCATCACTTAGTTTCAACGTCTTTACTCCATTAGAACCTCTCTTTCAGATGTCAAACCCAGAAAAGCCAGATAAAGAGTGATCCTATCGCCTTTCGATCAGAAGGAAATATTTATGACCTTGGATATGGCAAAGTATTCTTAGATATGACCCCAAAAGCAAATAGAAGGAAAAAAATATTTTAGATTTCACCAAATTAATAAATTTTGTGCATCAAAGGGCACCATCAAGAAAGGGAACACATCACTAGAATCCTTGTGCACTATTGGTGGGAATATAAAATTATTCTTCTGGTATGGAAAACAATATGATGGTTCCTCAGAAGTTACAGAGTTGATACGTGATTCAGTGATTCCTCTACTGGGTGTACGCTCAAAAGAATCTAAAATATGGACAGATACTTGTATACTTGTTCATAGGGCCATTATTCACAATAGCAAAAATGTGGAAGCAACCCAAGAGTCCATCAAGGATGACTGGATCAATAAGATGGAGCATACATGTAATAGAATATTATTCAGATTAATGAGAAAGGGGGCTTCCCCGGTGGCTCAGTGGTAAAAAATCTGCCTGCCATGCAGGAGACGCAGGAGACGCAGCTTCAATCCCTGAGTTGGGAAGATCCCCTGGAGGAGGAAATGGCAACCCACTCCAATATTCTTGCCTGGGTAATCCCATGGACAGAGGAGCCTGGCGGGCCACAGTCCACGGGGCCCACACAAATGGGGGCTCCACACAACTGAGCAAGTGAGTACACACTCAATGAGAAAGGATGCTCTGACACATGTTAAAACATAGATAGACCGGGGGGCCATCGTGTGAAGTAAAATAAGCCTATCCGAGTAGGACAACTACGGCACGATCCCACATATGTGAGGTTCCCACAGCAGCGGAATTGATAGAGACAGAAAACAGAACAGTGGTTTCAGGGGCTGGAGGAAGGTATGAATGGGGAGTTGTTTAATGAGTACAGAGTTTCGGTTTTGCATGATGAAAACCAAGCTCTGGAGATTGGTTTTCCATAGTCAATGTACTTCACACTGCTGATCTGTACGCTTAAAATAGTTAAGATGTAAATTTTTATAGTATGTGTGTGTGATCACAATCAAAAGTAAAAACTCTTAAAGTAAGAGTGAAAACAGCCCACAGAAGGCAAAAAAATAGAAAATTATATATCTCGTTAGAGACTTGGATAAAGTATAAAGAACTCCTAATCAATAATAAAAAGCCGAATAATCCAATTTAAAGGTGGCAAAACAGTGGAATAGAAATTTTTCCAAGGAAGATATACTGGATTTCTGGACATGATTACACTTCAAGGAAATGCAAGTCAAAACTACAATGAGGGTCGGGGTGGTGGGCAAAATTGGTGAAGGAATTCAAATAGTACAAATTCCCATTTATAAAATAAGTCACAGGAATGTAATGTGCAGTATAGCAATATAGTCAATAATACTGTATTGCATAATAATAAAAAGCCGAATAATCCAATTTAAAGGTGGCAAAACAGTGGAATAGAAATTTTTCCAAGGAAGATATACTGGATTTCTGGACATGATTACACTTCAAGGAAATGCAAGTCAAAACTACAATGAGGGTCGGGGTGGTGGGCAAAATTGGTGAAGGAATTCAAATAGTACAAATTCCCATATATAAAATAAGTCACAGAAATGTAATGTGCAGTATAGCAATATAATCAATAATACTGTATTGCATATTTGAAAGTGGACCGAGGAGGCTGGCAGGCTATAGTCCCTGGGGCTGCAGAAAGAATCACACATGACTTAGTGACTGCTGCTGCTGCTGCTAAGTCGCTTCAGTTGTGTCTGACTCTGTGTGACCCCATAGACGGCAGCCCACCAAGCTCCCCCATCCCTGGGATTCTCTAGGCAAGAACACTGGAGTGGGTTGCCATTTCCTTCTCCAATGCATGAAAGTGAAAAGTGAAAGGGAAGTCGCTTAGTCGTGTCTGACTCTTTGCGACCCAATGGACCACAGCCTACCAGGCTCCTCTGTCCATGGGATTTTCCAGGCAAGAGTATAGAAAGAATCACACATGACTTAGTGACTGCTGCTGCTGCTGCTAAGTCGCTTCAGTTGTGTCTGACTCTGTGTGACCCCATAGACGGCAGCCCACTAGACTCCCCTGTCCCTGGGATTCTCCAGGCAAGAACACTGGAGTGGGTTGCCATTTCCTTCTCCAATGCATGAAAGTGAAAAGTGAAAGGGAAGTCGCTCAGTGGTGTCTGACTCTTCGCGACCCAATGGACCGCAGCCTACTAGGCTCCTCTGTCCATGGGATTTTCCAGGCAAGAGTACTGGAGTGGGGTGCCATCGCCTTCTCTGGACTTAGTGACTAGACAACATTTACTGGCTTCCCTTGGTGGCTCAGTGTTAAAGAAGTTGCCCGCCAATGTGGGAGATGCAAGAGATCTGGGTTCAATCCTGGGTCCAGGAGATCCCCTGGAGGAGGAAATGCAACCCACTCCGGTATTTTTGCCTTAAAAATTCCATGGACAGAGGACCCTGGAGGCTTACAGACCAAAGGGTCACGAAGAATTGGACACAACTGAGCAAATGAGCACAAGAGAGTAGAGCTTAAAAGTGCTCATTGCAAGAAAAAAAATTATTTTTGGTAGATATGTGTGGTGAGAGAGGTTAACTAGATTTATTGTGGTGGTCATATTGCAATACATACAAATATAGAATTATTATGTTGTACAGTTGAAACTAATACTGGGTTGGCCAAAAAGTTTATTCAAGTTTTTCCCTAAGGTAGTACTAGCCAACTCAACATAATGTGATATGCTAATTATAACTCAATTAAAAAACCACAGTGAGAAACAACTACATATCCACTAGAATGGCTAGAATCAAAAGTGAGAGAATAACAGGTATACTTGAGGATATGGTGAGATTGAAACCCTCATACACTGCTGGTGGAAAATAGAAAACGATGTAGTCACTCTGGAAAACAGTCTGGCAGTTCCTCAAAGATTAAACCTAGAATTACCACATGACCCATTGATTCCACTCCCAGGCATGTATCAAACTGAAATAAAAACACATGTCCACACAAAAACCTTTGCGTGAATGCATTGACTTGAAATGAACTGTCAGATATTTCTCCAGCAAACATGGGTTTACTTGGGATCGGCAGAGAATTACACTTCAGGACCTGAAGCCATGTTGAGTTGTGAGCCAATCACCCCAGAGCAAGGGAAGGAGGATGCGTTTACCGAGGGAAAAGGACGTTATGAGGGTGATGGTAAGAAAAGTCTATGGTTTTTCACTGGCTGAGTCCTTGCAGGGAAAGAAGCCTCCTTCTTCCTCTTTGGCTCTGCTATCATTGCAGGATATGAGAGCTCCCCCTTGTGGTCTCCAGACTCTAATTGAGGTTTCTGTTGTTGTTTTTTTTTTTTTTACAAATGCTTATAGCAGCAGTTTTCTTAATAGTCAAAAGTAGTAATAATCCAATTCCTTTAACAGATGGATACAGAAATGTGCTATAGCCACACAATAGAATATTTTATTGTTATTGTTCGGTCGCTAAGTTGTGTCCAACTCTTTGCAAACCTATGGACTGCAGCACACTAGACTTTCCTGTCCTTCACTATCTCCTTGAGTTTGCTCAGACTCATGTTCATCGAGTCAGTGATGCCATCTAACCGTCTCATCCTCTGTCATCCCCTCTCTTTCTGCCTTCAATCTTTCTTAGCATCAGGGTCTCTTCTAATGAAGTCAGTTCTTCACATCAGGAAACCAAAGTATTGGAGCTTCATGGTAGCATTAGTCCTTCCAACGAATATTCAAGTATTAGTATTGAATGGTTTGATTTCCTTGCCCTCCATGGAACTCTCAAGAGTCCTCCAGCACCACAGTTCGAAGGCATCAGTTCTTTGGTGCTCAGCTTTCTTTATGGTCCAACTCTCACATCTGTACATGGTTACTGGAAAAACCAAAGCTTTGACTATACCTACCTTTGTCAGCAAAGTGATGTCTCTGCTTTTTAATATGCTGTCTAGGTTTATCATAGCTTTCCTTCCAAGGAGAAAGCGTCTTTTAATTTCATGGCATATTACTCTGCCATTAAAAAAAAATGAAGTATCAATACCTGGATATCCCTTGAAAAATTATGCTAAGTAAATGAAGTTAACCACAAAGTCCACATTTTATAGAATTCCATTCATATGAAGTCAGTGAATATAGAAACCTAGAGAGACAGAAAGCAGATTAGTGATTGCCTAGGGCCTGGAGGAGGAAGATGGGAAGACACTGATGGCTAGAGGGTACAGGGGTTTCTTTTTGAAATGATATAAATGTTCCAAGATGGACCACAGTGATGACTGCATGTCTGTGAATATACTGAAAACCAGTGCATTGTCCATTTAAAACTGGCCTGTAGTATGTAGTATGTGTATTGCATCTCAACAAGCCCCTTCAAATAAATGGATAAATGCATTAAGAGTTTTGTACCATAAAGAAGGCTGAGTGCCTGAAACTGATGCTTTCAAATTGGGGCGCTAGAGAAAACTCTTTGAGTCCCTCAGACTGCAAGGAGATCAAGCCAGTCAATTGTGAATATTCACTGGAAGGACTGTTGCTGAAGTTGAAGCTCGAATACTTTGGTCACATGATGTGAAGAACTGACTCATTGGAAAAGACCCTGATGCTGGGAAAGATTGAAGGCAAGAGGAAAAGGGGAAGACAGAGGATGAGATGGTAGGATGGCATCGCCGACTCAGTGGACTTGAGTGTGAGCAAACTCCGGGAGATAGTGAAGGTCAGAGGAGCCTGGTGTGCTTCAGTCCATAGGGTCCTAAAGAGTGGGACAAGACTTAGTGACTGAACAATAACAACATCACTGGACTCTCTGAAGTATATTAGTCGTTTCTGGGTACATCCCATATTTACATAACCCTTTATTGTTTTTCTTGTATCAGAGAAAATAGGAAATTTGCTGTGGGAATATTATAGCTGTTCACATCTCAAAGTGCTTTAAGAACGCACTCAGAAACTAATGTGAAGTCAATCTCCTTCCAGAGTAAAGCGGATACCTAAGAATTTAATGAAGACATCTCATAGTTTGTGATTGGTGGAGGGAGATCGTTCTGTTCCAGGCTGCCCTGACGCAGGCAGTCCATGTGCTCTGGGCTTGCTCCTCAAGGGGTCCATTCCACTAAAAACAGCCTTGAGTTCTCTGCTTACACATTTGTGTCCCATTCAGGTCTGGAGCTGGCTCGGATTAAACGCAAGGATCCTTGGAGGGTCAGGGCAGAAGCCACGTCTGTTTGGCCACGTGACCTCCACCTGCAGTTACCCAAGGGGGCAGGGTGATGGTGGTGGGGAGGGAGCGTCCTTTCGAAGGGTCCTCTAGGGAGTGTCAAGGGCAGGTGCATGGGGGCACTCTCTGCCTGGCGTGGACATTGTTCCTCCGCGTGGATGCGCTGAGGATCCCGTCTCACTTGTGCTTCCCCGCCGCAGGTGGAGCTTTTGTTGCGCCTAGACTTGCACCAGATTCGGAGTGGAAGCGGGGAGGCTGGGAGGACCCCAGAAGTTGGGAAGTGTGTGGAGAGGGGAGATTGAGTGGGTCCCAGCCGTGGTGAGACATGGGCCCCTCTGCAGTCAGCTCTGGAGTCTGCGGACCCAGGTGGGCTGAGGGCGCCTGTGGGACCTCAGTCCCCTTCGGCTTGCTAATGCGGGCGGGGCTGAAAGCAGGGACCTCGGGAGTCCTGTCCCTTCACGGCGCCCCGCGACTTTGGCTCTGGATCCTCTCTGGGCAGCCCTGACTCGGCAATCCCTTGTCTCCTCCAGATTGTACAGTGACCACAGGATCAGCCGGAGACAGTTGTGACTTGGTTTCAAGGGTTGGCGCGTGGGACCAGCTGTGGTCTGTGGGGTCCCCAGTCCCTTTTCCCTTCGCAGCAGCATTGTCTTTTGAATTATTCAAAAATTTGGGAGTAGGACCTCAAGTCCATGACCTTTCCCTCTTGCCTAACGCTTCCTAGGGCTGGCAATAAATCCCTAAACTTTCAGATCCCTCCCGCCTTCTCATAGCCAACTTGTCCTCTCTGATTCACAGCGTCATCGGCTATTCGTTCTCCGTGATCATTTCAAACAGACCCAATATTTTAACTGTCATTTCCCCACAGTCAATGCTTGGCTCACTTTAAAAAGATTTATTTTTTTGTTTGTGGCTATTTTACATGAGAGCTAAGCAGAGAATAGCCACCTGTAACTGTGTTGTATAAAACCCTCTGAGATCTTTCCTGGTCACAGACATCCTTGGGAAAGACATTTGGGTGGAGGTTCTTCTTTGGAAACTCACCTGTCAGCACTGCCCCTTGCTGTTTGTCACCTTGAAAAATTTATTCACTTGAGTCTCATTTTTCTATTTGTAAAATATCATTAATAAGAATAAAATATTTTGAATGAGCGAGAAAGGAGTGTTTCAGAAAAATGAAATAATGATTTCAGTGTTATTACATTCCATTTGCTAAGAATTCTTCCCTGGTGGCTCAGAGGTTAAAGCATCAGCCTGGAAGTGGGAGACCTGGGTTCGATCCCTGGGTCGGGAAGATCCCCTGGAGAGGGAAATGGCAACCGACTCCAGTACTCTTGCCTGGAGAATCCCATGGAGGGAGGAGCCTGGTAGGCTACAGTCCATGGAGTCGCAAAGAGTCGGACATGACTGAGCAAATTCACTCACTTCTTTTTTTAAAATTTCCCTGGGAGTGTGCATAACTATTCTGAGGTCTTGTTAGGAACCAAACTTGGGTTCACTCACCCCTGCAGAGAAAAGTCAACCTACTGGGGTGACACTGGGATGTGGTGAAGCAACGTGTGGCATTTATTGCAGGGCATCAAGTCAGGAGTCCAGGCAGCTAGTGCTTAAAAGTCCTGAACTCCTGGAAGGCTTTCAGGGAAAGATTTTTAAAGACAGGATGAGGGAGAGGGGTTTGTGGGGTACATGATCAGCTGACGGACATTCTTCTGATGTTTTTGGGAGTCAACATCATCAACCTTCTGGTTCCAACTAGTCTGAGGTCTATTTGCTTGTGGGCTGCCTACAGTTAACTTCTTCCACTTGGTGGGGGCTTCAGTATCTGCAAAACAGCTCAGAGGATATGGCTCAGAATATTATCTATAGTCCTTGAGGAGCAGGGTTTCCCAGATGGTGCTAGTGGTAAAGAACCTGACTAGCAATGCAGGAGATGCCTGAGACAAGGTTTCAATCCCTGAGTTGGGATGATCCCCTGGAAGACCTGGCCATCCACTCCAGTATCCTTGCCTGGAGAATCCCGTGGACAGAGGAGTCTGGCGGACTGCAGTCCATGAAATTGCAAGGAGTCAGACACGATTGAAGCAACTTAGCACGCACTTGAGGAGGCATGAAAGTCCTTGACTTTCCTGGCTGAAGTATTATTATTTTTCTTGCTCAACTGTTGACCGACCTTTCTGCATTTTCTCACCTCTCTGATTAAATTTACTCTTTAGAACTTGGGGAAGGCCTAGGAGGCTAAGGTTTTTCTACAGACAAGAGGCAGGTGGAGGACATGGGTAGGCGGAGGTGTCTGCTCTGGGAAGGCCCCCATAGGGTCCTGCTTGGTTACATTACCAAATAGTGTCCCTCCAACTCTCCAACTTTAAGGAAGCCAGCATCTGAGAGGGTTAGGCTCCTCATCAAAAAAGTCCATTGTCATACTGAGTCAGTGAGCTTTTGCTACAAACCAACCAACCACAAAGCTTGGTGCCTTAAGGCAGTGGTCCTCAGCCTTCACGGTATCAGGGATGGTTTGGGTGGGGAGCTTGCTATTCTGGGATGGCCCCTGCTACAGTCTGTCCTTTTTTTGTGGGTTGTTTCAAATGGACTATCAGGCTTGGACTTGCAACACTTAGATGGGTTCTAATGTGATTGTTTTTTTTTTTTTAATTATTTTTTTTTAATGTGATTGTTTTTCAAGTGATTTCTTTCTGTGGAAATAACAACTGCCATATTCATTTTCTGAACGGAATAGATATTATATAGTTGTGAGTTTTCTAGCTGAACTAAAAAAAAAAGTGCCTTACAATTTTCTTCCCTTTTTTACAGATAAGCACTGGGTTTGAGTGATTCTACTGGGGCTTCCCTGGTGGCACTAGTGGTAAAGAAACTGCCTGCTAATGCAGGAGACATAAGAGACATGAGTTTGATCCCTGAGTCAGGAAGATCCCCTGGTGGAGGATACTGCAGCCCACTCCAGTATTCTTGTCTGGAAAAACCCCATGGACAGAGGAGTCTGGCGGGCTACAGTCTCTAGGGTTGAAAAGAGCCGGACATGACTGAAGTGACTTAGCATGCCTGCACTGGATTCTTCAAACAATGGGTTTGTCACTTTTAAAATCTCAATGCTGGTCCAGAGCAACCTGAATGGGAGCAGAGCCTGAGGTCAGTGTCTTCAAGCTAAGCCCTTGCCTTGAGGCTGCAAAGGGGATAACTTAAAGGCCAGATGGTTCTTCCTGAAAACCTCCCTTGTAGGTGTGTTCCTGCTCACAACCACCTGAGAAAGAGCTTTTGCTACTGAGAGAAGCTATAACCTTGGAAATCTGGGGATGCACTGGTGTTGGGGTGGCCCAATGAGGCCCTTCTCAAGGTTGTAACTATGGTTCCTTTGTGCCTGTTTCTAGATGTAGGTTGGAGGGATTTCCCTGGTGGTCCAGTGGTTAAAACTCCATATTCCCAATCCAAAGAGCCCAGATTCAATCCCTGGTTGGGGAACTAGATTCTGCATGCCACAGCTGAAGATCCCACACACCAGAACTAAGACCTGGCACAGCCAATAAAAAAGAAAAGATGTGGTTTACAGTTTTACATTCACAATGTAGGTGCACTCCGAGTAACTTCTGCCCACTGGGGGGAAAAATCTGTGAAGACACGTGTTCTGTCTTCTGGCAGAAGGTATTGAATTTGAGAGTCCTTTGGGTCCTTTGGGTCCTTTTAGTCCTCTTAGTCCTTTGGGTCAGAACTCTTCCATTGTGAGAATGGAAGCCCCAGAGAGTGAGCTTTACCCCATTATTCCCCAGGGAGAGGAGGGTGGGCAGAGCTCCCAGAGTTGTTTACTCCTGTGGCTGCTCTGGTGGACCTACCCTGCTTCTCCAGGGACTGACCTGGGCCAGTAGTTCAATCTTAACCAGGAGTCTGGAGACCAAAGCTTGATAGTGTTTCACCTTTGTGCATGCTTAGTTGCTCAGTCATGTTTGACTCTTTGCGGCCCCGTGGACTGTATTTCTCCAGGCTCCTCTGTCCATGGGACNTCAGCACTGAAACCAACCATGCCATCGTAACGGTCTCCAGGTCTTCCTCTTCTGTCAGAGGCCATTAGATCTCCTCCTCTAGGTGGTGGTGGTGGTGGAAGAGGAAGATTCCGAGCTCTACTACCTCCCCGGCCACCTCGTCCGGGAGGGGGTGGAGGAGGTCCTCGATGAGGGCTCATATCATCATAATCTCTTCTGGAGGGAGGCATGGGATGCCCACCTCGACCAGGTGGCATTCTGTCAAAACCACCTCTTCCCCGCATGGGCAATCCCACAGGTTGTCCACGGCGGTCATCAAACAGCATTGTAAAACCACCATAATCATAAGTTTCATCATAAAAATTGGGATCATAAGGCTGAGCGCGTCCTGAGACTCTGATATAAGATCAAGGATGATCTTTATGCACTCTACAACCCTATCAGGTTTTCCTCTGATAAGAACGACTTTGTCGGTAGATTGAGGACAACATTCCTGGAAAAGCTTGATTGTTGTCTGAGTGTTCTCTCTAAGTTCTTTGATTTTAGCACCTTTGACTCCAATAATTCCTCCTGCCAGACTCTCATGAATCAACAGTCTCAACTCGCAGTCAAAGTTCCTATCAGGTTTTCCTCCGATAAGAACGACTCTGTCAGTAGATTGAGGACAACATTCCTGGAAAAGCTTGATTGTTGTCTGAGTGTTCTCTCGAAGTTCTTTGATTTTAGCACCTTTGACTCCAATAATTCCTCCTGCCAGACTCTGATGAATCAACAGTCTTAACTCGCAGTCAAAGTCGCTTCCTTTATAGTGTTGGTAATTTAAGCATTCCACAGCATCAGATTCGAGCGGGAGCTGGCTGGTTGCAGTGGGTGATGGCAACTGCAGGCCCTCTTCCAAGGTAGGGATGATTTTCTTCAGAATTTCTCCAATCGTTTCAATATCAGCACTGATACTCAATATGCGCTCGGGGCCACTGCTGTCTGGGACTGAAACACTGGCATTGTAGTCTGTACAGAGAGCCTTAATATTCTTGCCTCCTTTTCCAATCACTGCCCCAGCATTCTTGCTCTGAAGCAGAATGCGTAATTCAACCATCTCATCAGTGTTTCTAGATCTTTTAAAAGCTTGTTCCTCTTCCATATCTTCAGCAGGGCGTTTACCAAATTCGCCATTGGTTTCGGTGTTGGGAAAAGTTTCCTCTGGCTGTTCAGTTTCCATTCTTGTATTCAAGGGACACACCAATCAGTTATTAAATATATCCTTCCAGGGCAGAACTGAAGTGTTCTGGGCGGGACCAACTGACACCCTAGTGCTGCAGTAGCCTCTCCTCAGCCCGATCCGACAGGAAATCTCCATGGGACTTTCTAGGCAAGAAAACTGAACTGGGTTGTCATTTCCTCTTCCAGGCAATCTTCCCAACTCACTGATTGAACACACACCTCCTGCATTGGCAGGCTGATTCCTTAGCACTGAGCCACTTGGGAAGCCTTCACAATGTAGCTTTTCCTTCTGAGCTATGGGCTGCTTATCTCAGCTGATTTGAATATTTGTGATTCTGTTGATTATTAAGGCCCTGTAACTGATTTTCCTTAGCAGTTTGCAATTTTATTTCTGTGGGAGTAACCTTTTTATTAAAAACTAGAAAAAATTTTTTGGCTGCAGCATGTGGCATGAGGGCTCTTAGTTCCCTGACCAGGGATCAAATCTGTGCCCCTTGCAGTGGAAGCTCAGAGTCTTAACCACGGAAACACTAGTGTGTGCATGCCAGGTTGCTTCCATCATGTTCGACTCTTTGTGACCCTATGGACTGTAGCCATTTGTGACTCAATGGACATGAATTTGAGCAAACTCTGTGAGAAACCAGAGGACAGAGGAGCCTGGTGTGTTGCAGTCCATGGGGTTGCAGAGTTGGACATGACTTAATGATGGAACATCACCACCAGACTCTTGGGTACCTCTGGTGCTGTAACCCCTACCTGTACTGCAACAAAGATCCTAACCTTGAGGTTTTAGGGGGCAACACAATGGCACCCCTGTGGTCAGCAAAGGTATTATTAGTTCAAACCTGAACTAAGCTGTTGGTCCTTAAATCCCATAAAGCAACCCGCTATCATGGGGAGAGATCCCTAATATTAATGGCAGTGATGTGAGGCTCTCTGGAGGAAAAAAATGACAAATACCAGGGTAGAGAGGACACCTCTTCCCCTGAGGTATATCCAGTGATGAAAACACAGTCAGGGAGGAAGGGAGGGAGAAAGCAAAAGCAAAAAAACCCAAAAAACAAAAACCAAATGAAACAGTTTGATCAATTGGCCAACACATACAACTAAAAGAATTTACACAAGAAAGGTAAACAGACATTGATTGGCTTTGGGCCTCTACAGTGTATGAGATCTTTCATGCCTTCAAAAGGAATTGAGATGACTGAAGGCTTTCCCACATTCTCTACATTTGTACGGTTTCTCGCCAGTGTGCATTCTCATATGCCCTCTAAAGGTAGTGTGATAAATTAAGGCTTTCCTGCATTCTGTACATTCATAAGGTTTTTCTCCAGTATGAATTTTTTCATGTGTTTGATGCAACCTGCTATCATGGGGAGAGATCCCTAATATTAATGGCAGTGATGTGAGGCTCTCTGGAGGAAAAAATAACAAATACCAGGGTAGAGAGGACACCTCTTCCCCTGAGGTATATCCAGTGATGAAAACACAGTCAGGGAGGAAGGGAGGGAGAAAGCAAAAGCAAAAAAACCCAAAAAAACAAAAACCAACTGAAACAGTTTGATCAATTGGCCAACACATACAACTAAAAGAATTTACACAAGAAAGGTAAACAGACACTGATTGGCTTTGGGCCTCTACAATGTATGAGATCTTTCATGCCTTCAAAAGGAATTGAGATGACTGAAGGCTTTCCCACATTCTCTACATTTGTACGGTTTCTCGCCAGTGTGCATTCTCATATGCCCTCTAAAGGTAGTGTGATAAATGAAGGCTTTCCTGCACTCTGTACATTCATAAGGTTTTTCTCCAGTGTGAGTTTTTTCATGTGTTTGAAAGGATGTGTAACAACCAAAGGCTCTGCCACACTGTTTACATTCATAGGGTTTCTTGCCTGTGTGAGTTCTCTGATGAATTTGAGAAGAACTGGGAAAACGGAATGCTTTCCCACATTCCTTACTTATAAGGTCCATCTCCAGTGTGCATTGTCATGTGTGTTTGAATGCTGGAGGGAGAAATGAAGGCTTTCCCACATTCTTCACATTTATAGGGTTTCTCTCCAGTATGCTTTCTCATGTGTCCTTGAAAGGTTGTGCAATAAATGAAGGTTTTCCCACATTCTGTACATTCATAGGGTTTCTCCCCAATATAAGTTCCTTCATGTATTCGAAAGGAACTGGGCCAACTGAAAGTTTTACCACACTGTTTACATTCATATGGCTTCTCTCCATTGTGAGTCCTTTCATGTGATTGAAATGAACTGGGACAAATGAAGGCCACATTTCTTACACTTGTAAGGTCCATCTCCAGTGTGCATTATTTTGTGTATGTGTATGCTTGAAAGAGAAATGAAGGCTTTCCTACATTCTTTACATTCATAAGGTTTCTCCCCAGTGTGAATTCTTTCATGGATTTGCAGACCTAGAGGAGAACTGAAAGTTTTCTTGTGTTGTTTACATTCATATTGTTTCTCTGCTGTGTGGATCCTTTCATGTCTTTGAAAGGAACTAGGACATCTGAGGGCTTTACCACACTGCTTACATTCATAGGTTTTTTCTCCAGTGTGGTTTCTTCATGGATTTGCAAGCCTAGAGGAGACTTGAGGGATTTACCACACTGTTTACATATGGAGAGTTTCTCTCCAGTGTGAGTTCTTTCATGGGCTCGAAATGAAGTGGAACAACTAAAGTGTTTCCCACATTCCCTACATTTATAGGGTCCTTCTCCAGTGTGTGTTACCATGTGTCTTCAAAAGGTTGTAAGCCATGTGAAGGCTTTTCTGCACTCCTACATGCATAGAGTTTTTCTCCAGGGTGACTCCTTTCATGTCTGTGAACAGATTTGTGGTAACTGAAGGTTTTCCCACATTCCTTGCATTTATGTGGTTTCTGTTCGTATTCATGACACTCATATGGTTTGTGTACAGTGTGAGATCAGACGTGCCTATTAAGAAATGAATGATTCAAGAAGACTTTTCCACACACATGACATTCACATGGTTTTACTCCAGAAGGAGTTTTCTGGTTCATATTAAGATTTAGAATCTGGCTGACAGTTTCTCTATGTTGACTACCTTCTTTGCTTTCACAGAGTTTTTCTACCACATGAATTCTGTAAAAAAAAAAAAGAGAAATTATTGATTTCTTTAATAATTTCACATTTATCAGTAGGCTATTAGAACTACATTTTTATATTTTATAGCAAAAGTGAATGTTTTTTGCCTTTTCTAAACTGTTTGAAAGCTCTGTAACAGGACTATTATGAAAACAGGGTTTTCATAGTATATCTATTATGAAAACAGTGATATTAATATATGGAGTTTCTTAATATTGTTTCCCAAAGTGGATAAAGTTACAAACAATGAACACTCATGTCATATTTAAATAAATAATTTCAGTGGAGAAAGAATTAAGGATAAATAAATTTGAAGCTGGGATTTTTTTTTTTTACTTGCTTATTTTAAAAAGCTATGATAGGGGCTTCTCTGGTGGCTCAGGGGTAAATAGCCCACCTGCCAATGCAGAAGACATGGGTTGGATCCCTGATCTGGGAAAATCCCATACTCCACAAAGCAACTAAGCCCATGTGTCACAACCATTGAGACTGCATACCGCAAGTACTGAAGCTTGAATGCCCTAGAGCGTGTGCTCCACAAAAGAAACCCCTGCAATGAGAGATCCATGCACTGCAACTAGAAAGTAGCCCTTACTCTTCAAAATTAGAGAAAAAGCTTTTTACTTGCTTATTTTAAAAAGCTATGTTAGGGGCTTCTCTGGTGGCTCAGGGGTAAATAGCCCACCTGCCAATGCAGAAGACATGGGTTGGATCCCTGATCTGGGAAAATCCCATACTCCACAAAGCAACCAAGCCCATGTGTCACAACCATTGAGCCTGCATACTGCAAGTACTGAAGCTTGAATGCCCTAGAGCGTGTGCTCCACAAAAGAAACCCCTGCAATGAGAAACCCATGCACTGCAACTAGAAAGTAGCCCTTACTCTTCAAAATTAGAGAAAAACCCTGTGCAGCAACAGAGACTGAGGACAGCCAGAAATAAATACATAAAGAAATAAAATTAAAAAAAAGTTTATGACATACCAGGACTCTCACGTGGAACACTGTCTACTGTGTGTGTAACTCACCTTAGTTTCCTCCCTTGGGTTTTATACCAATCTTCAATGTTATGACTGTCCCATTTTTTTCCCTAAAATGCAGACCCAGAAAAATAATGCAAATTATTATAAATTATAGAACAATATTAGTTATAGGTCCACAATGAGCTATAACATGCTTAGTTTATTTACCAGTGTATGGTAGTCCTCCCTTATCCACAGGTTTGCTTTCTGTGGTTTCCTTTACCAATGGTCAATTGTAGTCTGAAAATATTAAATGAAAAATCACAGACGTAAACAATTCATAGTTTTAAACTGTGTACCCTTCTGAGTACCATGATGAAATCATGCAACATCCCCCTCCATCATGTCCAGGATATGAATCATCCCCTTGTCCACTGCATCCATGCTGTATATGCTACCTGCCCATTTGTCACTTAGTTGCCATCTTGGTTGTCAGATCACTGTGGTGATATCCCTGTGCTTGTGTTCAAGTAATCCTCCTTTTCCTTTCTTTCTTTTTTTTAATAAATTTTAGAAGACTCTGATATGATGCCTTAAAATTTTTTTTTAAATATTTATTTATTTGGCTACACTGGGTCTTGGTTGCTACATGTGAGATCTAGTTCTCTGAACAGAGATTGAACCTGGCCCCCCTGCAGTGGGAGCGTGGAGTCTTAGCCACTGGACCATCTTAGCCACTGGACCATTTTTCTTAGTGATGTCCCCCAAATGCAAGAATAGTGATGCAAGAATTAGGGTATGCCAAACAGAAACCGTAAAGTCTTTTTTAAATGAAAAGATGAAAATTCCAACTTAAAAGCGATATACTGATGTTGCTAAGATCTATAGGAGAAATTAATCTTGTTATTAAATTGTGAAAGAAAAAGAAATTGATCTTATTTTGCTTTCTCATCTTGAACTGCAAAGTTATGCACACTTAACACTTACATGTGTTAAGTGCATGTGTATTATACTTGTTCTATTCTTAGTTATTGATATCAGTCTCTTGGCTATTGTTGGTTAGTTGCTAAGTCATGTCCAACTCTTTTGTGACCCTACAGAGCTTGCCAGGCTCCTCTGTCCATGGGATTTTCCAGGCAATAATACTGAAATGGGCTGCCATTTCGTTCTCCATATCAATCTCTTCAGTTCAGTTCAGTTCAGTTGCTCAGTCGTGTCCGACTCTTTGCAACCCCATGAATTGCAGCACGCCAAGCCTCCCTGTCCATCACCAACTCCCGGAGTTCACTCAGACTCACTCCATTGAGTCAGTGATGTCATCCAGCCATCTCATCCTCGGTTGTCCCCTTCTCCTCCTGTCCTCAATCCCTCCCAGATTCCTTTCCAATGAGCCAACTCTTTGCATGAGGTGGCCAAAGTACTGGAGTTTCAGCTTCAACATCATTCCCTAATCCCAGGGCTGATCTCCTTCAGAATGGACTGGTTGGATCTCCTTGCAGTCCCAGGGACTCTCAAGAGTCTTCTCCAACACCACAGTTCAAAAGCATCAATTCTTCGGCGCTCAGCCTTCATCACAGTCCAACTCTCACATCCATACATGACCACTGGAAAAACCATAGCCTTGACTAGATGGACATTTGTTGGCAAAGTAATGTCTCTGCTTTTCAATATGCTATCTAGGTTACTGTGCACCAAATTCTAAACTTATCATAGGTATGTATGGAAAAGATTGAGGACAGGAGGAGAAGGGGATGACAGAGGATGAGATGGTTGCATGGTATCATTGACTCGATGGATGTGGGTTTGGGTGGACTCTGGGATTGGTGATGGACAGGGAGGCCTGGTGTGCTGTGGTTCATGGGGTTGCAAAGAGTCAGACACGACTGAACAACTGAACTGAACTGAACTGATGTATGTATGGGATTCAGTACTATTCGTGGTTTCAGGCATCCACTCATGGTCTTGGAATGTATTCCATGCATATAAGGGGGGCTACTGTATTCCTTTTCCACATTCCACATCTTGGAACAATGTTGATTGGCAAGGAATACGTGTTCTCGAAGAAGTGAAGAAATGTTGTTATTCTTACCTATTGAGACCAGGTTCCCCAGAATTATTTGCATCACATCTCTGTAAAGTTTCTTCTGCAAAGGATTCAGGAAAGCCCACTCCTCTGGAGTGAAGTTCACAGCCACATCCTCAAAAGTCACTGTCCTAAAACATCACAAATATGTTTCCAGTAAGATGTGTGAGTCTGATAGAACTCTGGGGTTTATGCTCAATTTATAAGAAGATTATATATGATTATATCACCTTCAAACATTTATTTTATGTCTTGGTCATCAGAACTTACTTCTTGTCCATACTTACTTCATCATGAATTTAACAGCATAATGAACATACAAACTATTTATGCATTTTTACTTAAGGATTCAGGAAAGCCCACTCCTCTGGAGTGAAGTTCACAGCCACATCCTCAAAAGTCACTGTCCTAAAACATCACAAATATGTTTCCAGTAAGATGTGTGAGTCTGATAGAACTCTGGGGTTTATGCTCAATTTATAAGAAGATTATATATGATTATATCACCTTCAAACATTTATTTTATGTCTTGGACATCAGAACTTACTTCCTGTCCATACTTAAATTCATCATGAATTTAACAGCATAATGAACATACAAACTATTTATACATTTTTACTGTGACCACTTGAAATGTTCCTGCTAAGTCACTTCAGTCATCTCTGACTCTGTGCGACCCCATAGACGGCAGCCCATGAGGCTCCCCCGTCCCTGGGATTCTCCAGGCAAGAACACTGGAGTGGGTTGCCACTTCCTTCTCCAATGCATGAAAGTGAAAAGTGAAAGAGAAGTCGCTCAGTCGTGTCCAACTCTTAGCGACCCCATGGACTTCAGCCCACCAGGCTCTTCCATCCATGGGATTTTCCAGGCAAGAGTGCTGGAGTGGGGTTACTGCTCTCTAATGTCAAGGTCTAGAGCATCTTGGAGAAATGAGAAAAATGCTCACAAATTAATCAAATATCATTTTAAACATGTCAATCTCTTTTGAAAAAAAAAAAAAAGAAAGAAACTCATCTCCTTTGTTATCACACACCATTTAACTCAGCCCTCCATGATGTATGGGGGCTTCCCAGGTGGCACAGTGGTAAGGAATCCAACTGCCAATGAAGGAGACACAGGAGACATAGGTTTGATGCATGGGGTGGGAAGATTCCCTGGAGGAGGAAATGGCAACCCACTTCAGTATTCTTTTTTTTTTTTTTAAAT
The DNA here is from genome assembly GCA_006408695.1 of Aepyceros melampus. Lineage (NCBI taxonomy): Eukaryota > Metazoa > Chordata > Mammalia > Artiodactyla > Bovidae > Aepyceros > Aepyceros melampus. The sequence continues at coordinate 170,272 of SJXQ01008639.1, forward strand.
TGGGGGCTAATTACTTTATAATATTGTGGTGGTTTTTGCCATACATTCACATGTATCAGCCACGGGTGTACATGTGTTCCCCATCCTGAACCTCCCTCCCACCTCCCTCCCCATCCCATTCCATCCGTCAGGGTCATCCCAGTGCACCAGCCCTGAGCACCTTGTCTCATGCATCGAACTCAGACTGGTGATCTATTTCACATATGATAATATACATGTTTCAATTCTATTCTCTCAAATCATCCCACTCTCACCTTCTCCCACAGAGTCCAAAAGTCTGTTCTTTACATCTGTGTCTCTTCTGCTGTCTTGGATATAGAGTCATCATTACCATCTTTCTAAATTCCATATATATGCATTAATATGCTGTATTGCTGTTTTTCTTTCTGACTTACTTCACTCTGTATAAAAGGCTCCAGTTTCATCCACCTCGTTAGAACTGATTCAAATGCATTCTTTTTCATAGTTGAGTAATACTCCATTGTGTATGTGTACCACAGCTTTCTTATCCATTCCTCTGCTGATGGACATCTAGGTTGCTTCCACGTCCTGGCTATTGTAAACATGTGGTAAGGAATCCAACTGCCAATGAAGGAGACACAGGAGACATAGGTTTGATGCATGGGGTGGGAAGATTCCCTGGAGGAGGAAATGGCAACCCACTTCAGTATTCTTTTTTTTTTTTTTTAATTGGGGGCTAATTACTTTATAATATTGTGGTGGTTTTTGCCATACATTCACATGAATCAGCCACGGTGTACATGTGTTCCCCATCCTGAACCTCCCTCCCACCTCCCTCCCCATCCCATTCCATCCCTCAGGATCATCCCAGTGCACCAGCCCTGAGCACCTTGTTTCATGCATCGAACTCAGACTGGTGATCTATTTCACATATGATAATATACATGTTTCAATGCTATTCTCTCAAATCATCCCACTCTCACCTTCTCCCACAGAGTCCAAAAGTCTGTTCTTTACATCTGTGTCTCTTCTGCTGTCTTGGATATAGAGTCATCATTACCATCTTTCTAAATTCCATATATATGCATTAATATGCTGTATTGCTGTTTTTCTTTCTGACTTACTTCACTCTGTATAAAAGGCTCCAGTTTCATCCACCTCGTTAGAACTGATTCAAATGCATTCTTTTTCATAGTTGAGTAATACTCCATTGTGTATGTGTACCACAGCTTTCTTATCCATTCCTCTGCTGATGGACATCTAGGTTGCTTCCACGTCCTGGCTATTGTAAACAATGCTGCAATGAACATTAGGGTACACGAATCTCTTTCAATTCTGGTTTCCTCGGTGTGTTTGCCCAGCAGTGGGATTGCTGTGTCATATGGTGGTTCTATTTCCAGTTTTTTAAGGAGTATCCACACTGTTCTCCATAGTGGCTGTACTGGTTTGCATTCCCACCAACAGTGTAAGAGGGTTCCCTTTTCTTCACACCCTCTCCAGCATTTATTGTTTGTAGACTTTTTGATAGCACCCATTCTGACCAGTGTGAAATGGTACCTCATTGTGGTTTTAATTTGCATTTCTCTGATAAAGAGTGATGTTGAACATCTTTTCATGTGTTTGTTAGCCATCTGTATGTCTTGTTTGGAGAAGCCCATTTTTTGATTGGGTCGCTTATTTTTCTGGAATTGAGCTGCAGGAGTTGCTTGTATATTTTTGAGATTAATTCTTTGTCAGTTGCTTCACTTGCTATTATTTTCTCCTACTCTGATGGCTGTCTTTTCACCTTGCTTATAGTTTCCTTCATTGTGCAAAAGCTTTCAAGTTTAATTAGGTCCCACTTGTTTATTTTTGCTTTTATTTCCATTACTCTGGGAAGTGGGTCATAGACGATCCTGCTATGATTTACATCAGAGAGTGGTTTGCCTATGTTTTTCTCTAAAAGTTTTACAGTTTCTGGTCTTACATTTAGATCTTTAATCCATTTTGCCACCCCAGTATTCTTGCCTGAGAAATCTCATGGACAGAGGTGACTGATGGGTTATAGTCCATGAGGTCACAAAGAGTTGGACATGATTAAGTGCACATGCAAAGCAAAAAGCTATGATGTATGAAGTCAAATCTGCAGTAGTTTTTAATGAATAGAACACACTGAAGAAATGGGAGCTTCCCTTCTCTTCCCATCACCAAACATGAGAGTCCAGGAGGCCTGTGGAAATACAACTGTAATGAGGACCATTTAGCCATGAAAGATTGTTGTTGAACCACGCAAAGACGCCAGGATCCTTGGCCTCCAGAGGAGAAGAATTCAATCCAGGGCCAGAGACAAGGCTTGATCGCTCAGAGCTTTTGTGTAATAAAGTTTTATTAAAGTATAAAGAAGATAGAGAAACCTTCTGACATAGACATCTGAAGAGGGTAGAAAGAGTACCCGCTTGCTAGTGTTAGCAATGGAGTTATATACTCTTCAGTGAATCAAAAGAATGTCTGGAGGTTGTAAAGACCTCATCAGACCTACTCCCATAATTTACATTTTAAGATAACAGGATTAGCCAGAAGGTTTAATCCAGAGACTGTCCTCAGGCAGGATACATTATTGTTATATAATCCTAAGGAATGTAGAGGAAAAAAATGTTTGTCCTTTCTTCCTCCTTGAGAATTCCAGACCCCTCTCTCTTTGGGGACCCCTAGACTTCTTATCAACCTGCCTAGGAAATGACTCTCTCAGCCATATTGGCCTGAATTAGCCAGGTGTACCTGGCCAGATTAAAATATTCTCGTATTTTCAGTTTGTGTAACATTTATTGCAGACTGTTTCTCCATTCTCTTTCTCTCTCTCTCTCATTCGTGGAGCTAAGAAGTTATTTAGAACTTAAGGTTCAGAAAACTTGCCATGATATTCCATGCTAAAAAGACATTAACAACTTAGACCTCCACAAATTCTATATACAATGAGCCTCAGGACTGCTTCTCACCAGTTTTTAGCACACAGAATGAAATGATAAAGTCCTGAAAGATCTCTTTTCAGTCAAAGCCCTTGCTAACCTTGAGGAACATGTTAAGAGCTCCATATATGTTAAGAGCTCCATATTCCACAGGAGTTCACTCAAGTCCACAGAGGTCTACTGGTGAATCTGTCCATGATTATATAATAACACAAAGGATTCACAGGGCTTTCCTTCAGAGAATGCAAAAGAAAAAAGAAAACCCCAAGTTCACAGATATGGAGAACAGATTGGTAGTTGCCAGAGGTTTGAGAATTCCAGACCCCTCTCTCTTTGGGGACCCCTAGACTTCTTATCAACCTGCCTAGGAAATGACTCTCTCAGCCATATTGGCCTGAATTAGCCAGGTGTACCTGGCCAGATTAAAATATTCTCGTATTTTCAGTTTGTGTAACATTTATTGCAGACTGTTTCTCCATTCTCTTTCTCTCTCTCTCTCATTCGTGGAGCTAAGAAGTTATTTAGAACTTAAGGTTCAGAAAACTTGCCATGATATTCCATGCTAAAAAGACATTAACAACTTAGACCTCCACAAATTCTATATACAATGAGCCTCAGGACTGCTTCTCACCAGTTTTTAGCACACAGAATGAAATGATAAAGTCCTGAAAGATCTCTTTTCAGTCAGAGCCCTTGCTAACCTTGAGGAACATGTTAAGAGCTCCATATATGTTAAGAGCTCCATATTCCACAGGAGTTCACTCAAGTCCACAGAGGTCTACTGGTGAATCTGTCCATGATTATATAATAACACAAAGGATTCACAGGGCTTTCCTTCAGAGAATGCAAAAGAAAAAAGAAAACCCCAAGTTCACAGATATGGAGAACAGATTGGTAGTTGCCAGAGGGGGTAAGTGAAGAGAGGGTTGTCAAGGGGTGGGTAAATAGGTGAAGGCAGATCAAAAGTTATAAACTTTCAGTTATAAAATAAGTCAGGGGATATAATACGTAGCAGTGTGACTATAGTTAATAATACTTCATTGCATATTAGAAAGTTGCTAACAGAGGAAATTTAAAATTTTTCATCATAAGAAAAACTGTAACCATGTGTGATAATATTAGTCTAGTTAATTAACTAGACTTATTGAATACTTCACAATCTATACAAATATCAAATCATGTTGTACATTTAAAAATAATGTTATATGTCAGTTATATCACAATAACACTAAAATAAAATGAGCCCCCCACCCCAAACTAGGGAAGACATAAAAATTACAGGAATATAGACTATCAACAAAATAAAAAGCTGGTGATTTGAAATAATCAGTTGATAAAGGTCTAAGCAGGCTAAATGAGAAAAGAGAGAAGACAGTATTATTAAAATCAGGAATAAAAAGAACGTAAGACAAGAGCATTTGATAAAACCTAACATCCACTTACGATAATGCACTAGGAACAGAGAGGAATTCTGCCTCTTAAGATAGAACATTTGCATGAAACCCGTAGGCAACATCACACTTACTGGTGAGAAACAAGCTTGATTTTTTGTTAAGATACTAAGACACTAGGTAAGCTGTCCTCTCACCACTCTTGTTCCATACTATACTGGAAGGCCCAGCTCATGCAATAAGACAAGAAAAGGAAGTAAAATACATACAGATTTGGAAGGAAGAAGTGAAACTGGCTCTGCTGTGTATGACAGGATTTTCTATGTAAAATATCTGAAAGGATCCAGAAATCACTCCAGCAATTAATAAGAGAGTATGGAAAAACTGAGGATACAGAAATCAACTGTTTTCTTATAGATCTGGAGAAATATAGCTATCTGATCCTTGATAGGAGAAGGCAATGGCACCCTACTTCAGTACTCTTGCCTGGAAAATCCCAGGGACGGGGGAGCCTGATGGGCTGCTGTCTATGGAGTCACACAGAGTTGGACACGACTGAAGCAACTTAGCAGAGCATGCATAGACAGTAAGAAATGAGGGAAAGTGAAAGTGAAGTTGCTCAGTTGTGTCTAACTCTTTGTGACCCCATAGACTGTAGCCTACCAGGCTCTTCTGTCCATGGGATTCTCCAGGCAAGAATGCTCAAGTGGGTTGCCACTTCCTTCTCCAAGAAATGAGTAGATTTGTGCAACTGTCAGATAATAGCTAAATTTAAAAACTGCAGTGAAGACATTGTATTGTCTTCTGGTGAATGGCTACAATACCACATGTGAGTGTTTCTTGCCCTAAACCCCAAAGAAAACATGTACCTCTAAGCCCAAGTATGACTCTTCTGGAATGTTAGATACAGAGGGTAAAGGTAAATGATCCCTTACAGTGTCAATGGTCAAAACCCCAATTATAGTGAAGTTTGAAAGATAACCTGATTCCTTCAATCAATAATTCACACAATAAATTAGCCACTATAGCTTAAGATTCCAAATCCTTTCTCCTTGTTATCTAGTCATGAGATCTAGATGCAATTATCTAGCTAAAACACAAACCTGAGTTAGGGACTTACTTCCCAGTGACTAAGACTCTGTGTTCACAATGCAAGGGGCCTGGGTTCAATCCCTAGTCAGGGAACCAGATCACACGTGTCACAACGGAAGATCCCACATGACACAACTAAGACCTGGAGCAGCCAAATAAATAAAATAAATATTTAAAAAACCTGAGTCAACCTTAACTTTTTATATGTATCTGGAGATTTATTATAGGAATTATCTTATAGGTTTGAGATGGATAAGTCCCATAAATGATCATCTCCAAGCTGAAGAAGCAGAAAAGCTGGTGGTATAACTGAGTCCAAGTGTGAAAGCCTGGGAACCAGGAGCTGTGATGTCCAAGGGTAGGAAAAGATGGGCATTGCAGCTCAAGAAGAGGGGGTGGAATCACCCTTCCATCATCTTTTTGTTCCATTTCTTTTGGTCCTCAGGAGATAAGATAACACCCACACTGATGAGGTTGGGTGTCTTTTACTCAGTCTATGAATAAATGCTAATCTCTTCCAGAAATACTCTCAAGATCACATCTAGGAACAAAGCTTAACCAGCTATCTTCGTATCCATTAGCCCAATCAAGTGGATACACAAAAAGTGACAACCAAACATAGCCCTATCCAGCCAACACAAATAGAAAATGACAATATGACCTATGTAGTTTTAAATTTTATAGAAAGCATACTGAAAAAAGTAAATTGAAAGAGAACACTGCTTTTGATAATATTTGTCCTTAAAGAAACAAAAAGAAATATTTCAAAATATCGTCCACATCAGAAAACATTATATCCTTTTCTTCATTCTGAGCCTTGAAAACTGGTGTTTTATGATCATAACCCTTGTTAAGTCAACAGTTAAATTTGAAATCTGATCCATTATTCTTGACCTACATTGAGATTTCACAAGACTGACAGTTCTAAGAGAAGACTCACATCAAGTATTAACTTATCCTTTCTTACAGCATGTCTATTCTACAGTTTGACCCATTTTCCAGTGTTTTTTCAGTATTTTGTTTCATTAAACAGAATTATTATATTTACAGTATTCAGTTTGATGTACTTGACTAAGATATGTAATGCAAATCTCTTCCTCTGCTCAAGTTTTCAGATGAATTTTGATGACTACAGATGCCTAAAATATTTTAATATGATCTAAGTTACAAATTTCCCTTATCTACTTGAGATTTATTGTACTAAATGGAATCCATTTTCTCTTCATTGAGCAACTGTTTTCTTTCAAAGCTTAAAGTTGCATAGTGTTTATAACTTTTCTGAAATGAAGTAGCTAAGAATATATTGATCCCAGCACAGACCAGATTACTAAACAGCAAGACAGTTCAAGAGCAAATATCCCAATAGAATCCAAGGGGAATAATCTTGGAAAATTCAGAACACAGTTAGAACAGAAGTGAGATGTGATGAAAAGGAGAGTAGAGAGAAAGTGGGGAGAAACTGATATCAGAAGTGAAAATACACAAGCATGGTTTAAAAAGACATCACCCAATGGTTATGATAACCAACATCCTAAGTCAAATATTGTGTATACACAGGACACAATAATGAGCTAAAATATAAAAGCCGAAGTTAATGTAATGTACTTTTAGAGAATACAGAGGCCAAACAAGCAAGAAAAAGGCTAATTGGTGATGTCTAAGGAAAAATAAAATAAGATAGATAACAAATGAATATTATTTTTATACTTTTTTTTGTGTGTGGGGGGGGGTAGGGATAGGGCCAAGAGGCGTGCAGGATCTTGGTTTCCCAACGAGGGCTCGAACCCGTGCCCCCTGAACTAGGAGTTCAGAGTCTTAACCAATGGATCACCAGGGAAGTCCCTTGAGCACCATTTTTAATAAGCTAAGAAGAATCAAATCCGACTAAAGTTTTATACCCAGAATCAACATTGCCCAAAGTAAAGATGTCTGCCAAAACTTAAGTGAAACACTTCATTGTGAACAACATTGAATTAGACAAAATACTAGAGTGAGTTGTTAAATCCAAAGTAAAATAATTCCATATTAAAAACCAAGAATGCAAAAAGCATGAATAGGAAAAGAAAGGATAATTTCAAAATAATTATGAATAAATTTTCTTCATAAAAGCACTTCTAGGTTTATCTCATGGACATTAAAATATCTGTAGAGTTAAAACAATGACAACAGTAATAGAAGAGTCAAGGAAGTTAAAATGCAATTGAAAGTGTTCTAAGGTATTATTAGCATTTGGAAAAGGTGTTAAAAATAATTATCTGTATTAGACTATTAAGCGAAGGATTTATAGTGTAATCACTAGTGTAACTACACACTGATGTGTGTATGATTGTGACTGACAAGTTTCCAGACAAAAAGTGGATTAATAAAAGTGTTAAACCCTAGTCTAGGGAGGTAAAGGGAGTAGAGAGACTAATTACATCAAAGGATCAGAAAAAAGTAAGGTGATTGAAATCATCAAACATTAACCAGGAATTAGTTGAAGGGTAAACGTACAAAATACTAACCTTTTAAAAGAATGGCTGTGTGATATAGACATTACAGACTTGCAACAAGCATTTTGGAGCAGAATACCTTGGTTCGATCCCTGGATTGGGAAGATCCCCTGGAGAAGGACATGGTAGTTCACTCTAGCATTCTTGTCTGGAAAATCCCATGAACAGAGGAGTTTGGTGGGCTATATAGTCCAGGGGCTCACAAAGAATCACAGACAGGACTTACCGAATAAACAACCTCAATAATTATTGATAAACACTCAAAAGGTCTCTATTTTTCCTTTTTGCTATTATAACATCAGCTTCTAGAAATCTTTGTATATAGATAGAAACTTCTGTTCCTATTTTGTTGACTGTATCCATAGTGGGAGAAAAACGAAAGATTAACTTGTTGACAAGAACTGCAAATACCACTTCATATATAGATGTATTACATTTTTTAAACATTTTTTCTTTCTTGGCTGTGCTGGGTATTCCCTGCTCTGTGTGGGCTTTCTCTAATTGCAGTGAACTGGGGCTTCTATTGTTGCACACCACAGGCTCCAGAGTGCGGGCTCAGTAGTTGAGCTGGCACACTGGCTTAGTTGCTCCACAGCATGCGGAATTCTGGGTTGGGGATGGAACCTGTGTCCCTTGCTTTAGCAGGCAGATTCTCATCCACGGTGTCAACAACAAAGTCCCATTTTTTTCATCTAGGATAGTTTCTGACAGTGTTAACAGCCTCCTATTTTCCCGTTTGTGTATAAATACCGAAGAATCTCTTAAATCCCTTTGATCTGAGATAGGGTGTGTCTTTGAAAAATCCACTGATTGGGTTACCCACTCCCTCCATAAAAGGGGAATCTGAGGCAGAAGTCACTGCTTTCTCTGGCAAGCTACAGGTGGTCTACATCTCAGGATTGGGTCACAGGACAGCTCTCGAGTCAGGGGGAACCAGCATCAGCCTCTTTCACAGATCAGCCTGTTCTGGTAAGTGGGGCATCCATATTGATGGGAACAGTGTCCACTTGCATTCTTTTCTAGGTGAAATTTCCTAGAGTTTGCTCTTAGAAGAAAAAGTTATGCTATTGAAAGGTTATCCTAAGTCTTAATGTTACAAAATATTCAAGGTTTTGTATAGTTTTGCATTTGAAACTTTCTTGGAATAACAGGACAGATTAAAAAAAAAATCGACATCACCAAGAAATGGAAGCAATACTTGGCTCTGCTTTGTTTAAATTGTTGTCCTCTGTGGAAAATTCTTTACCTACGCTGTGGTTGAGTTTTTTTCTTTCTTTTGTTCTTTTTTTTGCAATTAAGTTTTCTGCTCAAATATGTCCTCAGTTAGACTTTCCCCTGGAGAAGGAAATGGCGACCCACTCCAGTATTCTTGCCTGGAGAATCCCATGGACAGAGGAGCCTGGCAGGCTATGGCCCATCTACAGGGTTGAAAAGAGTCGAACACAACTTAGTGACTAAACCACCACACCACCAATCTTTTCATCATCAGTAATTATAATTTCTTCCTCCCTTTATCCTTTCTGGCTTCACTTTCCCCATGTGTGTGTATGTTAGTCACTCAGTCGTGTTTAACTCTTTGTGACCCCATGGACTATAGTCCGCCAGGCTCCTCTGAACACTGGAGTGGGTAAGCATTCCCTTCTCAAGGGTATCTTCCCACCCAGGGATGGAACATGGGTCTCCCGCACTGCAGGCATGTTCTTTACCATTGAAGCCACCAGGCAAGCCCCTGTAAGGGCAAAGCAAAAGGTAAATAACTCGGCGTAAAACCTTAAAGTCCACATTAGTCATCTATTCACTGAATATACCATTTGTGAGAAAAACAGTGTAAAATTAATAGATAATAATGCAGATAGAATTAAAAATGGGAAGAAATCAACATAGAGAAGGTAATATGCATCAGGAAAGGTCACTCTGTTAAATAATGTTTTGCAGAAAAATTGAAAGCTGCTCAAGACTGATTCAAGGGCGGCAGAGGCTCCAGAGGCAGTAATAGCATCCCCGAGGCCAGAACGTGGAGGTTCTCCTGGAGGCTCCGTTTCCCGAGCAGTGGAAGCCGGGAGCCGGGAGCTGGGACTGGTCAGGTTCCTGTTAGTCTTGAGAACTCCTTCAGCCTCAGCTTCAGAAAAATGGCTCAAGCGACCAAGCGCGCGATGAAGAAAACGTCAACATCTGATCCGTTGGAAAGGAATAAAAGAGAGAATGAAGAATTCCGCAAACTCTTTGTCGGTGGCTTGAGCTCTGAAACCACAGAAGAAACTCTATGGAACTACTACCGGCAGTGGGGATATCTTACGGACTGTGTGATCATAAGAGACCCCGCCAGCCAGACATCAAGAAGGTTTGCTTTTGTCACATTTTCTTCCATGGCTGAGGTGGATGCTGCCATGGCGGCCAGACCTCACTCCATCGATGGGAAAAGGGTCGCCCCCAAACGCGCTGTCCCAAGAGAGGACTATGGAAAACCAGGGGCTCTTGTCACTGTGAAGAAGCTGTTTGTTTGTAGAATTGGAGAAGACACGGAGGAGCATCATCTTAGAGATTACTTTGGGAAATATGGAAAAATCAATGCCATTGAGATCATTAGTGATAGGGAGTCTGGAAGGAAAAGAGGCTTTGGGTTTGTGACTTTTGACGACCACGATCCCGTGGATAAGCTTGTATTGCAGAAATACCATACCATCAATGGTCATCATGCCGAAGTAAGAAAGGCCTTGTCTAGACAAAAAATGCAGGAACTCCAGCATTCTAGAATAGGAAAGGGAGGAGGTAAGGTTGATTTCCTATACTTGTATGGTGGTGGTGGAAATTTTGGAGCTGGACAAGGAAGGGACTTTAGAGGAGGATCTGATGGAGGTGGAAGCAGTGGTAAATCTGGGGATGGTGACCATGGGTATGGAGAAGGACCAGGAGGTGGTCGTTGGAGGGTTAGTCCTGGTTATGCAGGAGGACCTGGACATGGCCACCAGGATAGGGGCTGCAGAGCTGGTTATACCAACTACGGAGGAAGGAACAATGGAAGTCAGAATTGCAGTAATTTGGGAAATTATAAGCAGAAACCTTCAAAGTACGAGTTACTGAAGAGTGGGAAACTGAATGGTAGGAGGAATATGGAAGGATATATGGTGGAGGAAACTACTGTCCAGGAGGCCATGGAGGAAGTGGGGCTTATGGAGAGATGGCAATACTGAGCTTGTTATTTGACAGGGGCCTGATTGTATAAATCAGGGAGAATGAGAGCCTGGAGGTAACAGAACAGCTTCAGGCTATGGAAATAACAATGTCAACAAAACTCTCATTTCAGTCATGCATAAATATTTGATGATGTGGCCCAAGGCATGAGAGCACGTGCAGAGAGCCATTTTTGTGAATTGACTTAATTATGTAAAAACATTACCATCTTTGGAGGAAAAAATCATATAAAAAATGCTTTTGAGACACAATTCTTTTTGAAATGTCTTTCCAGTGGCCACTGTTCAAGAGTGTAGAAGCATCTCTTTCTTTGATAATGTTAAATTTCAAAGTTTTGGGTGACATGTGAAAATCCTTTTTCAAGATTTTTCCCAACATTTTGAAAAACTACTAGCTAGAATCACCGTGTAATAAGACCTAACATCATTCTTCTAAAAAAATTTAGTTCATGTGTAAAGAAGCTATTGTACATTGAAGATTTAATAAAATAATTTAAAAGGTGAAATGGTAGTAGTTTGTACCTACCTATGCATAAAATATAAAACCACTCTTTTAAAATTTACTCATCTTTTGATATTTAGGTCATTTTCCCATGTCTTGACTATTGGAAATGATCCTACAATGATCACGTGAGGGTAGATGATTATTTAGGATACTGGCTTCATTTTTTTTCTAATACATACCCACAAGTGGAATTGCTGGTTCCTAGGGTCGGACATGACTGAGCGACTTCACTTTCACTTTTCACTTTCATGCATTGGAGAAAGAAATGGCAACCCATTCCAGTGTTCTTGCCTGGAGAATCCCAGGGACAGTGGGGCCTTGTGGGCTGCCATCTCTGGGGTCACACAGAGTTGGACACGACTGAAGTGACTTAGCAGCAGCAGAGCGGTTCTAATTTTAATTTTTTGATGAACCTCTGTACTATTTTTTTTTTCTGTCAATAGCTGACCAATTGACATTCTCACCAAGAGTGCAGAAAAGTTTCCCTTTGGTGTGTCTGACACAACCACCATGAGCTCCGTGCAGGGACATCAATCATAGACATAGGAGGGCAGAGCCCTCAGTGTCAGGATGGGCTTGTCTCCCCCACATCTCCCTCTCTGCTCCTGAGCCCTGAAGTTTGAGAGTCAGACTATGATGCAATCACAGAAGGAAGGGGAAAAACATGTTTATGGTCATTGTTTTTCACCAGGATGGAGGGAGACAGGTACAGAGCCCCAGGACAGGAGGCTCCCTAGAGCTTCTCCATGGGACTGACATGAAGCAGTAAAAAGAAAGGGAAGGCAGGCTGCTCATGTCATGGGGACACTGAGGGTGAGGTCTCAGCACTGGGACTCCCTTATAGATACTTGTTCTCTGATTCTAAGTGTGCCCTTGTCTGGCATACCAGTCTGGCACACGCCCTGCAAGTTTTCCACAGGCTGAGAGAGGGGTCGTGGGCATAGGCTGGGCCGACGTGAGGGGCATTTTCCTTTTTGAGAGCAGAGCAGGGATCAGATGCCAATCCCTCTTCTCATGAGCTGAGCCTAGATACAGGGCTTGGTCTCTAGGTTGGGCATCTCCTGCTATGTCGTTCTCTCTGATTTATCTCTTCTTGCTCCTGCAGTCTTTACACACTGCATGTTGGATAGAGTTTGAAGTTTAGGCAGATTGCCTGAAGCACAGAGTGTATAAAGATGGGGATGTGGTGGTGGATTTCTCCCCATCCATACAGTAAAACTACAAGCAGGTGTATTCCAGGTCTCCTTCCTGAGAAGGCCAAAGCAACTGATAATACCTCATGAGTAAGTTCTTGTTTGTATTTGCATATATGTGTGTTTCATCTCCTTGAAAACGATCTAAGGTGTGCACAGAAGCGGTAGAGATGTAGACCAAAGAATTCTGAATATTCTATCCTTCTTTGTCCTTCTATTATTTGAATTTTTTCCCTCTTCACTCCTTTCAAGAGAGGAGAGAATTATGCATATTTTTTCTCTATTCACCAGCAGGATTTCCAAGCTCTGTTCCTGGAGGTCTTAAAGTTAGTGGGACTGCTGAATCCCAGCTCCTCCTGCTGCTAGAACCCTCAGACTGAGGCACACAATCCCTTTGAAACACTGGTCCCCTGGCCTGAGGCCATTCTTAGAGAAAGTGGCTCAGCCTGAATGTTGGCTGCTGACAGAGATAATGCTGAAATGTGCCTCCACGGAGAGACACGAAGTGACCTGAATTTTCCACCCTAAAAAAATGAGTCACATCAAATATTATTATTAATTCACTCCCACCAAGAGTGAGGTATTCAGCCCAATATTCTGGAAGCAAAAGAAAAAAAAGTAGATACTATGTCAGAAGACAGTAAAGCCCTTCATTTTTATCTATATCATTAGTTTCTCTGGGGAAAATGATAAATTCTGCCCTAAAACATGGACTTTAACTGTGTGGCATGAATGTCTCTAGTTGAGTTAGTGTAGCAGGGCTTAATAATGGGTTTGCATCAAGCAGTCTGTCTTCTGTTCATGTTTTGCTGGCTCATTGAGTTTCTGATGGTTCTGCAGTGTTTATCAACATGCCCATGTCCCCAGAAGTGGAAGATGTGTTTAGAACATGTGCACCTTGTTTCCTTATTAGTTATGTCTGGAATTTTTTCAACACTAATTCTGGTGGCAGCTGCCCTAATACAGGAGAGTTGCTGATTTGAGGGGAGAATGTCAATCCTGTTTCTACTCTTCTGTGTGAGGGCCTCTGCCAAATCTTTGTCCCTTCTAGCTGTCTCATTTCATGTTTCTTTTCCTCATGGTTTGCTTCTGCTTCTTTTACCAAAATATGAAATGGAGTGTTTGATGGAAATGTTTCAGGTGTGGACATTTTCTAGTTTGGTGGAAGTGAGAGTCATTTCCTAGGCAGGTTGATAAGAAGGCTAGGGGGTCCCCAAAGAGAGAGGGGTCTGGAATTCTCAAGGAGGAAGAAAGGACACACTTTTTTCTTCTCTACATTCCTTAGGATTATATAACAATGTATTCTGTCTGAGGACAGTCTCTGGATTAAACCTTCTGGCTAATTCTGTAAATTATGGGAGTAGAGACTTCCCTGGTGGCTCAGATAGTAACGCATCNGATTGAATTCTTCTCCTCCGGAGGCCAAGAATCCCGGTGTCGTGATTCAACAACAACCTTTCAGAAGCTACTAATTATTTGACCTCTATCAGGCTCAATTACACTAATTCAACCAGAGATATGCATGCCACACAATTAGATAAAGTCCATGTTTTAGGGCTTGCCTTGTGGCTCAGCTGGTAAAGAATCTGCCTGCAATGTGGGAGACCTGGGTTTGATCCCTGGATTGGGAAGATTCCCTGGAGAAGGGAATGGTTACCCACCTCAACATTCTGGCCTGGAGAATTCCATGGACTGTACAGCCCATGGGGTGGCAAAGAGTCAGACACAACTGAGGGAATTTCACCATGGGGGTGTGTCTCTACTTTCTAATTATTTGTATTAGAATGCATGCTGGAAAAATAGTCCTAGTTTAGAGTGTAATATAGTAAAATATCCAGAGGAGAGTTAACAAAACATATGCAAATCATAAAACTGTAAAAATCGAAACATTTCCTTAGAGTGTCATGAATTATTGACATATTGTCATGAATTACTGACCTAATTACCACAACAGTATCCAACACTTTCACCTATAGTTGTGTATATGCTGTTGTCCAAATGTTCATTGAAATGATTGTTGTGACAAAGAGAAATAAGGTCTCCCTGACATTCTACAGACCCTGGAAAATGAACTATTTTTAGATATAATTATTCCTATGAAATCTGCAAACAATTTAAAATGTGAGAACACTGATGATAATTACAAACTCAAAATAAGTTACATGGTTTAGAAGTGAATTAATGCAGGCTTTTGTGAATCTACAAATCTGTTTCAGAATATATTTAGAAATTTCTGTCCTCAAACACAAGAGGCAAATACATATTGTCAAGTTGTTGATTAAATGAAATCAAATAATCAGATCAAATAAAGTACCTATTTTTAAATAGCTTTTAATGTAAATTTAAAAGAAACATGCTGGGATCTTGGTATTGAAACTCTAGTTTCCAACATGTGGAATTATTAATGAAGAGTAAAAAGAAGAGCTGAATTTTGTTATAAAGCTTCATGATGATTTAATTTAAGTGGGTACCATTTGTTACTTTCCTTCCCAAAAGAGACCTATTAAACAACACCTCACTTTCTTCACACAGGTTACTAATACCAGAAGGAGTTATATGAACCTTATGCTAAAAAAAATCATAACTTTTTTTTTTAATCTACCTAGTGGCTCTCTAATGGACTAATCTAATACTTCCTTTATTTCCCATTGTCTTTGAAATTTCCCAGGGCTCACTTACTCCATTCTATAATAGGCTCCAGTTTCATCCATCTCATTAGAACTGATTCAAATGCACTCTTTTTAATGGCTGAGTAATATTACATTGTGTATATGTACCACAGGTTTCCTATCCACTTGTCTGCTGATGGACATCTAGATTGCTTCCATGTTCTGGCTATTGTAAACAGTGCTGCGATGAACATTGGGATACACGTGTCTCTTTCAATTCTGGTTTCCTTGGTGTATATGCCCAGCAGTGAGATTGCTGGGTTGTATGGCAGTTTTATTTCGTTTTTTAAGAAATCTCTACACTGTTCTTCATAGTGGCTGTACTAGTTTGCATTCCCACCAACATTGTAACAGGGTTCCCTTTTCTCCACACCTTCTCCAGCATTTATTGTTTGTAGACTTTTTGATAGCAGCCATTCTGACCAGTGTGAGATGGTACCTCATTGTGGTTTTAATTTGCATTTCTCTGATAATGAGTGATGTTGAGCATCTTTTTGTGTTTGTTAGCCACCTTATGTATTCTTTGGAGAAATGTCTGTTTAGTTTTTTGGTCCATTTTTTGATTGGGTCGCTTATTTTTCTGGAATTGAGCTGCATGAGCTGTTTGTATATTTTTGAGATTAATTCTTTGTCATTTGCTTCATTTGCTATTATTTTCTCCCATTCTGAAGGCTGTCTTTTCACCTTGCCTATAGTTTCACACCTTCTCCAGCATTTATTGTTTGTAGACTTTTTGATAGCAGCCATTCTGACCAGTGTGAGATGGTACCTCATTGTGGTTTTAATTTGCATTTCTCTGATAATGAGTGATGTTGAGCATCTTTTTGTGTTTGTTAGCCACCTTATGTATTCTTTGGAGAAATGTCTGTTTAGTTTTTTGGTCCATTTTTTGATTGGGTCGCTTATTTTTCTGGAATTGAGCTGCATGAGCTGTTTGTATATTTTTGAGATTAATTCTTTGTCATTTGCTTCATTTGCTATTATTTTCTCCCATTCTGAAGGCTGTCTTTTCACCTTGCCTATAGTTTCCTTCATTGTGCAAAAGCTTTTAAGTTTAATTAGGTCCCATTTGTTTATTTTTGCTTTTATTTCCATTACTCTTGGAGGTGGGTCATAGAGGATCCTGTTGTGATTTATGTCAGAGAGTGTTTTGCCTATGTTTTCCTCTAGGAGTTTTATAATTCCTGGTCTTACATTTAGATCTTTAATCCATTTTGAGTTTATTTTTGTGTATGGTGTTAGAAAGTGTTCGAGTTTCATTCTTTTACAAGTGGTTGACCAGTTTTCCCAGCACCACTAGTGAAAGAGATTGTCTTTTCTCCATTGTATATTCTGCCTCCTTTGTCAAAGACAAGGTGTCCATAGGTGCGTGGGTTTATCTCTGGGATTTCTATTTTGTTCCATTGATCTATATTTCTGTCTTTGTGCCAGTACCATCCTGTCTTGATGACTGTAGCTTTGTAGTATAGTCTGACGCCAAGCAGGTTGATTCCTCCAGTTTCATTCTTCTTTCTCAAGATTGCTTTGGCTATTTGAGGTTTTTTGTATTTCCATACAAATTGTGAAATTATTTGTTCTAGTTCTGTGAAAAATAGCTTTGGTAGCTTGATACGGATTGCATTTAATCTATAGATTGCTTTGGGTAGTATATTCATTTTCACTATATTGATTCTTCCAATCCATGAACATGGTATATTTCTCCATCTATTTGTGTCACCTTTTATTCCTTTCATCAGTGTTTTATAGCTTTCTATATATAGGTATTTTGTTTCTTTAGGTAGGCTTATTCCTAACTATTTTATTCTTTTCATCACAATGGTGCAATGGAATTGTTTCCTTAATTTCTCTTTCTGTTTTCTCATTGTTAGTGTATAGGAATGCAAGGGATTTCTGTGTGTTAATTTTATAACATGCAACATTACTATATTCATTGATTAGCTCTAGTAATTTTCTGGTGGTGTCTTTTGGATTTTCTATGTAGAGGATCATGTCATCTGCAAACGTGAGAGTTTTACTTCTTTTCCAATCTGGATTCCTTTTATTTCTTTTTCTTTTTTGATTGCTGTGGCTAAAACTTCCAAAACTATGTTGAATAGTAATGGTGACAGTGGGCACCCTTGTCTTGCTCCTGACTTTAGGGGAAATGCTTTCAATTTTTCACCACTGAGGATAATGTTTGCTGTGGGTTTATCATGTATGGCTTATATTAGGTTGAGGTATGTTCATTCTATGCCTGCTTTCTGGAGCGTTTTTTTTTTTATTATTATTATCATAAATGGATGTTGAATTTTGTCAAAGGCTTTCTTTGCATCTACTGAGATAATCATATAGTTTTTTTTCTTTCAACTTGTTCATGTGGTGTATCACATTGATTGATTTGCAAATATTGAAGAATCTTTGCATCCCCGGGATAAAGTCCACTTGGTCATGATATATGATCTTTTTAATATGTTTTTGGATTCTGTTTGCTAGAATTTTGTTAAGGATTTTTGCATTTATGTTCATCAGTGATTTTGGCCTGTAGTTTTCTTTCTTTTGTGGTATCTTTGTCTGGTTTTGGTATTAGGGTGATGGTGGCCTCATAGAATGAGTTTGGCAGTTTACCTTCCTCTGCAATTTTCTGGAAGACTTTGAGTAGGATAGGTGTTAGTTCTTCTCTAAATTTTTGGTAGAATTCAGCTGTGAAGCCATCTAGTCCCAGGCTTTTGTTTGTTGGAAGATTTCTGATTACAGTTTCGATTTCCACGCTTGTGATGAGTCTGCTAAGGTTTTCTATTTCTTCCTGGTTCAGTTTTGGAAGGTTATACTTTTCTAAGAATTCATCCATTTCTTCCAAGTTGTCCATTTTATTGGCATATAGTTGCTGATAGAAGTCTCTTATGATCCTTTGTATTTCTGTGTTGTCTGTTGTGATTTCTCCATTTTCATTTCTAATTTTGTTGATTTGATTCTTCTTTTATTCTTGATGAGTCTGCCTAATGGTTTTTCTATTTTATTTATCTTCTCAAAGAACTAACTTTTAGCTTGTTGATTTTTGCTATGGTCTCTTTAGGTGTAAAGTTAGGTTATTTATTTGATTTTTCTCTTGTTTCTTGAGGTAAGTTTGTATTGCTATAAACCTTCCCCTTAGCACTGCTTTTACTGAATCCCATAGGTTTTGGGTTGTGTTTTCACTTTCATTCATTTTTATGCATATTTTGATTTCTTTTTTGATTTCTTCTGTGATTTGTTGGTTATTCAGAAGCATGTAGTTTAGCCTCCATATGTTTGCATTTTTAATAGTTTCTTCCTGTAGTTGACATCTAATCTTACCACATTGTGATCAGCAAAGATGCTTGGGATGACTTCATTTTTTTTTAATTTACCAAGGCTAGATTTATGGCCCAGGATGTGAGCTATCCTGGAGAAGCTTCCGTGTGCACTTGAGAAAAAGGTGAAATTCATTGTTTTGGGGTGAAATGTCCTATAAATATCAATTAGGTCTAACTGGTACATTGTATCATTTAAAGTTTGTGTTTCTTTGCTAATTTTCTGTTTAGTTGATCTATACATAAGTGTGAGTGGAGTATTAAAGTCTCCCACTATTATTGTGTTACTGTTAATTTCCCCTTTCATTCTTGTTAGCATTTGCCTTACATGTTTAGTTGAGTTCAGTCACTTAGTCATGTCCAACTCTTTGCAACCCCATGGACCACAGCACCCCAGGCTTCCCTGTCCATCACCATCTCCTGGAGTTTACTCAAACTCATGTCCATCGAGTTGGTGATGCCATCCAATGATCTCATCCTCTGTTGTCCCCTTCTCCTCCCATCTTCAGTCTTTCCCAGCATCAGGGTCTTTTCCAATAAGTCAGTTCTTTGCATCAGGTGGCCAAAGTATTGGAGTTTCAGCTTCAACATCACTCCTTCCAGTGAACACCCAGGGCTGATCTCCTTTAGGATGGACTGGTTGGATCTCCTTGCAGTCCAAGGGACTCTCAAGAGTCTTCTCCAACACCACAGTTCAAAAGCATTAATTCTTTGGCACTCAGCTTTCTTTGCAGTCCAGTCTCACATCCATACATGACTACTGGAAAAACCATAGGCTTGACTAAACGGATCTTTGTTGGCAAAGTAATGTCTCTGCTTTTGAGTATGCTATCTAGGTTGGTCATAACTTTTCTTCCAAGGAGTAAGTGTCTTTTAATTTCATGGCTGCAGTCACCATCTGCAGTGATTTTGGAGCCCCCCAAATAAAGTCAGCCACTGTTTCCACTGTTTCCCCTTCTATCTGCCATGAAGTGATGGGACGAGATGCCATGATCTTTAGAGTTTCTATTGAAAGATCAGCTGTTATCATTATGGGAATCCCCTTGTGCGTTATTTGTTGCCTTTCCCTTGATGCTTTTAATATTTGCTCTTTGTGTTTGATCTTCGTTAATTTGATTAATATATCTTTGGATGTTTCACCTTGAGTTTATCCTGTTTGGGACTCTCTGGGTTTCTCGGACTTGGATGGCTATTTCCTTCCCCATTTTAGAGAGGTTTTCAACTATTATCTCAGGTATTTTCTCATGGCCTTTCTTTTTGTCTTCTTCTTCTGGGATTCCTATGATTCGAATGTTGGGGTGTTTCACATTATCCCAGAGGTCTCTGAGGTTGTCCTCACTTCTTTTAATTATTTTTTCTTTTATCCTCTTTGCTTCATTTATTTCCACCATTCTATCTTCCACCTCACTTATCCTATCTTCTGCCTCAGTTATTCTACTGTTGGTTCCCTCCAGAGTGCTTTTGATCTAGTTATTGCATTATTCATTTTTGATTAACCCTTTTTTATTTCTTCTAGGTCCTTGTTAAAAATTTCTTGCATCTTCTCAATCCTTGTCTCCAGACCATTTATCAATAACTGAATTTTGTTTCCAAGATTTTGGATCATCTTTACTATTATTTTGAATTCTTTTTCAGGTAGACTCCCTATCTCCTCCTCTTTTGTTTGGTTTTGTGGGCATTTACCCCTTTACTTTACCTGCTGACTATTTCTCTGCCTTTTCATCTTGTTTAGATTGCTCTTTTTGGGGTGGCCTTTCTGTTGCTGGAAGTCTGTGGTTCCTCTCTATTGTGGAGGTTGCTCCCTGTGGGTGGGGTTGGACTAGTGGCTTGTCAAGGTTTCCTGGTTAGGGAAGCTTGCGTCGGTGTTCTGGTGGGTGGAGTTGGATCTCTTCTCTCTGGAGTGCAATGAAGTGTCCACTAGTGAGTTTTGAGGTGTCTTTGGGTTTGGTGTGACTTTGGGCAGCCTGTATTTTAATGCTCAGGGCTATTTTCCTGCATTGCTGGAGAATTAGCTTGGTATGTCTTGCTCTGAAACTTGTTGGCTCTTGGGTGGAGTTTGGTTTCAGTGTAGGTATGGAGGCTTTTGGATGAGCTCTTGTTGATTAATGTTCCCTGGGGTCAGGAGTTTCCTGGTGTTCTCAAGTTTTGGATTTAAGTCTCCTGCCTCTGGCTTTCAGTCTTATTCTTACAGTAGCCTCAAGACTTCTCCATCCATACAGCACTGATGACAAAACATCTAGGTTAATGGTGAAAAGACTCTCCACAGTGAGGGACACCCAGAGATGTTCACTGAGTTACATGGAGAAGACAAGAGGAAGGAGGGAGATAGAGGTGGCCAGGAGGAGAAAAGGGGAAATCAAAAGTGAGGAGAGCATTCTAGCCAGTAATCAATTCCTTATGTGCTTTCCACAGTCTGGAACAGTCAGAGAGGTTCACGGAGTTATACAGAGAAGAGAAGAGGGAGGAAGGAGATAGAGGTGACCAGGAGGAGAAGAGGGGGAGTGAAAAGGAGAGAGATAGATCTAGCCAGTAATCAGTTCCCTACGTGTTCTCCACAGCCCAGAACACTGAAAGAGATTCACAGAGTTGGGTAGAGAGGAGAAGCGGGAGGGAGGATATAGAGGTGACCGGTGGGAGAAAAAGGAGAGTAAAAAGGGGAGAGAGCAATCAAGGCAGTAACCACATCCCTAAGTAAAAACGGGTACTGAAGATTAGATTCTTTTCAATTAGCAATAATCACGCCTAAGATAAACCTCATTGGCTACGATACTGTCACTGCGCAAGCTGAAGATTAGATTCTTAAAGGTACAAAACTGATAACAAAAAGCAAAAAACAAAGATTAAAAATCTTAAAGTAGAGGTTAGACTCTCAAAAATACAATATGAAAGAGACAAGACAAAAATCACAAAAATTATAAAAAAAATATATATGAAATTTGCTTTAAAATAGGGTCTTTTTTTGCAAGGTAATAGTAGGTTATAAAAATGAAAATTAAAGGAGTAATAAAGAACTTAAAAATAAAAAAAATTTTAATTTAAAAATGATAATTGTAAAATATATCTGGGAATGTCTCTGGAGCTGTTGAAGGCAGTGTGGGGTCAGTTCAGTTCCTTAGAGAGGAGAAGCGGGAGGGAGGATATAGAGGTGACCGGTGGGAGAAAAAGGAGAGTAAAAAGGGGAGAGAGCAATCAAGGCAGTAACCACATCCCTAAGTAAAAACGGGTACTGAAGATTAGATTCTTTTCAATTAGCAATAATCACGCCTCAGATAAACCTCATTGGCTACGATACTGTCACTGCGCAAAGCTGGATTAGATTCTTAAAGGTACAAAACTGATAACAAAAAGCAAAAAACAAAGATTAAAAATCTTAAAGTAGAGGTTAGACTCTCAAAAATACAATATGAAAGAGACAAGACAAAATCACAAAAATTATAAAATATATATATATGAAATTTGCTTTAAAATAGGGTCTTTTTTTGCAAGGTAATAGTAGGTTATAAAAATGAAAATTAAAGGAGTAATGAACTTAAAAATAAAAAATTTTTTAATTTAAAAATGATAATTGTAAAATATATCTGGGAATGTCTCTGGAGCTGTTGAAGGCAGTGTGGGGTCAGTTCAGTTCCAGATAGTACCTTGTTCCAGCTTATACTTCTTCTCAAGGTCTATAGACCCCTTCCAATGTAGTCAGTGCTAACTACAGAGTTTTAATCTGTTGCACCTGTCACTTCCAGAGCGCCTCCCTCTTCTTTGTTTATTTTGGCTTCCTCTGTTTGCAAGTCTCTTCAGTGTCTAGTTTCCTCCCTGACACAAGGGGGCGAAGGTGGTCACTTATTTAGGCTAACTTGTTCAGTTGTGTTGTGGGGAGGGAGGAACACCGCAAACAAATATCACTGGCATTTGTGGGGAGTGCTTGCAGTGTCTGGGTCACACTGGGTTTGCTGCCACTCACGGTGTGTGTGCTTTCCTAGTCCACACTGCTCAGGCTCCAGGTTGCTCTGCAGGGGAACTCTCTGAAGTGGGACCTGGGTTGTGTGTACTTCCCAGGTCTAAGCTACTCAGGTTCAGGTGCTTGGGTACTCCACAAAGGCACAGACTCAGTTGGGCCTGCGTTTTGTGCTCTTCCCAGGTCTGAGCAGCTTAGGTGACTGGGTGCTTAGTGAGCACATTCTCCCAGCTGGGTGGTGCATCTTATCTCCTCCCGGGTCCCAGCCCCTCAGTTTCCTGGGTGCGCAGCAAGAGTGCCGTCTCAGATGTGTCTCCTCTGGGGAGCTGATCTCTGACCGCGACCCTTCTGGCAGATGTCAACCGTCCAGGATCCCAGGAAGACTTGGTTAGCAACTGGGAGCCTGCTCACGGTTTGGTGGAGGATGCCTTCTCTGGGGCTGAGATTGCCGCTTACCTTCCGGCTCTGGCTGTTGCCTGCCTGCCTCTCTGCCTCCGGTGTGGGGATGGGCCGGTCCACAACCCGCTAGCTCTCCTCTGGTATTTGCTCAGTCCTTTGTTCTGTGAGTAGGCCCGGCAGTGCCTTTGGTTAGAGCTTTCGCAGGAAAGTTCTTTTTTTTTTCTCTCTGCCTATCCCACAGTTTGGGTTGCTATCTCACGTTAGCGTCCTCAGATTGTCCTCAGGGCATTTCGGCCTGCTCCTTACCCTAAGCATGCAGCCCACAACTCCCTGTTCAGCCCCCACTCGCTGCTGGCCGACGCAAGCATCTGGGCTACTTCTCCCCTGGGAGTTGCAGTTAGGCGTGTAATCTGTGGGTTTTGTTTTTTTTTCCTCCTGGTTATGTTGCACTCTGAGGTTCCAAAACTCCCCACAGACCTGCTGGTGACAGGGTTTCCTGGTGTTTGGAAACTTCTCCTCCTTCACGACTCCCTCCCTGGAATGGGTCTCTATCCCTAACACTTTTGTCTCTCTCTCTCTTTTTATCTTTTATACTTTGTCCTACCTCCTTTCAAAGGGAATGGGCTGCCTTTCTGGGTGCCTGGTGTCCTCTGCCAGTGTTCAGAACTCGTTTTGTGGAATTTGCTCAGCGTTCAAATGATCTTTCAATGAATTTGTTGGGGGAGAACGTGGTCTCCACGTCCTATTCCTCCACCGTCTTAGGACCACCCCCCTTCACTCCCTTCTTATGTTTAGATAAACACAAGTAGATTATGAATGTCAACTATTTCTTTGTAGATTCCATTTACACTTTCTTATGGTTATATGCACATTACTGGATCGCCAAACTTCATTATAATTCATATTTCAAAGCATTGACTACTATTTTCACAAAATTTCCCACATTGAAAACTTCAGGCTAATTTTAATATGATTCTCTACGTGACGCTTTAACATTTTGCACATAAAAGTATTTTGAATGGTTTTACAAATCTGTGCCATTCCTGTCAGGAGCCATGAATTGTGTTAAGCACAATCTGCAGTTCGTAACACTCTCTCACAGTTGGTGTCTTCACAGTCTACATTTATTGTTTATGAAGCCACTTTTCATAGTATGTCTGCTTTCCACATTGTTAGGTTCTTTGATCTAAAACCTGCATCCTCTATGCGGCCAATAGGGAGCATAGAAAATAGTTTTCTGCACATAAAACTTCAGTGCTGTGATCACAGGGATAGTTGCGCTGAGAAGGTGTTTGGACTAGGTGGTTTAACAAGAGAAAGTCAAGCTGCGTTGTCAGGAATATATGAAACAAAAACCTTGAAATACTTTGGTAAAATTTGGGTTGTCTCCATAAATATTTCAGAAGAAAGAACGTAGAAACATCATTTAGTATCTCATACTTAGATTTCTGGAGAAGGTGACAAAGCTGGGATTGGGGAGGGGAGCTAGTGATGTCACAGAAGAGGAAACATCCTTCCTTCTGAGAGAAATAGAGACATCCTCTGACAGCAGCTAACCATGTGCCAAATTTGACCAGACTCTCTCTTTTTCTTTCCAGACACCGATATCTGTGTGTAGCCAGAGTTACATTTCAGGATTCAGAAAAACCCCACAGGAAGGACAACCTGTTTGCTGCTTCCACTTGTGCACTGTGTCCAGAGAGATACATTTCCAACCACACAGGTGAAATATTTCATAATGGTCTACGGTCACTCCACCTCCTACCTATTTCACCATGGAAAGAATACTGAGCACTTTGGGAAAGGAGTTACTAGCTATTAGTTTCTCAATTCATGCATTTACGCATTTTTTGATGACTTCATTTTTATTGCACTCAAATACATATCACATTAAAATTTATCATTTTAATTATTCTTGAGTACAATTCAGACATTAATAAATTTCTACTGCTGTACCACCTTTTCCACTGTTCTTCCACAGAACTTATAACCCCTAACTTCATCAGTTACATGAAACAGTTACTCTCAATTCCGTTACTCTCATTCTACTTTCTGTGTCTATGAATTTGACTGTTCTAAGTACATTCATAAATAAAAGCATATTCCTCCTTTGGCATGTGGCTTTTTTCTAAAGGATAAGACTTTCGAGGTTCATGTATGTTGTAGCATGTGGCAGGTAAATTCATTTCTTTTTAAGGCAGGACATTCTTGCATTGTGTGTATGCACCTCATTTTGTTTATCATTTATCTCTCAGTGGGCATCAGGGTTGTTTCCATTTTTTGGCTATTGTAAGTAATGCTGGTAAGATATTATCCAATTCACTGCCTTCAACTATAGGGAGTATACACCTAGATGGGAACTGCTCACTCTAACAGTAATTCTGTGTTAAATTTTTAAGAATTGCCAGACTGTTTCTCACAGCAGCTGCACCATTTTACATTCCCATCAAGAAGGTACAAAGGTTCCATTTTAACTTTCTCAGCAACACTTTCTAATTTGATGTCTGACTATTTCATCAGAGGGGATCAATATGCACACTGCATGAGATGGTATATTTCTATTTCTTACATATTTAAATGTTTTACAAATAAAAATTGGGATAATGAAATGGTGAGTCTGCTCGCTCTCTAGATGCTGAGCAGTGTGTCCCATGCCCAGACCGAGAGTATCCAAACAGGGAGAGAAATCACTGTCTCCCCGGGATTGTGACCTTCTGGCGTTCGAGGGTTCTCTGGGGATGTCACTGGCCTTCACAGCTCTGTGCTTGTGTGTTATCACGGCTGTAATTTTGTGGGTCTTTGTGAAGCACCGAGACACCCTCATGCTGCTTCTGCTGCTAAGTTGCTTCAGTCGTGTCCAACTCTGTGCGACTCCATAGACGGCAGCCCACCAGGCTTCCCCATCCCTGGGATTCTCCAGGCAAGAACACTGGAGTGGGTTGCCATTTCCTTCTCCAATGCATGAAAGTGAAAAGTGAAAGTGAAGTCGCTCAGTTGTGTCCGACTCTTAGCGACCCCCATAGTCAAGGCCAATAACCGGGCTCTCAGCCATGTCCTGCTCATCTCCCTCCCCCTGTGCTTCCTCTGCTCCTTACGCTTCATCAATCATCCCCACACAGCCACCTGCATCCTCCAACAGATCACATTTGGAGCTGTGTTCACTGTGGTTGTGGCCACTGTTTTAGCCAAAACCCTGGCTGTGATCCAGGCATTCAAGGCCTGGAAACCAGGAAGAACCTGGTTCTTCAGCAATGAGACAACTCTGGTCACAGGAGCTGCTGTCTTTCCCATGTACTCCATGATCCAGTGATTATCTGTGGAGTCTGGCTGGGAACCTCTCCCCCTTTCCTTGAGATGGACACTCACTCTGAGCCTGAGGAGCTCCTCATCACGTGCAACAAGGGCTCAGTCACTGCCTTCTACCATGCCCTGGGCTACCTGGGCTCCTTAGCCCTGGGGACCTTGTCCTCGGCTTTCCTGGACAGAAACCTGCCTGACGCCTTCCATGATGCCAAGTTCCCAACCTTCCGCATGGTGGTGTTTCTCAGTGTCTTGGTCACCCTTCTCCCCGTCTATCACAGCACCAAGGGCAAGGTCATGGTGGCTGCAGAGACCTTCACCTTCTTGCCTCCAGTGCTGGGCTCCTAGGCTGTATCTTTGTCCCAGAGTGCTACATTACCCTCCTAAGACCTGTGATGAATTATCTGAAAGGTTTAAAGAATCAAATAGATTCCAAGAGAAATTGGCATGCAGATTTTATCTCTTACATTTGCTTTGAATAATATACCACTCAGAGAGATAACATTATTCATTCAGATATTAGAAACAATCAAAACTGCTTCACCTCTATTCAGCCGGGGATTCTCTCTCTTTTTTAAGTCTCTGTGTACAACTACACTCAGTCATTAAGAGTTACAAAAAATTGTTCCATTTCAGATTAATGGCTCCTCAAAGCTTCCGTTACTAAGTCTAGGCGGGGCCTCCATCATTTAGTACATTGCATCTTTTTTGTTTGTGCTTTGTCATTCAGTCATGTCTGACTCTTTGCAATCCACCAAGCCCACCAAGCTCCTCTGTCCATGGCGATTCTCCCAGCAAGAACACTGGAGTGGGTTCCTATACCGTCTTCCAGAGGATCTTCCCAAACCAGGGATCAAACCCAGGTCTCCTGCATGGCAGGTGGATTCTTTACCGTTTGAACCTCCAGTAAGCACATCCTTTTTGTTTTGGCCATTCTTGTATCCAAAAGGTTCATTTTATATGTAAAAGCATTTCAGACTACCCTTATTGTATTTTGTCTGTTTGGTTTCATCAGCTGATGATGGAAATATACATATTAGCAGAAAATACTGAAAGTATACATGCTTTTCATATGTGTTAATGGAATTCTTTTAGAGATTTTAAATTTAAATTTTAATCTAAAAATGTATTTTTAAAGATAATTTTTTCTGAATACAGAAATTAAAGTTAAAAATAATTGTAATATAGTTTCTTCCTTCTTTCAAATCATAATTTTGCCACTTACTTAAAAATGGAAACTTAATCAACTCCCACGTTTCTAAATAAAATGGGCTTTTTCTGGAACCTCTGCCTCAATATTCTGTTTGTTCAGTTTTTCCTCCAATAATGAACATTTGAGAAATATTTTGGTATATTACTTTTTTCCCATATCCTCTCTAATGTTATATCCCTCAATAAAAATTCCTGTTTTACTTTGACAAAATTCCTTTTCTTGTGAATTTGAGATATTCTAACTTCTAGAATATCTAGAATATTGCTAACTTTTAGAAATTATACTGTTTCCAACTTTATTACACTGAATCACTTCATTTGGATGAAAATAAGCTCATTAAAATTTTTAAAAGACAAATTATTGCATTTATTTTAAATAATTTTAAAAACTTTTCATTTTGTATTGGGGTACAGCTGATTTAAAGTGTTTTGATTATTGATAAAGATGGTATTCTCTATTTAATCAGGGATTTTACTTCCTCTCAATGCTTTAGTTTTTCTTTTTCTCTATTTGTTTTAAAAGGCATTGATTTGTCATTTTTCATTATTACCTTCATTCCAACCATAGTTTATTTAGATTTTCTCTTTTGTATTTCTTGAGAAAGAAGCTCAGATTATTGTTTTCAGACATTTCTTGTACATTGTTGTAGTTGTTTAGTCACTAAGTTGTGTCCAGCTCTTTTCAACTCCATGGAGTGTAGCCCACCAGGCTCCTCTGTCCATGGGATTTCCCAGGCAAGAATGCTAGAGTGGGTTGCCACTTTCTTCTCCAGTCAGTCTTCCTGACTCAGGGACGAATCTGAGCCTTCTACATTGGCAGGTAGATTCTTTACCACTGAGCCACCAGGGAATGTTTTTGTAACCATATATTGCAATAAATTTCCCTTTCAGCAACTTTTTATGTGCATTCCAGAAATTTTGACATGATGCATTTTCAAATTCATTACTTTTTATCCATTTAAAAATTTCCATTAAGTTTTCTATTTTTTGTTGTTGTTGTTCAGTCCTAAGCTATGTCTGACTCTTCACAACCACATGGACTGCAGCATGCCAGGCTTCCTTGTTCTTCACTATCTCCCTCAGTTTGCTTAAATTCATGTCCATTGAGTCGGTGATGCCACCCAACCATCTCATCATCTGCTGTCCTCTTCTCTTTTGCCCTTAATCTTTCCCAGCATCAGGGTCTTTTCCAATGAGTTGGCTCTTCCCATTAAGTGGCCAAAGTATTAGAGCCTCAGCTTCAGCATTGGTCCTTCCAGTGAATATTCAGGGTTGATTTCCTTTAGGATTGACTGCTTGAATCTCCTTGCAGTCCAAGGGACTCTCAAGAGTCTTCTCTAGCTCCACAATTCTAAAGCATCAGTTCTTTGGTGCTTATCCTTCTTTATGGTCCAACTCTCATATCCATCCATATATGATTATTGGAAAAACAATAGCTTTGAGTATACAGGCCTTTGTCAGCAAAATTATGCCTCTGCTTTTTAATATGCTGTCTAGGTTTGTCATAACTTTTCTTCCAAGGAGCAAGCATCTTTTAATTTCATGTCTGCAGTCACCATCAGCAGTGATTTTGGAGCCCAAGGAAACAAAAATCTGCCACTGCTTCTACTCTGTCTCTTTCTGTTTGCCATGAAGTGATGGCATGGGATGCCGTGATCTTAGTTTTTTGAATATTGAGTTTTAAGCCAGTTTTCTCACTCTTCTCTTTCACCTTCATCAATGGCTCTTTAGTTCCTGTTTTAGTTCTTTTCTCTTTATTTGCTTGCAAATTTTTTTTGTCTTGAGCTTTCAGAAGGTCAATTACAGTGTCTTGGCAAGTCTTTCTGTGGGGAAAGGGCAGAAGAACTGTTTTGAGTTCTGCTTAGCTTAAAATCTGTAGTTTTATGCCTTTCTCCATGTTTGAGATATTTTCAGCTAATAGTTCTTAAATTATTTCTCAGCCTCACATACTTGATCTTCTGTTAAGAGGACTTCAAGGACATAAATATTACATTATTTGCTATATTTTCACAGGTCTCTGAGGCTTTGTTCATTTTTTTTCCAATCTATTTTCTCTAGATACATTAAATTCTATTGATCCAAACTCAGATTCACCACTTCTATCATCTGCCAACTCCAATATACAATTGAGTTCACCCAGAGTTTTTTCTTTCAATTATTATATTTTTTCAACTCTACAGTTTTCATTTGGTTTTGTGCCTTCTATTTCTTTGCTGGCATTTTCCATATTTTTGTTTCAAGATTTTTTTTCTAATTTTTAATTGAAAAAATTTGTGATGGTTGCCTTAACATTCTCATAATTCCAAAATATGAGACGTTCCAAGGAGAGCATCTTATGATAGTCATTCAAGGATAGTCATCCTATGACTGTCTGTGTCCTACTAGTAATTTTCTTGGTCCATGACATAATCTGTGATTTTTCTATACTTTTTATTCTTTCCTGGACTTTTTACGTATTGAGATACTCCAGATCCTATTTAATCTTCCCTTTTCACAGACATTCATCTCAGTTAGGTTTATTGCATTGGTCCTGATATCATTTTGTGTGCCATGATTCCCATGACAATGCAGTTTTCAG
The DNA here is from genome assembly GCA_006408695.1 of Aepyceros melampus. Taxonomy (NCBI): domain Eukaryota; kingdom Metazoa; phylum Chordata; class Mammalia; order Artiodactyla; family Bovidae; genus Aepyceros; species Aepyceros melampus. Next base: position 200,457 of record SJXQ01008639.1, read on the forward strand.
AGCTCTTGGAGTGCCGCTCTGTCCTGCCTTGGAAGACAGCATAGCCTCTCACACTGCAGTTCAGATTTTACAGTTTGGGCATATTATATCAGTTCACATTTGCTTCATGAGGTGACTACCAAGCACTTCTTGTGTAGCATTGAAGAGGCCCTTTCTTGAGCTCCTTCCTCTCCAAGGTCCTCCTCCCTTCCTCTCTGAGTGAATGAAGGATGCCCCATGCCCACTCTGGGTGGAAGTAGAAGTTTGGACTCCATATCTTCGAGAAAAGAAAAAGGACATGTCACCCTGGGTTTCCTGCTGCCATTGCATGCATGCTAAGAAACTTCAGTCATGTCAGACTGTGCAACCCTATGGACTGTAGCCCACCAAGCTCCTCTTTCTATAGGATTCTCCAGGCAAGAATACTAAACTGGGTTGTCATGCTCTCCTCTGGGGGATCTTCCTAACTCAGGGGTTGAACCCTGCATCTCTTATGGCTCCTGCAATGGCAGGCAGGTTCTTTACCACTAGCGCCACCTGGGGAGTCCTCCTGCTGCCATTACATGGAAGCAAATGTCCAGACCTCCTTCTTAAGTCTCCCTGATACCGATCCAGCAGGCTATATCCTATATCTGTGGGAGACAATAGGACAAACTCCCAGCTTTGTCTCCATTGATATATACTGAATATGAAAGCACCCACCTGGATTGCTGGCTGTTTTCTGCTGGAGGTGGGGTGAGTAGGAGAGCAGATTTCTGACCTACTCTTGTTGATGTTGCCCAGTGGGCCTATAGTGTGACTTCTTGGTCACTTGCTGTCATGGGACTAGAGAGTCAGTGAAGCCTGGGTCAGCAGCAAGGAACATACCTTACGCTATCTGATGACCCTAGATGGGTAACAGGCTTCTATACTTCCTACTTAGTTCCCACTGATGTCAGGGGGTTATCCGTGGTTTTGGGTGGTGTAGGGCAAGTTTTGTCAAAAATGTTTCTGTTCTGTGAGCCCCATGTTCTAATCTTTTGGCCAAAGAGAACAGGTCCTCCTTAGGGTTCTGTTCAGTTCAGTCGTGTCCGACTCTCTGTGACCCCATGAATCGCAGCATGCCAGGCCTCCAACTCCCGGAGTTCATTCAGACTCACGTCCATCGAGTCAGTGATGCCATCCAGCCATCTCATCCTCTGTCATCCCCTTCTCCTCCTGCCCCCAATCCCTCCCAGCATCAGAGTCTTTTCCAATGAGTCAACTCTTCACATGAGGTGGCCAAAGTACTGGAGTTTCAGCTTTAGCATCATTCCTTCCAAAGAATCCCAGGGCTGATCTCCTTCAGAATGGACTAGTTGGATCTCCTTGCAGTCCAAGGGACTCTCAATAGTCTGAGGGGGATTAAAATGGACGAAGTCTCGTTCAGGCTTCAAAAGCAGGGGAGCAGGCCTCTGACCTGCTTCTGACTTGCCTGGATACTTCCTGGATGCCTGCAAGCACAGCTGGTCAGAGGGCACTTTAGTTAAGAAAGGAAGTGAATCTTGGAATTTTTCAGCCCCTGGAGGTCTGGCCAACCCCCCAGCATCTAATGAAATCCTATGACTTGTAAGGTGAAACAAAACAGTAAAAAATTGTAAAGAGGTTAAAGTAAAACCAGAGCTGCACTTTTGTGGGCAAACTGATGATGTTATCAGTTGGTGATGGGAGCTCCCAAAACTGTGATTTGAAGTGTCATCTGTGGGGTGGATGCACTCCCACCCGCCTGGGGCCCTTTTCAAATTGGGACTCCAGATTGCTGTAAACTAAGGACTTCCCAGTGCTGTTTAAGTTTGGATGTAGGTTGGCCTAATTTGATGATTTATACGCAGTTACTTCTCTGTTGTTTCTATTTCTTTTCTTTTAATGACTGTAGATTGAAATTAAGTCAAATAATTTTCTATATAAAGTTGAAATGGTTTATATGTATAATGAGTGGTTTCTTTGTTAAAAAAAAATCCTTCAAACCTAAAATGAAAGAAAAACTTTCAGCAAAACAGGTTCTTTTTGCTTGTTTGTGTCTGTTGGTATTTCCAGGTTGCAAGTTTCTCTGGTGATCAGTATGAGATAAAGAAGTGATTCAAATAAAACCTAAGACCTCACAGTTGTGTTTTTCCTCAAATGTGGAGGTTCTTTCCCAGTCTGTCTTCCTCTTTTCTTCTTTCAATTTCCACACATAGTCTGTTTAATTATTTCCATGGTTTTTAATTGTATTTAGCATAGAGCGTCAAAAAAATGAGTCTACACTGTCTTATCCAGAACCAGAAAGCACATCTTTTTTTTTTTAAGGGTTTAATACCATTTTAAATTTTCTATTTTACTATCTATTTCTATTCTTTGAATTACATATTAGGATGGGTATTACATCTTAAATTTATTTTATTGTGACAAAAAACACACAACATAAAATTCACCCTGCAAACAGTTTATAAGCATACATTACATTATGTTCAACCACATGCACACAGTTGTGCAATGGATTCTCAGAACTGCCCCCCCCCCCAACATTATGCATGAGTGAAACTATACTCACCAAACAGCTCCCCAGATCCCTTTACCCCTGTCTTGGAAACCACCTTTCTAGTTTGCTTTTATGTTTGACTACTTTAGATATCTCATTTAAGTGGAATCATGCAACTTCTGTTCTTTTGTACTGATCTATGTCGCTTACCCGGGGAAGGCGATGGCACCCCACTCCAGTACTCTTGCCTGGAAAATCCCATGGATGGAGGAGCCTGGTGGGCTGCAGTCCATGGGGTCGCGAAGAGTCGGACACGACTGAGCGACTTCACTTTCACTTTTCACTTTCATGCATTGGAGAAGCAAATGGCAACCCACTCCAGTGTTCTTGCCTGGAGAATCCCAGGGACGGGGGAGCCTGGTGGGCTGCTGTCTATGGGGTCGCACAGAGTCGGACACGACTGAAGCAACTTAGCAGCAGCAGCAGCAGCATGTCGCTTACCATTATGCCCTCAAGGCTCACGCATGTTATAGCATATGACAGGATTTCCTTCCTTTTTAAGGTTAAATAATATTCCATTGTATGTATATGACACATTTTCCTTATTCTTTCATCCATTAAAGTGCATTTAGGTTGTTAACATCTCTTTGCTGTTTTTAATAATGCTGCAATGCATGTTTTTCCCTCTGCAATGCATTTTTAAAAATGATTTCCTGGCAGTTAATGAGATTCAAAAAAAGTCTTCTTACATGCATTAACATTATAAATTACATTAATTTATGTCAATTATGACATAATGTCATAAATGTCATTAATTACATTTCTAAATTTCTAAAGTATTTGTTCAGTTCGGTTCAGTCGCTCAGTCTGTCTAACTCTTTGCGACCCCATGGACTGCAGCACACCAGGCTTCCCTGCCCATCACCAACTCCCGGAGTTTCCTCAAACTCATGTCCATCAAGTCGGTGATGCCATACAACCATCTCATTCTCTGTCGTCCCTTTCTCCTCCCACCTTCAGTCTTTCCCAGCATCAAGGTCTTTTCCAATGAGTCAGTTCTTCGCATCAGGTGGCCAAAGTATTAGAGTTTCAGCTTTAGTATCAGTCCTTCCGAAGAATATTCAGGTCTGATTTCCTTTAGGATAGACTGGTTGGATCTCCTTGCAGTCCAAGGGACTCTCAAGAGTCTTCTCCAAGATCACAGTTCAAAAGCATCAATTCTTCGGTGCTCAGCTTTCTTTATAGTCCAACTCTCACATCCATACATGACTACTGGAAAAACCATAGCTTTGACTAGACAGACCTTTGTTAGCAAAGTAATGTCTCTGCTTTTTAATAAGCTGTTACTTATTTGTTACTTAACAGTAAATCTTGCCTGGTTATGATTTGTATTAATATCAATTCATTAATAATTTAAGAATTTTGCATCAAAGGCTTTATTATGCTTGGAGTCTTTTGGGCCTAGAAAAGAAAACAACAGTCTCAAAGGCCCTTGCTGAATCATCTAACTTTGGAGAAAACAAAACAGAACTTTAGGTCCCACCCTGATGCTCCAGGCTGGTTCCATCTATCTGGGACTTATTACCCCCTGTCCGGAAACCTTCCACCTCCTACACCTGCCCAGAAGACTTATCACCCCCTGTCCAGAAACCTTCCACCCCCTACATCTGCCCAGAAGACTTATCACCCCCTGTTTGGAAACCCCCCACCCCCTACACCTGCCCAGAAGACTTATCACCCCTTGCCCAGCTACAAATGCCATCTCACCTTACCCAAAACATCCCGCCTGATTAGCGTTTCCTTATCGCTTTCACAAACCTCCCTATAAATATGGAGCCTCCCTGATCCCTCTCCTGGTCATTAGGCTGACTGTTGCCCATCCTTGCCTGATAAAGGTAACCTACTTCTGTTGAGGTCGTCTTTCCTCTTTCTGCCTCGGCCCGAACTATACCTTACAATAATGGATTTATTGTGTATGTTTATGTTCAAGAAGCTTGCATAATATGGGATTCCTGATACTTGAGTATTTAGTAAAGTTTTGTAGTGAACCTCTAGGATAGGAAGTACCTTCCTAGATTTGAGACAGAAATCCAATAAATAAAGTGATTGATATATTTAACTATATCAGAAGAAAACTGGTTTTATTAAACTGTTTTCTACATACTTTTTTACTTGCTATAATGAGATATTATTTTACTAATGAAAATAAAGTTCAATAATGATTTTGAAATAACTATTGAAAATGTTAATGAAATATTTACATTTTAGCAATAAGCTCCCCTTGATTTCTTCATCTGTAAAATGGAGATAGATACTAGTATCTTCCTTATGGGTTGCTGTGAAAATACTCCAAAGTAAAGTACATTAAGTGGCTTCAGTGGTAAAGAACTCGCCTGCCAATGCAGGAGACACAGGTTTAATCCTTCCATCAGGAAGATTCTCCTGGAGAAGTAAATGGTAACCCACTCCAGTATTCTTGCCTGGGAAATCCCATGGACAGAGGAGCTTGGAGGGCTACAGTCCATGGGGACACAAAGTGTCAGACACAACTTAGTGACTTAAACAACAATGTACAGAAAATGCTTGTAACGTATTGTGCAATGTAATGTTCTATTCATTTTCCCACCAGGGTGATTACCATTTTTTTTTTTTTAAATGCTTGAAGTCTGTGATTCTTAAATTCTATGTTTGCAAAGAGATCCTTTTTTAAATAAATTCTACCAAGTTTGATGATCTCTTGGAAAAATTCAGGTTTCTGTGTGTGTGTTTGTATGTATCTATAAATCCATGGACAGAGGAGCCTGGTAGGCTGCAGTCCATGGGGTCGCTAAGAGTCTGACACGACTGAGCGACTTTACTTTCACTTTTTACTTTCATGCGTTGGAGAAGGAAATGGCAACCCACCCCAGTGTCTTGCCTGGAGAATCCCAGGGATGGGGAAGCCTGGTGGACTGCGGTCTATGGGGTCGGACCGACCCCATAGAGTCAGACCGACTGAAGCGACTCAGCAGCAGCAGCATACACGTATATCTCAAACAAAACTTTAAGCCTTATGAAAAGCTACTTACCCAGTCTTTATTTTGACTTCCACAAAGAACTTCTTGTTTTTCTGGTTGTAATTCTGTATTTCTAAATTAGCTACTTATATGGCTTTTTCATTTTTCAGCTTTTGATTTTTTTCTAATAATCTTCTTCTCTGAGAAAATTAGCATGTACTTTTCTTGCTATGTTAAAATGTAATTCCCCTTATAATTATACAATGTTAGGATAAATTGAAAGTCAATAACTATTATTTTATTACATAGATGTTTATCATTCTAGGACTTGAGGCTGATCCAGATATTATGATTACATTTTCTTTCTCATTTTTTTCTTTGGATCATCTAAATGGTAAATTTCTCATTTGTTTAATTTCTAAGAATTCATCACTGGTTTATCTTTCTCCAGTATAAATTTAAATCTCTTTTCAGTAAATCCAGATGCAATTTATCAGCTTCAGTTCCTGCTTAGGGACTTCCCTCTTGGAACTGTACAAACACATAAACAGACATACCTATATACACTATTTATCTGGATGGTTAGAGGAGAAAATTATGGTTATATCCAGGCAAAAGGACTACGAGATGGTATGAGACAGAACATTTTACTGACTGTACCACTGTTTGAAGATTTCCTATATGTATATCTATGACCTAGCCCCCTCTCCCACAAAAAATTAAAATAAAATAGCGTCAGATCCCTATCTACTGGTTTGTGATAGCAAGTTAAAGAGAAAAGTTAATATACAATCCAATTTTATAAAAAATTTAAGGACGGCCGCAGAAAACAAACAAACAAAAAAACCCACCTAAATATGGCATGTGGTTTTGTTGGGCTGTGTGAGGTTCCTGAACATGGGGAAAGGACTGAAGAAAAGCTGTTTGTTTAGCTTTCACTACTTGTTGTTTAGTGGTTAAGTCACATTTCTCTCTTTTGAGATCAACCCTGGGATTTCTTTGGAAGGAATGATGCTAAAGATGAAACTCCAGTACTCTGGCCACCTCATGTGAAGAGTTGACTCATTGGAAAAGACTCTGATGCTGGGAGGGATTGGGGGCAGGAGAAGGAGGAGACGACAGAGGATGAGATGGCTGGATGGCATCACTGACTCGATGGACGTGGGTTTGAGTGAACTCTGGGAGTTGGTGATGGACAGGGAGGCCTGGCGTGCTGTGATTCACGGGGTCGCAAAGAGTCGGACACGAATGAGCGACTGAACTGAACTGAACTCCTCTGTCCATGGGATTTCCCAGGCAAGAATACTGGAAGGGGTTGCCATTTCCTCCTCTAGGGCATCTTCCCCACCCAGGGATCGAACCAGCCTCTCCTGCATTGACAGATGGATTCTTTATCACTCAGCAACCAGGAACTCCCCAGCCACCCGCACCTCGCAACCTGTACAGCCCAGGGAATCCATGGACGGCCCCATCACTCCCCCACACACCCCCGCCAACCCGCCGCCTTCAATCCGGTCCCTGGAGCCGCCTTCTCCCGCTCTCCGGCGCATCCTTATCCCCGCCCCTGGAACTAGTCTCTGCCCAGCGTTAGGCTGTGAGACTCTAGCACCGCCCCTCAGATCCGTACCCAGTCAAAGCCCGGGCCTTAGTCCCCTCACAGGACGGGTGTCCGCCCACAACCGAGCCCTCCAGGCTTGGTTCCGCCCACAAGCTGGTACCCGCCCACAGCCCCGCCCCTAGAGCCGGTTTCAGTCCTGGCTCTGACCCACACTAAGGCTCACCCTTGGACTCACTACGCAAACGAGAACACCTCGTCCGAGGCTTGGGTGCAAGGCCGCAGTCGCCCGCCGCCTCAACCCTGCAGGGCCCCACTGTCCGCGGCGGCTCGATGCCGGAAACTGAAGCCCCTGCTCCAGCCCAAGACCGGAAGCGGAAGCGTCGATGGTACAGAGGAAGAAATGCGGGGCGGCTCGCTGAACTGTGGGTACGGTCTTCTCAGCTGGGGGATTGGATTCACGTGGTATGTTCAGCATCACTGCGAGAGGCAGGACTCTGTGGGCTGCCGGCACTCCTGGGCTCCCGTAGGAGTCTAGGAAGGGGCATGAGTTTGGGGCAGCCAGGTCACAGGCTGTAGCGTTCCTCCCCCTTTCCCATGAGCCGCGTTTCCACCCCCGGGGCCTCAGGCTGCTCCAGCAGGTCGGCTCATAGCCTCGGTTTCCTCCTAGCTCTGGGCACCGCTGTCCCCTTCTCAGAATTCCCCATCTCCCCACCATCTTACCCCGGTGTGTTTTTTGCCTCCTAGGGGACATTTAGTCGTCTGGAGGCATTGTTTTGGTTGTTACAAATGGGAGGGGCTGCTATTGGCTTCAAGTGTAAATAGACCCCGTGACAGAGCATTATCAATAGTGCTGAGGTTTGCAAACCCTGTTCTAGGGTCTTAAAATCTTCAAAGCTCTGAATGAACTTAAAAGGTTAGCGGAGACACTTTTAGTGCCCTTGAGTGACGAGTCTTGTTAAAAGTGTCTGGAATCACAAAAAGACAGTCACTATCCAGTTAAAAGAGTTGAACACGTTGAATGAATGCACACCGCGTGAAGCCGCTTCCTCTTACTCAGAGGGCAGATGGCTGGACAAGAACCAGGAAAATCTAGTCGTAACCTGCAATTACGTGTTAAATCGGTACAGTAAAATTAATACAAAGAAAGAAAAGTGAATGGTGTGGCCCTTCCATCCAGCAATTGTATTATGCCGCCCAAAAAATCTCAAAAGCAATCTTTGTATCCTTTTTCTCCCCTCACCCCCCAACAGACAAGTAAATTATCTCTGGAGTTCAAATCTGAGTTGAAACCAGTCTCAAGGGTCACCTGTCCTCATTGACACGTGGATTTCTGTGTGACCAGGTGAGTACCATGTGGATCTTGTAAAAACAATTCCAGCAGCCTCAGCTATGCAGAACTGCTAATAGGCCTTTCCTGTGCTCAGTTGTAAACACAAGGAGTCACTAAAAGTGCAAGTATCTTAAAAAAAAAAAATTTGTTTGATGGGGATTATATTCAAGGGAGGGAGAAGGTGATGGCACCCCACTCCAGTACTCTTGCTGGAAAATCCCATGGATGGAGGAGCCTGGTAGGCTGTAGTCCATGGGGTCGCTAAGAGTCGGACACGACTGAGCGACTTCACTTTCACTTTTCACTTTCGTGCATTGGAGAAGGAAATGGTAACCCACTCCAGTGTTCTTGCCTGGAGGATCCCAGGGACGGGGGAGCCTGGTGGGCTGCCGTTATGGGATAGCACAGAGTCGGACACGACTGAAGTGACTTAGCATATTCAAAGGAAAGATAGTAAGAAGTGTGGTGATGCATGTGTAAATAAGTAAATACAGTTATGTGCAAGTGCACATTAAACAAACATGTAAATAACTATACATAAGTAACAAATATAGATTTACTTGCGTTCCATAATGCTGAAAATTTTAGGATTTTATATATTTTAAGTATATTTTATATATTTAAGTATAAATATATGTGTGTATCTATAGTATCAAAAGTCATCCCACTAAAGACTAGCAGGACTGCTCAGCAGCATTTCTCAGGCCTGGTTCAGTTTGACTTCTAAAACCCTATAAATCTTCCACAAAGATTCAAAACAGGTTGCATGGGGGAAACAGTAATTTGTACTTTTTTATATTGGCAACAGAAATTCAAAATTGAATTAACAAGCAACCAAATGTCTTTTGAGCAAGTGTTTGGTTTTATTTTGTGTTTTGTTTTGTTTTATCTTCATGAGATTTAAAAATCAGTTGGAGGAATACTGAGCAACAGCTTATAGATGGAAGGGTAGGGCAGTCGTTTCTGCAGATTATACTCTACACCTTGTTTTCTAATAAGAATTAACTTTATTTCTTTAACTGTTTCTGAAATACAGTTTGGTGATTTATATTGCAGACAGTCATTTTGAGTAATCTTATATTGTTGGTTTTCACGAATTGTTTGTGTTTGTGTGTGGCCTTTTTCATTCTGTCTTTTCTGTAACGTTCTTAAGAGGAATGCTTGCTTGTCATGCAGTAGATATGCTTTGAGTGCACAATTTATGGTGACCAACTATCCTCTTTTATTTGACTGAGGGGTTTGCTGGGCTTGCCAGGTGGCTCAGTGGTGAAGAATCCCCCTGCCAATGCAGGAGACCCAAGTTTGGTCCCTGGGTCGGGAAGATTGCCTAGAGAAGGAAGTGGCAACTCACCCACTCCAGTATTGTTACCTGGAAAATCCCGTGGGCAGAGGAATCTCACAGGCTACAGTCCACGGGTTGCAAAGAGTTGGATATGATTGAGGGTTTTGCCAGGACACAGAATATTTTGGATTCAAACTAGGATTAGGACTCTAGGCATGGATTGAGAGAATTAATATTGTTAAAATGTCCATAGTACCCAAGACAATATACAGGTTGAAAGTAATCCCTATCAAAATTCCAGTGGTATTTCTTACAGAAATAGAACACCTAAAATTTGTATGAAAGTGCAAGAGCAATGGTTTATAGTTTTCAGTATATAGGTCTTTCACACCCTTGGTTAAATTCCTAGGTATTTTATTCTTTTTGGTGCAATTGTATAATGGGATTGTTTTCTTAATGTGTTTTTCTTATAGGCCATTATTAGTGTAAGGAAACAACAGATTTTGTGTGTATTGATTTTGTACCCTGCAGCTTTACTGAATTCAGTTGTTATGTAAGTTTTTTAATGAAATATTTATGATTTTCTATATGTAAAATCATGCCATCTGCAAATAGTGAAAAGGTTTTACTTTTTTCTTTCCAATTTAGATGCCTTTTATTTCTTTTTCTTGCCTGATTGCTCCAGCTGAGACTTCAAGTACTATGTTGAATAGAAGTGGCAAGAGTTTTCAGTATATAGGTCTTTCACACCCTTGGTTAAATTCCTAGGTATTTTATTCTTTTTGGTGCAATTGTATAATGGGATTGTTTTCTTAATGTGTTTTTCTTATAGGCCATTATTAGTGTAAGGAAACAACAGATTTTGTGTGTATTGATTTTGTACCCTGCAGCTTTACTGAATTCAGTTGTTATGTAAGTTTTTTAATGAAATATTTATGATTTTCTATATGTAAAATCATGCCATCTGCAAATAGTGAAAAGGTTTTACTTTTTTCTTTCCAATTTAGATGCCTTTTATTTCTTTTTCTTGCCTGATTGCTCCAGCTGAGACTTCAAGTACTATGTTGAATAGAAGTGGCAAGAGTGTGGGCATCCTTGCCTGTTCCTGATCTTAGAGGAAAAGCTTTCAGCTTTTCACATTGAGTATGATGTTAGCTGTGGGCTTATTATATATGGCCTTCAGTATCTTGAGGTATGTTTCCTCTGTACCTGCTTTGTGGAGAGTTTTTATCATAAATAGATGTTAAATTTTGTTTAATACTTTTTCTGCATCTGTTGAGATAATTATATGATTTTTTTTTTCCCTTATTTTGTTTATGTGGTATACCACACTGATTGAATTGAACCACCCCTTTATCCCTGGAATAAATCCTACTTGATCATGGTGTGTGATCCATGGTGTATGATCTATTGTGGAATTTGGTTTGTTAATATTTTGTTGAGGATTTTTGCATCTGTTCATCAGGGCTGTTGACCTGTAATTTTCTTTTTTGTGTGACTTCCTTGTCTGGTTTTCAGTATCAGGGAAATACTTTCCCTGTGAACTGTTTGAAAGAATTTCCCCCTCTTCTATTTTTGGGAAGAGTTTGAGAAGGCTTGGTGTTAGTTCTTCTTGAAATGTTTGGTAAAGTTAATCTGTGCAGCTGCTTGGCCCTGGGCTTTTATTTGCTGAGAGATTTTTTATTACTGATTCAGTCTCCTTGCTAGTGATCAGTCTGTTCAGATTTTGTATGTCATCAGAGAAATAGAAAATGTGAACTGCTAATGTTGACAGGGGCTTCCCTGGTGGCTCAGTAGTATAAAATCTACCAGCCAATGCAGGAGACATGGATTCAATCCCTGGGTCGGGAAGGTCCCTTGGAGAAGGAAATAGCAACCCACTGCAGTATTCTTGCCTGGGAAATCCCTTGCATGGAGGAGGCTAGCAGACTACAGTCCATGGGGTTGCAAAGAGTCGGACATGAGTTAACAACTAAACAACAACAGTCTTTCAAATAGATTCCTTGTAGTATGATGACAGGAATATGATAAATGTTTTGCATTTCACTTGAGGTTGACAGATTTCCTTCCATAGGGGCTGTATTTGTACCCCAACAATGTATAAGAATGCTCTTACGTACAGCCTTGGCAATGAAAGATGTGGTCCCCTGTGTCTTTGCTGGTCTAACAGATAAGAAATGGTATCATTGTAGTTGCAATCTCTGTTTTTGTTCTGTAAATAAGATCAGTGGCAGTTCTACCAATTGAATAGGTACTGGTGGAAACTGAACAAAACTGTGTCTCAGAGTGGGTGGGACATGAGGAAATGAGATAGAGAGTGGAAAAAAAAAAAAAAACTTTGGCTGTGATGAGGGAGAGAGACTGGGTGGTAACTAGAAAGAAAACTCTGTGGTTAGAATAGTTCAGTTCAGTTGCGCAGTCGTGTCCGACTCTTTGCGACCCCATGAATCGCAGCACACCAGGCCTCCCTGTCCATCACCAACTCCCGGAGTTCACTCAGACTCACGTCCATTGAGTCCATGATGCCATCCAGCCATCTCATCCTCGGTCGTCCCCTTCTCCTCCTGCCCCCAATCCCTCCCAGCATCAGGGTCTTTTCCAATGAGTCAACTCTTCGCATAAGGTGGCCAAAGTACTGGAGCTTCAGTTTTAGTATCATTCCTTCCAAAGAAATCCCAGGGTTGATCTCCCTCAGAATGGACTGGTTGGATCTCCTTGCAGTCCAAGGGACTCTCAAGAGTCTTCTCCAACACCACAGTTCAAAAGCATCAATTCTTCTGTGCTCAGCCTTCTTCACAGTCCAACTCTCACATCCATACATGGCCACAGGAAAAACCATAGCCTTGACTAGACGGACCTTTGTTGGCAAAGTAATGTCTCTGCTTTTGAATATACTATCTAGGTTGGTCATAACTTTTCTTCCAAGGAGTAAGCGCCTTTTAATTTCATGGCTGCAGTCACCATCTGCAGTGATTTTGGAGCCCAAAAAAACAAAGTCTGACACTGTTTCTACTGTTTCCCCATCTATTTCCCATGAAGTGATGGGGCCAGATGCCATGATCTTCGTTTTCTGAATGTTGAGCTTTAAGCCAACTTTTCCACTCTCCTCTTTCACTTTCAACAAGAGGCTTTTTAGCTCCTCCTCACTTTCTGCCATAAGGGTGGTGTCATCTGCATATCTGAGATTATTGATATTTCTCCCAGCAATCTTGATTCCAGCTTGTGTTTCTTCCAGTCCAGCATTTCTCATGATGTACTCTGCATATAAGTTAAATAAGCAGGGTGACAATATACAGCCTTGACGTACTCCTTTTCCTATTTGGAACCAGTCTGTTGTTCCATGTCCAGTTCTAACTGTTGCTTCCTGACCTGCATACAGATTTCTCAAGAGGCAGGTCAGGTGGTCTGGTATTCCCATCTCTTTCAGAATTTTCCACAGTTTACTGTGATCCACACAGTCAAAGGCTTTGGCATAGTCAATAAAGCAGAAATAGATGTTTTTCTGGAACTCTCTTGCTTTTTCCATGATCCAGCGGATGTTGGCAATTTGATCTCTGGTTCCTCTGCCTTTTCTAAAACCAGCTTGAACATCAGGGAGTTCACGGTTCACATATTGCTGAAGTCTGGCTTGGAGAATTTTGAGCATTACTTTACTAGCATGTGAGATGAGTGCAATTGTGCGGTAGTTGGAGCATTCTTTGGCATTGCCTTTCTTTGGAATTGGGATGAAAACTGACCTTTTCCAGTCCTGTGGCCACTGCTGAGTTTTCCAGATTTGCTGGCAAATTGAGTGCAGCACTTTCACAGCATCATCTTTCAGGATTTGAAACAGCTCAACTGGAATTCCATCACCTCCACTAGCTTTGTTCGTAGTGATGCTTTCTAAGGCCCACTTGACTTCACATTCCAAGATGTCTGGCTCTAGATTAGTCAACACATCATCATGATTATCTGGGTCATGAAGATCTTTTTTGTACAGTTCTTCCGTGTATTCTTGCCACCTCTTCTTAATATCTTCTGCTTCTGTTAGGTCCAGACCATTTCTGTCCTTTATCGAGCCCATCCTTGCATGAAATGTTCCCTTGGTATCTCTAATTTTCTTGAAGAGATCTCTAGTCTTTCCCATTCTGTTCTTTTCCTCTATTTCTTTGCATTGATTGCTGAAGAAGGCTTTCTTATCTCTTCTTGCTATTCTTTGGAACTCTGCATTCAGATGCTTATATCTTTCCTTTTCTCCTTTGCTTTTTGCTTCTCTTCTTTTCACAGCTATTTGTAAGGCCTCCCCAGACAGCCATTTTGCCTTTTTGCATTTCTTTTCCATGGGGATGGTCTTGATCCCTGTCTCCTGTACAATGTCACGAACCTCATTCCATAATTCATCAGGCACTCTATCTATCAGATCTAGACCCTTAAATCTGTTTCTCACTTCCACTGTATAATCATAAGGGATGTCTCACTACTAAAAACACTGCATTGAGCTTAAATGGTGTGAGGGAGTCCAGTAGAGTGGGAAAGCTTGAAAGGAAGGGCAAAGTAGAGATCATTGCTGGGTGTCCAACTCCTAAAAGGGATGGAGCACAGAACAGAGCTGCCCCACCCGGCATTGTAGAGAAGCCAGGTCCTGATTTATAACCAGAGAGGGAGAAAACCATGGCGCAGGACACAGTTTTGGTGACAAGATGGGAAGGTAGATTCCTTCTCACGAAGATGACTAAGAAGTAGGATGCAGGACCATCTGCTAAAAGTGAGGATGTATTTGTTACCTATCGCTGTGTGACAGATCATCCCCATCCTTAGTAACTGAAACAGTAATCCTTAGCTGGGCTTCCTTGCTGGCTCAGTGGTTAAGAACATGCATGCCAGTGCATTTTAAAGGTAGCGGTGTGTACAAACACATACTGCATTTTGATGGAGGACGTGATGGACAGTCTACGAAAGGCTCATCCTCAGTAGCCTGGAGAGAGAGACTGTGACAACTTCATATTTTCCTATTCATTCCAGAGCCCAGTCTTGAGTGCACTGTGGGGACAAGAGGAGGGGCGTCCTGGTTCTCTAGCTCCCTATTGCTGAGGAAGACGTCACTGTCTGAATTGCAGGATGGCGACCGTGGTCCTGTCCCTAACTTGTGGTGAGTTTGAGGGTCAGCCCTCAGAATGACCAGGTGCTAGAGTCTCATGCACCACAGAGCAGGTGGAGTGGGGGGACCGAGCAGATCAGGCATGGGTGTTACCCTTGGAGCCCCCAGGTCACGGGGGCCTGACTCTCTGCTGCTTGGGATTTGGGACTTAGCTGGTTTATGAATCTGGGGAGTCGTCACCTGTGTTGCAAATGTGTGGGAGCTTTTGAATTATACTTCTGATTCTTTGAATACACTTGAGCTAGTAACAGTGGTACCTTTGGCAGTTCAGTTTCTTCATCTGCAAAACAGGGAATAGTCCTTTCTTGCTCTAGTGTGGTGTAAGACCTTTGGCTCTATTTTCTGACCCCGAATGAGACAGAGCTCCGTTCTGCCTCTGGGGGAAGCTGGGTGTGGGTGTTTGGGTGTCAGTATGTCCTCTCTGTGTGTTGGGGATACAGTCAATTACAAGTAGGTGAGGAGGCCTAAGCCTCCAGGTTTGTGAATGAGAACAGCGGGCAAGCCTGGGTTCTTGGGATGTTTCTTCTTCTCCAGCTCAGTCATCCCTGTACACAGCCCCTCACCAGAAAGGATACACAGAGGAGGAAGGGTTGGCCCGTGACTTCCTGACAGACTGGTTACAGGTGAGTCAGACATTCCTGTTTCCAGATTGTATTCCTTTGACCAGAAGTTGGACTTGTCCCTTCAATGACCTGGAGCTGGATCAGGTTTTCAGGCATCTGGTGGAGGGTTCGGGGCAACCCAAACAACGTCAGCACATGTCAGCATTTACTGCCATGTCGCGCTTCCTTCAAGGTCACTGTCTACACCATGTTTTGCTGAGTGTTTTGTTTTTTAATTTTACTAAGGTATTAGTGATTTACAATGTTAATTTCTGCTGTAGAGCAAAGTTACTCAGTTGTACGCACATACATATATTTTCTTTTTCATATTCTTTCCATTATGGTTTATCACAGGACATTGAATATAGTTACCTGTGCTATACAGTAGGACTTGTGGTTTATCCATCCTATATATAATAGTTTGCCTCTGCTAATCCCAAACTCCCATTCCTTCCCTCCTTCCCTCCCCGCCACCAGCCCCATTTGGTGAGAGTTTTAAGGGGAAGCTAAGGAAACACATGACTGTTGCTGGTGGCCACTGGGGCATCTTTCATCCATTTGCCAAGTACTTTTCTGATTTCTGCAGTGTCTTAGGCCTGTGCTCAGCCTTTGAGGTTGAGGGGAATTCGATTGCAGGATGTCACGTTCACACTGGAAAATAAAATTCCCTGTGTGTAGGGGCACATGTGGCCCTGGGGGTGGGCATGAGTAGACAGGAGATGAGTGTCCAGGGCCAAACCCAGGAGCAGTCGAGAGCAGAGCTCAGAACCCTGCCTATACAGCTCCTGCTTTGGACTCTCTCTTCCTACTCTTGTTGTCCTTGGCTCTTTTTCTCTCAGCATTGGTGGGGATGGTCCTTAGTTAAGCCACGGTGTTAATGGTGGTTTAGGACTTGGTGACTTTCGAGGACGTGACCGTGGAGTTCACCCAGGAGGAGTGGGCACTGCTAGACTCTTCTCAGCGAAAACTGTATAGAGACGTGATGCTGGAGAACTGCAGGAACCTGGCATCGCTTGGTAAGCCCTACATTATTCCTGTATTTATTTAATGACTCAGGTAGCAAGACTTTTAAAAAATTGATGTATCTATCATTCATATAACATAAAATATACCATTTTAATCATTAAAAGTTTTTTTTATAAAAAAATTTTTTAATTGCAGATAATTGCTTGGCTTTTGATATAGTCAGAATTGTGCAGCCATCAACACTAATTTCAGAGCATTCTCATCACTCTTAAAAGAAACCTGTACCCATTAATTGATCAGTACCTGTTATCTTCCCCACCCCGCCACTGCCTGCTGCTACTAATTTGCTTCTTGTTTCTGTGGATTTGCCTATTCAGAATATTTTCATATCAATGGAATTATGAAATATGTCATCTTTCTCATTTCTTTCAGGCAACTTAATATTTAAAGGTTTAGCTGTGTTGTAGCATTTATAGGTTCTTTATTCCTTTTTATGACTGAATAATCCATTTTATGGATATACCACATTTTGTTTTTTGATTCATTAGTTAATAGACATTTGGGTAGTTTCCACTTACTGGCTAGTTTAAATAATGCTGCTATGAATATTTGTGTACAAGCATTTCTCTAAACACCTATTTTCAGTTCCTCTTTGGTGTATATCTAGGAGTGGAATTTTGGGTTTTACATTACTATGTTTACTTTTCTGAGGAACCACCAAAGAAAAGCTGCGTTTTTTACAGCAGCTGCACCACTATGTGAGAGTTCCAATTTCTCCGTGTCTTCCTCCAGTATTTGCTTTTTTGAAGATAGCCATCATCTTGGGTATAATGTGATATCTCACCTGTTTTAGTTTGAGTGCGTGCTCTTTTGTCTGATTCTTTGTGTTTCCATGAACTATAGCCTGCCAGGCTCCTCTGTCCATGGAATTTTGGCAAGAATACTGGAGTCGGTTGCCATTTCCTGTTACATGTTTTGATTTGCATTTCCCTAATTACTAATGAAACAACATTTTTTCATGTAATTGTTGACTAATATCATTTTTGGAGAAATGTCTTTTCAAGCCAATTTTTTAATTATTGTTTTTTTTTTTGGTTTTGGGTTTTGGAAGTTTATTATATTCTGAATGCTAGACCCTGTTTGCAAATGGTTTCTCCCATTGTGTGATATCTTTTCATTTTCTTGATAGTGTCCTTTGATACACAAAAGTTTTAATTTTGATGAAGTCCAGTTTATGTACTTTTTTCTTTCCTTGTACTTTTGATATCATACCTAGTTATTGCCAAGTCCAAGGTCCTGAAATTTTGCCTCTGTGTTTTTCTTCAAAATGTTCTAGTTTTACTTTTTCAATGAAATCTTTTACCTATTTTGAGTTAATTTTTATATGGCTTGAAGAAACTGTCAGCTTAATTCTTTTGCATATATTATCAGTTGTCCTAGCACCTTTGTTCCCTCCTCCATTGAGCTGTTTTGGCCTGGTTGCCAAAAGTTATTTGACCATAAGCATGTGAGCTTATGTACTTTTAGTTATTTTCCATCAACCTGTGGAAACCTGACATAACCTGATGGGTCTCTCATTGTGCCAGTACCACATTGTCTTCATTACTGCTACTTTGAGGTAATGTCAGTAAATGGGATTCTTCCTATTTAGTTCTTTTTCAAGATTGCTTTTTGTCTATTCAGGATCCCTTGGCAATTCCATATGAATTTTAGGATCAGCTTGTCCATTTATTATTTTTTTTTAAAAGACTGTTGAAATTTGATGCTGATTTAATTGAATCTGTAGATGATTTTGGTTAGCATTCTCATCTTGGGTGTGTGCTCAGTCACTGAGTTGTGTCCAGCTCTTTGCAACCCTATGGACTATATAGCCTGCCAGGCTCCTCTGTCCATGGAATTTTCCAGGCCAGTATGTTGGAGCAGGTTTCCATCTCCTATTCTAGGGGATCTTCCCAGCCCAGGGATCGAACCTGCTTGCCTTCTTCTGCAGTGGAGATGGGTTCTTGAACACTAGTGTCTCCTGGGAAGCCCTAGTGTTGTCCTCATAATATTAAATTTTTTAATATATATATCCTCTATTAATTTGCTTCTGCATGGTCCAATAGATACATTATATGATTTTATTGTTTTTAAATTATGTTGACTTGTTTTGTGAACTAACGTATGCTCTGTTACAGAGAATCTTTCACATGCACTTGAGTTGAATATATATTCTGTTGTTGAATAAAGTGTTTTATGTCTGTGAAGTCTAGTAAGTTTATAGGATTGTTTGTGTCCTGTGTTCCCTTACTGATCTTATAATGAGTTGTTCTACCCATTATCCATTATTAAAAGTGGGGCATTGAAGTCTGCAACTATTATTGTAGATCTGTTTCTCCCTTCAATTCTGTGAGTTTTGAATTTATACATTTTAGACCTTAGTTGTTAGGTAGTATATGTCTGTAATTATCATATCTTCTTGATTAATTGATCTCTTAATCATGGTGTAGTATCTTTTTGTGTGTCTTGTAACAGTTTTTGTCTTAAAGTCTATTTTGCCTCATAGTAGTATAGCCACATTCTCTTTTTTTCTCTCTTGTTCGTATGGAATTTGTTTTTCCATTTGTTGATTTTCAACCTGTTAGTGTCTTTAGATATAATGTGAGTCTCTTATAGATCACATATCATTGATTATTTCCTATCCATTCTGCTAAAATCTGCTTTTTAATTGTGCCAGATTAATCCGTTTACCTTTAATGGAATCCCTTATAAGAAGGACTTAGTTGTGGCATTCTGTGTCTTCTGTATGCTCTATATCATTCTTGTTCCTCCATTATTATTTACTTTTGTGTTAGGTATTTTCTAGTGGACCATTTTGATTCTCTTTCCATTTCTGTTTCTATTTTTCAGTTATTTTCTTAGTGGTAGTGGGAGGGATTCCAGTTTTAATTTTAGACAGTCGGTTCTGACTTAATATCAACTTTATTTCAGTATGCAAAAGATTAGCTCCTGTATAGCTGCACCCCTCCTTATACTATTTTTTTTTTTTTTTAGCAAATTATTTCTTTATACATTGTGTCCCATTAACACAGGCATTTCTCTTTTAAATCATATTGGAAAAAAAGGGGAGTCACAGCCGAAAATAAGAAGGAATTAACAATCCAAAAATAAATAGTTGTTTTTGATGTTTATATTTACCTGTGTATTTCCTTTATTGATGTTCTTCATATGTTTGTGTGGATTTGAGTCAGTATTCATTGCCCATTCATTTCAAGCTTAAAATTTTCCTGTTAGCATTTCTTGTAAGATAGATATGTTAATGGCAAATATTCAGATTTTGTTTATAGGAATTTCTTGATTTATTTTTGAAGGGCAGTTTTGCTACATATAGAGTCTTTGGTTAACTTTTTTTTTAAAGTAGCTTGGGTATATCTTCCAATGTCTGTTGCCTATGCTTTCGCATCCAAAATTGGCTATTACTCTTACCAGTGATTCTGTGTATGTGTTGAATCACCTCTCTCTTGCTGCTGTCAGGGATACTTTTTGACTTCTCGGAGTTTAATTATATTGTGTTTTAGGATGGATTCTGATTCTTTGAGTTTATCCTGTCTTGGGTTTGTTTCTTGGTTGTGTACATTATGTCTCATCAAATTTGGGGAAGTTCTTAGCCATTATTTCTTTAAATATCCGTTCTGTCCATTTTCTTCTTCATTTAAGGGACTCCTATTATGTGTATGTTGGTATCCTGTGGGTCTTTTAGGTGCTGGTCGTATTTTGTTTCTTTTCTTTCCTTCTGAGTAGTATAAATTGTCCTATCTTTTAGTTACTGATTCTTTCTTCTTGCTCAAGTCTGTTGTTGAACCCCTGTTCTGAATTTTTCATTTTAGTTATTGTACTTTCCGACTCTATAATTATGTTTGGTTTTGTTTTATAATTTCTCTCTTTAAGATATTTTCTCTTTGATCAGAATTTGTTTCTATGGTTTCCTTTAGATCCTTGATCTTATTTAAAATAGTTAATTTAAATTCTTGGTATAGTCACCAAGCCCCAAATTTGGGCTTCCTCAAGGATAGTTTCTACTAATTTTTTTTCCTGTAATGGACCATCAGTTCAGTTCAGTCGCTAAGTCGTGTCGAATTCTTCACGACCCCATGGATCACAGGACACCAGGCCTCTGTCCATCACCAACTCCTGGAGTCTACTCAAACTCATCTCCATTGAGTCGGTGATGCCATCCAACCATCTCATCCTCTGTCGTCCCCTTCTCCTCCTGCCCTCAGTCTTTCCCTTCTAGAATCAGGGTCTTTTCCAGCGAGTCAGTTACTAGTCTTTCTAATGAATACTCAGGTCTGATTTCCTTTAGGATGAACTGGTTGGATCTCCTTGCAGTCCAATGGACTTTCGAGAGTCTTTTCCAACATCACAGTTCAAAAGCATCAATTCTTTGGCACTGAGCTTTCTTTATAGTCCCAACTCTCACATCCATACATGACTACTGGAAAAACCATAGCCTTGATGAGATGGACCTTTCTTGGCAAAGTAATGTCTCTGCTTTTTAATATGCTATCTAAATACTTTTGTTTATTTGCCTGCCTTATAGTTTTTTGTTGTTGTTGAAAACTAGACATTTAGAATGTTGGAACATAATTCTGGAATCACTTCTTTTCCCTATCCCTAGAGTTTGTTGGTGTTTGTTATAGTTGGTGTGATATGCATGTTTAGTGATCTTTTTGAACTCATTTTTGTAATGTCAGTATTCGTTGTACATGGCCACTGAAAACTGTTCTGTTAGCTTAATGATTGTTGTTGTTGTTTTAGTTTCTATGTCCAACTCTTTGCAATCCATAGACTATAGCATACCAGGCTCCTCTGGCCATGGGATTTTGCAGGCAAGAAGAGTAGGGTGGGTTGCTGTTCCCTTCTCCAGGGGATCTTTCTGACTTAGGGATCGAACCTCTGGCTCCTGTCTTCACAGGCGGATTCTTTTCCCTGAGCCACCAGTGAGTTCAGTTCAGTCACTAAGTCGTGTCCAACTCTTTGTGACCCCATGAATTGCAGCACGCCAGGCCTCTCTGTCCATCACCAACTCCTGGAGTTCACTCAAACTCATGTGCATCGAGTCGGTGATGCCATCCAGCCATCTCATCCTCTGTCATCTCCTTCTCCTCCTGCCCCCAATCCTTCCCAGCATCAGAGTCTTTTCTAATAAGTCAGCTCTTCGCGTGAGGTGGCCAAAGTATTGGAGTTTCAGCCTCAGCATCAGTCCTTCCAATGAACACCCAGGACTGGTCTCCTTTAGGATGGACTGGTTGGATCTCCTTGCAGTCCAAGGGACTCTCAAGAGTCTTCTCCAACACCACAGTTCAAAAGCATCAATTCTTTGGCGCTCAGCTTTCTTCACAGTCCAACTTTCACATCCATANCCAGCGTTTCTCATGATGTACTCTGCATAAAAGTTAAATAAGCAGGGTGACAATATACAGCCTTGCCGTACTCGTTTTCTTATTTGGAACCAGTCTGTTGTTCCATGTCCAGTTCCAACTGTTGCTTCCTGACCTGCATATAGGTTTCTTAAGAGGCAGTCAGGTGGTCTGGTATTCCCATCTCTCAGAATTTTCCACAGTTTATTGTGATCCACACAGTCAAAGGCTTTGGCATAGTCAATAAAGCAGAAACAGATGTTTTTCTGGAACTCTCTTGCTTTTTCAATGACCCAGGGATGTTGGCAATTTGATCTCTGGTTCCTCTGCCTTTTCTAAAACCAGCTTGAACATCTGGAAGTTCATAGTTCATGTATTGCTGAAGCCTGGCTTGGAGAATTTTGAACATTACTAGTGTGTGAGATGAGTGCAATTGTGCGGTAGTTTGAGCATTCTTTGGCATTGCCTTTCTTTGGCCACCAGTGAAGCCCCAGCTTAATGGTTAACTAATGATCTGTCAGAGATTTTCTTAAACAATTGGAACATAAAAGAAATAAGCTCCTAGTCTCTCTATACAGGGGCATACCTTCAAACTCAGGCAGTTTACAACTTTGCTTTAGTTTTCACTTCCTCCTTGTGCTGAGCCTGAAGGTCTGTCATAGGTGAGGACTTAATGCCCTCTCATGTCTTTTCTGAGCATGTGTCCAAGCCTGGTATGCATGTGGCTTTCCAGATTCAAAGGAATATGAGGGAGCTTTTCAAAAAGCTTTATAAAAATTCCCCAAAACATTTTAGGTTATACTTTTATTCTAGGCTTCTTGGTTTGCCTTTTGCTTTCCTCTGCTGTTTCCATTTGCCTCAGGCAGTAGTGGCTAATATATTGCCTTTTTAATGCCTTCAGCACAAGCCCGCTGTGTAACCAGCTGAACCTTTGGAGAGTTTGGGGTTAGATAAGTAAAGGCAAGCCCTTTGAGCCAAGTCCTTCAGGGAGCCACCAGAAAGGTGAAAACAAACCACCACAGTGTGTTGAGAATAGGGTCTATCCTGCTCTCCCTAGTACTAGGAATTGTCTTCAATGTCATAGCGAAAGCATGGAACAGAGGATGAGTCAAGGGTCACTTAAAAATGTCAGCTATTTTTTGTCCTTGATTAAGCATTTTCCTGGTTGCCGTAGTCTTTTGGTAAGTTTTCAGGGTTCTGATAAAGTTATTCTGATAGTTTTTCCAGTTTATTCACTGTTGCTGTAGAGGGAGGGACTTTTGAAGTCCCATATTCCATGATTTTCATTGTCGTTTTTTTCTCACAAGACTTCAAGCTTGTCTCTCTTTCTGGGGTGTAGGAGTATGGTGATGAAGGAGACAGATATGGTCCCCATGCTCGTAGAGCTATTTAGCACCTTCCCTATAAGCTGAATATCCTTCTCCTGACTTAATATTTTCTATAATTAAAAGCTTTATAGCTTTTGTATTGTGTATTTAAAGTTGGGTATGGACTTTGGGACTTGTGTGCCCTGTCACCCTGGATATTGAATGAGATTGCTTGTACTTTTGTTTCCTAAGAGTTACTATAGTCATTAGAATTTAGATATAATTATTCTGTTGCTCCAAAAGCCACAGTTCTCTATCTTCAGAATTCTTGGCTTCAGTTTCATAGAGTTGCTTGTCACTTGCACAGCCCTCCAAAAGCACATGTCTTTTCTCCATGAATAGGATATCATGTTGATAAACCCAGTCTGATCTCCCAGTTGGAGCAAGAAGACAAGGTGATAACAGAGGAAGGAGGAATTCGCCCAGGCAGCTGTCCAGGTGAGCTCTAGGAAGATATGAGAAGTAGTCTTTGAGGTGTAGCTCTAGCCAGTGATTCAGGGCATGGGAGTGTTACATTAGGAAATACCTAAAATGTGCTCTTTTCTGACAGAGATGGCCACAGAGATTTGGTATGAGTTTCCTCATGCACCTTCTTTCTTTCCTCTTTAACCCTCTGTTCAATGTCTCCTACTTTACTTTGGACTCAGAGAGGGGGAAAAAATGTCCCTTTTCCTTTTTAAATAAGTCTCATATGAGTTCTTTTTCTGATTCCTTCCCGGAACTTTAACTTCCTGATAATTCCTCCTAGTGTAAATCCCTGATCAATCCTAATCCTTTTAGAGCCCTTTTTTAGTACCTATAGTTTGTATACTCATGTGCTTTTGCTTGAAAACCTCCTCAAAAACCGTAATCCCTCAGTTTGTCTTTACTCATATTTTTTTTCACCATTAACTTAAATTTCTTTTCAATTTGTTTTAGATTTGGAGACGGTACTTAAAGCAAAATGGTTAACTCCAAAGAAGCATATTTTTAGAAAAGAACATTCTAATGGTGTTAGAGCGGTAAGACCAATGTGGTAATTTCTGGTTTTTCTCAGTAGGAAAATTTTTTTTAGTACCTATAATTTGTATACTCATGTGCTTTTGCTTGAAAACCTCCTCAAAAACCGTAATCCCTCAGTTTGTCTTTACTCATATTTTTTTTCACCATTAACTTAAATTTCTTTTCAATTTGTTTTAGATTTGGAGACGGTACTTAAAGCAAAATGGTTAACTCCAAAGAAGCATATTTTTAGAAAAGAACATTCTAATGGTGTTAGAGCGGTAAGACCAATGTGGTAATTTCTGGTTTTTCTCAGTAGGAAAATTTTATAAGTTAGAAAAGCAACCAAATAATCAGGGGAGTCATTATAGGGAAGTATCATTATATGAGATAATGGTGTCTCAGGAGCGATACTGTAAATCACTTGTGAATTTGGAGAAAATTATAAATTAGCTCCAGACTTGTTTCTTTGCTGAGAGTTCCCACAAGTAAATACTTCCTTAAATGTGACCGTCAAAATATAAAGTAGTCTTAAACTTATCAGAAAAAGATCTGTGAATATGATAAAGACTTGTGGCAATGCATCTGTCTATCTTTTCTTAACTTGTAAAAACTTAGACTGGACAGAAGCCATTTAACAAGCATTTAAAATAGATAGCCGCAACATCAGTGATAATAATGTAACAGAATTCCTGGCAGAGAAAATTTGTATAACAGCATTGAATATTAAAAAAATATTATAAACTATAGCTTTCATTCATCTCTTAACAGGAGAGAAGTCATCTGGGAGTGAAACTCAATGAATGTAATCAGTGTTTTAAAGTCTTCAGCACAAAATCTAACCTTACTCAGCACAAAAGAATTCATACTGGAGAAAAACCCTATGACTGTAATCAGTGTGGAAAATCCTTCAGCAGTAGATCTTACCTTACTATTCATAAGAGAATACATAATGGGGAGAAACCCTATGAATGCAATGACTGTGGGAAAGCCTTCAATGATCCTTCCTCTCTTAGACTGCATGTGAGAATTCACACTGGAGAAAAACCCTATGAATGTAACCAGTGTTTTCATGTTTTCCGTACTAGTTGTAACCTCAAAAGCCACAAGAGAATTCATACGAGGGAGAATCACCATGAATGTAATCAGTGTGGCAAGGCCTTCAGCACAAGGTCCTCCCTTACTGGGCACAATAGTATTCATACAGGAGAGAAGCCTTATGAATGCAATGACTGTGGGAAAACCTTTAGGAAGAGCTCATATCTGACACAGCATATGAGAACTCATACTGGAGAAAAACCCTATGAGTGTAATCAGTGTGGAAAGTCCTTCAGCAGTAGCTTTTCTCTTACTGTTCACAAGAGAATTCATACTGGTGAGAAACCCTATGAATGCAGTAACTGTGGGAAAGCATTTAATAATCTCTCAGCTGTTAAGAAACATGTGAGAACTCACACTGGAGAAAAACCCTATGAATGTAATCATTGTGGAAAATCTTTCACCACTAATTCCTACCTTTCTGTGCACAAGAGAATACATAACAGGTGGATATGAATGCAGTAACTGATTTCTTATCTTTCAGACAACTTGTGACAACTCACACTAGATGTATGAGTCAGCTGCTGCTGCATAACAGATTTCCCCTGGAAACATAGTGGCTTTAAACAGCAAACATATATTATCTATAGATTAGGAATTCAGAACCAGCTTATCTGTGTAGTTCTGGTCAGGATCTCATGAGGTTGCAATCAAGATGTCAGCAGGAGCTCCCATCTTCCACTTTATTGCCAAAGAGTCCACTTCCAAAATGGCTCATTGGCACACCTGACAAGTTAGCTGGTTGTTGGCAGGGGACCTTCATTTACTCACCGTGTTGGATTCTCTACAGAGTTAAATATCTTTATGGTGTAGAAGCAGGGTTGTCCCAAAGCATTGGATTTAAAGAAGAGCTAATGCAGAAGCTACAGTGTCTTTTATGACCTCGTCCCAGAAGGACATATCATCACTTCTTCAGTACTTTAAGGGTCACACAGATCACTCCTGATACATTGAGAGACCATGCTCAATGTGAATACCAGGAAACAGAGATTGTTGGGAACCATCTGAGAAGGCACTGAAAGAGGGCCTTCAGGAGACCCTCTTTCTTTCAGTCTTTTCAATATGAAGTAATATTCAGTAACTCCTGTGTAAATTCACTCAGGAAAGAAACCTCATAAGTCCAAGCTTCATGATAAACTTTCAGCTCAAACTCACCCTGATGTACACAAAAGGCTTCGTACTGGGGATAAATCTGAGGAATACATTCGTGATATCCAGGGAGTCATGTGGCAGTCCACACTAAAGGGAAAATCCCATGAACATCATCAGAATGTAAAAGCCTTTAGGGAAACTTGTCCCTTAAAATGTCCCTTAGAACATGTGTGAGGAATCACTACAGAGGAACACTCATGTAAGGAATGTGGAAAACCCTGTAGCACAAGTGTTTTTGTTAAGATGAAATTTCAAGTACCAAGTACTATGGGAAAGCCTTCAGTGTTCTCTGTTTTTAAGAGACAGGAGGATTGATTCTGGAGAGAACAAACCATTGAATGGCATCAGTATCGGAAAACCTTCCAGTTTCCCACATTCCTTAAACTTGTGAGTATAAAGAAGGAGGGAATGCCTTTAATGATAGCTCTTAGACTAGGAAAAGTATGAAATTCCTGGATACAGAAACCTATGAGTGGATTAATTCTGGAAAGTCTTTTGATGACTTCTGTCTTCCTTGAATTGTGAGAAGTCACCCGGGAGGGGCGGAAGGGAGCCCAAGAAGGTACTCAGCATGAGATTGCCTTAGCTCTTCTCTCCGAGTGCCCGTGTAATACTTTAAAATGGGAATGAAAAGTGTAAATGTTATAAGTGTGGGATTACCTTTCAGTGTCTCATCCTTAGGGTGGGGCAACTAGTTCTTTAATTTTCAATCTTTTTAATTAAGTAGCAACATTTGTGTCTGCAGCTGTGCCCTAAAATAAACCTTAAGTTATGTTCTGTAGTTTTGTATGTAATACATTTATCATCATCGACTCTAAAACTATTAATACACTGCATATTCATAAAGGTATTTCTGACTATTACCTGAGTGATTTAGTTTATTCTAGTAAAAGCTAGGATAATTGCTAAACACCTTTTAGCAACTGCTAAATAGCTAAATTGCTATATACTTTTTCCTAATTTAATGGCATTTTTATTAAGTGGATTTTATGATGCTGATTCTGTCTATCCTAGTATGGCAGTTATTTTTAGCCTCTTTCTCAATGTCCATTTTCCCCTATATTTTCTTAAAAAAGAAGAAGCAGATTTTTTTCTTTAAACTTTTTTTCAATTTGTTGATGAATTATGTTGAAAACAGTCAGTCCACAGGGCATCCCCAAAACCCATGCTCTGCTGGCCATGAGAAGTGGGTGGAAGTCACGGAGGGGAGCAAGGGGGACACAGCATCGTCTGGCTTGTCTGCCTCACCCATATCCTGTTCATCTTACCCATTCATTCTTGTGAAGGTAGAGTCGAGCTTGTAGAGTTGGAAGAACTATATTTTGATCATGATGACAATGACCACAGTATGGCAAAAATCACAATGAGTGGGCTCCCTAAGAGGCTGATTGGCTCTATCACCTACAGGCTGCTTATTCCTAGACTTCTTACATGATTTAGAAGTAACCTACGTGTTGAGACTCAAGTGATTCTTTTTTGTTTTTGAGGTGGTATTCTGTTAATGTCCTGCTGAATAATATTATTAGTTGATCATTTTATAATTGCTCCAAGATTATTTGAAAACTGTGTGTGTGCGTGTGGTCAGTTGTGGCCGACTCTGACCCCATGGACTGTAGCCCTCCAGGTTCCTTTGTCCATGGGATTTCCCAGGTAAGAATACTGGAGTGGGTTGCTTTTCCCTTCTCCAAGGGATCTTCCCGACCCAGGGATCAAAGTGGAGTCTTCTGTGTTTCCTGCCTTGCCAAGTGGATTCTCTAATTTTCAGATATAGAGTATATTCTCATTAACTTAAGCTAAACATGTTTTCAGATATATTAATAGTATGTACCTGCAGGTTTTCCCCCTCTTAAACATAATTACCAATAGATATGAATTAAAGTTCTCTACCATGGTTATGGATTAACATTCTTTTTGGTAATTCTGTCATTTCTTTCTTTTTGTATTTTAATGTAATGTAAATAAAGTACATGCATTTCTGAGGTGGTTGATCAGAAACTGAAGAGGAACTGAAGAGCCTTTTGATGAGGGTGAAAGAGATGAGTGAAAAACCCTGTTTAAAACTCAGCATTAAAAAAACTAAGATCATGACTTCCAGTCTCATGACTTCATGGCAAATAGAGGGGGAAAAGTGGAAGCAGTGGCAGATCTTATTGGGCTCCAAAACCACTGTGCATGGTGACTGCAGCCATGAAATTAAAAGATGCTTGCCTCTTGGAAGAAAAGCTCTGACAAATATAGACAGCACATTAAAAAGAGACATGGCTCTGAAAAAAAAAAGTCCATATAGTCAAAGCTATCGTTTTTCCAGTGGTCATGTAAGGCTGTGAGAGTTGGACCAGAAAGAAGACTGGGTGCCAAAGAATTGATGCTTTTGGATTGTGGTGCTGGAGAAGACTCTTGAGAGTCCCTTGGACAGCAAGGAGATCCAACCAGTCAATCCTAAAGGAAATCAATCCTGAATATTCATTGGAAGGATTGATGCTGAAACTCTGATACTTTGGTCACCTGATGTAAAGAACAGACTCACTGGAGAAGACCTTCATGCTAGAAAAAATTGAAGGCCAAAAGAGAATTCATGTAAGGATGTGAGAGTTGGACCAGAAAGAAGACTGGGTGCCAAAGAATTGATGCTTTTGGATTGTGGTGCTGGAGAAGACCCTTGAGAGTCCCTTGGACAGCAAGGAGATGCAACCAGTCAATCCTAAAGGAAATCAATCCTGAATATTCATTGGAAGGATTGATGCTGAAACTCTGATACTTTGGTCACCTGATGTAAAGAACAGACTCACTGGAGAAGACCTTCATGCTAGAAAAAATTGAAGGCCAAAAGAGAAGGGAGGTGTAGAGGATGAAATGGTTGGATGGCATCACAGACTCAATGGACCCATGAATTTGAACAAACTCCAGAAAATGGTGAAGGACATGGAAGCCTGTTATGCTGCAGTCGATGGGGTCCCAGAGAGTCAGACAGCAACTGAACAACAGAGAAAAAGAAAAACTAAAGCATTGAGAGGAAATAAAATTCCTGATTAAATACAGAATACCATCTTTATCCATGATTAAAACATTTTAGTGACCTCATTTTCTTTAAGACAAATAACTCAATATGATATAGATGGAAACAATAATTTTTAGAAATTAGAGATGCTGACTCTCAAATTCACAAGGAAAGGAATTTATTCAAAGAGAAATAACTTTTATTGGGGGATAAAATGAGAGAGGATGTGGGAAAAAGTAACATACCAAAATATTTCTCAGAACTCTATTATTGGAGGAAAAAACTGAATAAACTGAAAATGCAGAGACTCCAGAAAAAGCCCATGTTTATTTGGAAACTCAGAAGTTAAGTTTCTATTTTAAGTAAATTGCAAAATTATGATTTGAATGAAGAAAATATACTACCAGTAGTTTTTAATTTTTAATTTTTTAATTGAAGGATAATTGCTTTACAGAATTCTGTTGTTTTCTGTCAAACATCAACATGAATCTGCCATAGGTACCAGTATTTCACTGGCTCCTTTCTGCATTCAGAAAAAAATTATTTTTCAGTTAAAGATTTTATTTTCAATAAAAATCTCTGAAAGAATTGGAGTAATGTGTGAAAAGCATGTATACCTTCAGCATTTTCTCCTAATAGGAATCTTTCCTCTTGTCAGACATAATACAGTAAAGAGTGGCCTGAAATGTTTTTACAGATAAAATGAACTGGATACAGGAATGGAGGAAACAATATGGATGTACTTACTGTATACTTAATGATGGAGGACCCAGCTAGATTCAGTAGCAGGTGCTTTGAGGAGCCATTAATCTGAGATAGAACATCTATCCATAACTCTAAATGACTGAGACTTTTAAAATGTGTGAAAAGCATGTATACCTTCAGCATTTTCTCTTAATAGGAATCTTTCTTCTTGTCAGACATAATACAGTAAAGAGTGGCCTGAAATGTTTTTACAGATAAAATGAACTGGATACAGGAATGGAGGAAACAATATGGATGTACTTACTGTATACTTAATGATGGAGGACCCAGCTAGATTCAGTAGCAGGTGCTTTGAGGAGCCATTAATCTGAGATAGAACATCTATCCATAACTCTAAATGACTGAGACTTTTAAAAAGAGAAAACAGATCCTCTGTGAAATAGATGTAAAGCAATTCTGATGCTATTAGAATGAATAAGAAATATCTATCTGGTATACTGCTCAAAAACCAGGTGTAATAGCAACTTATTGCTTTCAGTTATTGGAATGAATTAAAAGTATCTATCTGGTATA